>CM056057.1:129094271-129623789 GCA_029574335.1 Rana kukunoris | reverse complement strand
AGTAGGACGGGGCCCCGGCTCTGTGTATAAGGGATAGGGGGCCCGGGAGGAGATTGTGTGCACCCCCTTATGCGCTTACTCTGTGCCCCCATTTGTATCGATTCTGTCCGCTTCATGTATATAATCCACCAGCCTAAGTGTCCTCACCCCCCCCCCCCCCGCACCGGTACTCATACACCGCTTCCTCTGTACCGTGTGTACCCTCTACCGCCCCCTATGTCTGTGTGCTGTACTGCGCCTGGTGTGCCCTCACATCCCTGTACACCCAGACCACTAGCCTTACCACGACTGTAGATTACCGGCCTGTGCGATCTTCCCCCCCCCCCCCCCCCTGTGTGAACCTGTCCCCCCCCCTCTTTCCCTGGGTGACCTGTTCCCCCCCCCCATGTGTGACCTGTTTTCCCCCCCCCCCCCCTGTCCCCTGTGACTATAGAGGTTGTGACTGTTCCCCCTCCCTGTTGTGACCTGTATTTCCCCTCCCTGTTGTGACCTGTTCCCCCCTACATGTGTGACCCTGTCCCACCCTCCATTGTGTGACCTGTCCCCCCCCCTCCATGTGTTTGTGCTGTCCCCCTCCCTGTGTGACCTGTACCCCCTACCTGTGTGACCTGTCCCCCTCTCCACTGTGTGACCTGTCCCCTCCTCCGCCTGTGTGACCTGTCCCCCCCCCCTCCACTGTGTGACCTGTCCACTCCCTGTGTGACCTGTCCTCCCCTCCCTGTGTGACCTGCCCCCCCCCTCCTGTGTGACCTCTTGTACCCCCCCCCATTCCCTTGTTCGTGGTGACCTGTCCCCCCCCCCTCCCTGTGTGCTGTCCCCCCCCCCTCCCTGTGTGACCTGTCCCCCCCCCTCCCTTGATCCCTGTGCGACCGTCCCCACCCAACCCCTCCCTGTGTGACCTGTCCCCCCACCCCTCCCTCCTGTGTGTCCTGTGTCCCCCCCCCCCTCCCTGTGTGACCTGTCCCCCCCCCCCTCCCTGTGTTGACCCGTCCCCCCCCTCCCCCTGTGTGACCTGTCCCCCCCCCCCCCCCCCCCCCCCTCCCCCTCCCCCCCCTCCCTGTGTGACCCTGTCCCCCCCCCCTGGTTGACCCCCCCCCCCCTCCCTGTGTGACCTGTCCCCCCCCCCCCTGTGTGACCCCCCCCCCTCCTGTGTTCCCTGTGTCCCCCCCCACCTCCCTGTGTGTGACCTGTTCCCCCCCCCCTCCCCTGTGTGACCTGTCCCCCCCCCCTCCCTGTGTGACCTGTCCCCCCCCCCCCTCCCTGTGTGACCTGTCCCCCCCCTCCCTGTGTGACCTGTCCCCCCCCCCCTCCCTGTGTGACCTGTCCCCCCCCTGTCCCCCCTCCCTGTGTGACCTGTCCCCCCCCCCCTCCCTGTGTGACCCCCCCCCCCCCTGTCCCCCCCCCCCTCCCTGTGTGACCTGTCCCCCCCCCCTCCCCCTGTCCCCCCCCCCCCCTCCCCCCCCCCCCCCCCCTCCCTCCCTGTGACCTGTCCGTCCCCCCCCCCCTGTCCCCCCCCCCCCTCCCTGTGTGACCTGTCCCCCCCGTCCCCCCCCCCCCTGTGTGACCTGTCCCGTCCCCCTCCCTGTGTGACCTGTCCCGTCCCCCTCCCTGTGTGACCTGTCCCGTCCCCCCCCTCCCTGTGTGACCTGTCCCCCCCCTCCCTGTCCCCCCCTCCCTGTGTGACCTGTCCCCCCCCTCCCTGTGTGACCTGTTCCCCCCCCCTCCCTCCCTGTGTGACCTGTCCCCCCCCCCCCCTCCCTGTGTGACCTGTCCCCCCCCCCCCCTCCCCCCCCCCCCTCCTGTGTGACCTGTCCCCCCCCCCCCCTCCCTGTGTGACCTGTCCCCCCCCCCCCTCCCTGTGTGACCTGTCCCCCCCCCCCCTCCCTGTGTGACCTGTCCCGTCCCCCCTCCCTGTGTGACCTGTCCCGTCCCCCTCCCTGTGTGACCTGTCCCGTCCCCCCTCCCTGTGTGACCTGTCCCGTCCCCCTCCCTGTGTGACCTGTCCCGTCCCCCTCCCTGTGTGACCTGTCCCGTCCCCCCCCTCCCTATGTGACCTGTCCCCCACCTCTCCCCGTGTGACCTGTCCGTCCGTCCCCACTGTGACCTGCAAAAAAAGTCCATTTATTATTTTGTTTTATAAAAGTGAACTTATCCGTTAATTAACATGCTTGGGAGATGCTGTGGTGTTACGTAACAGTAACATTTTCACAGATGGCGTCGGCAACACGGTATTACGGCCTCACATGTTTTATATACGTAATTTACTTTTTTGAAGTTCTGCCGAAAAAAGAAATTAAAAGTTGGCAGCTACAAAAAGTGTAGCTGCTGACTTTTAATAATCAGACACCGACCACTGTCCCACGGTCCAGCAATGTGGGTGTACGAAGCCCCGCTCCTCTCCATGGCACCCTTAGTGTGGGCGCCTGGCTGCAGCTTCACGGCCGCCTAGGCATGCGCGAGCCTTGCTGTGAATGTCTGGCCAATCTTTTGGGACCTGTGATCAATCCCAGAAGATTGCAGGGGGGGGGAGAGGTAAACTTCCGGGGCCGTAGACCCCTGAGAGGAAGTTGGAGCTGCATGCCCCTAAAAAGAGGGTATCCGCCCTTTTTTGGGGTGGAACTCCGCTTTAACTTATACATTTACCTTGGCTTAACCACACCAGCATTATAATCTGACTTGGATAATACGTTTTTTAGGTGGTTTTTGGTTTATTTTATTTTATGGGCCTGAATTGAATGGTGGAAGTTGCACCCCCAGTGGATTTAAAAGCCATGGGAAAGTTTACTCTTAAAAAATCTAAAAGCCTCCACTTCATACAAACTGACCAGTGGCACAACAGTTTAGTGTTGTAGTTTTGTGAGCTTTGTTTCCCAGTACCACACCACACTGCACTGTCCTAGAAGGTTCTGCAAAGCCACAATCCCCAACCCCCTCACACCCCTCTACCCTATATTATACCCCAAATATATAGATGTCGGTACGTGTTTGGTAGAAATTGACTAGCATTAGGACTGTAGGCAGGCGCTTGAATAGGCTACAAATAGACATAAAAGGTAGGTTTTTATCTTGCAGTATAATATGGGACTGTATTATGTGAGAGACAGCAAATATTGTTCAGTATGTAAGCAGCTTGGTTGGGGCGCAGTATAAGAGGGAGAGATGAGGCAGATTTGATCTTGAAATAGAAATTAGAATTGATTATTTCTGAGACAGAAGAAATATACAAAAATATTGGACTGTGCAGGTCTAGATGGCAGCAGGCGTCCGCTGCAAAAAGCAAAACAAAAATTATGCTATAACCATCTTGAGTTCCAGCAGTCTGAGCCCCACTTTGTCCGAACATAGCTGAATGACGGCTACAGGGCAGTTCAATAACTCTGGGAGGGCGTACATTGACGTCCTCCCAGAATCGCGCCCCCCTGGACCGCGCACACAGGAGTTTCCATGACTGGACCCGGCGGTTCGCGGTAAATGCCCGCTGATGGCGGCCTTTTACCATGTGATCGGTTCGTTAAATGACGAAGCGATCACTTGTAAAACAAACCGGCGTCAGTGCTGTGGGCTGGATCTATAGTGCCCACAGCGCTGCTCTATGACAATTGCAGTTACATCCAGCCATCCATGCTCAGCCATACTCTGCAATACTCAGCCTCTCTATGTGGCCAGGCTGTGGAAAAGTCTTACACATGTGGTATCGCCATACTCGGGAGGAGTAGGAAAATCTATTTTGGGGTGTAATTTTTGGTATGTACATGGTATGTGTTGGAAATATTGTATTAATACACAACTTTGTGTAAAAAAAAAAAAAAAAAAAAAAAAAAAAAAGCGTTTTAATTTTCTTTCCACATTTTCCAAAAATTTGTAAAAAAAAATGACAAGTTCAAAAGACTCATTATGCCTCATAGATTATACGTTGGGGTGTCTTATTTCCAAAATGTGCGTTTCCATTGTCCTGGTGCTCCAGGGCCTTCAAAAGTGTAAGAGGTAGTCAGGAAATTAGATGTGTGATTTATGCTCCTAGAACACCTCATAGTGCTCCCTGCGATGCGCTGGCGGGAGAGAAAAGAATCTCCTGTCAGCAGCATCTTTGGAGCGGCGTGTATACCGCTCCTTCACATTGAAAACAATGGGAAACCGCCGCAATACCGCCCGCAATGCGCCTCCTATAGAGGCGCATTGCGGGCAGTATTAACCCTTTATCGGCCGCTAGCGGGGTTTAATAGTGCACCGCTAGCGGCCGATTCCCGCTGCAAATTCGACGTTATAGCGGCGCTATACCGCCACCACGGCTCCCACCCAAGTCTGAAAGGGGCCTAAGGGTCCTTTCACACGTCCTCTCCGCTCGTCTGTTCATTACAAGTCCGTTTACGGACTTGTAATGAACCCCTATGGGAGCGGATGCATCCGCTAACTTCCGCCAGATCCACATCCGTTTTTGCGGACGGAAGAATGCCCTATTTTTCTTCCGTCCGGCGCAAAAAATAAAAAACCCAACAGTGATTAAATGCCACCAAAACAAAGCTCTTTGTGTGAAAAAAGGACAAACATTTCATACGGGTACAGTGTTGCATGACTGAGTAATTGTCATTCAAATTGTGAGCGCACCAAAAGTTGAAAAAAATTAAAGTCAGCAGCTACACATCCTGTGCATAAGAACCCCCCCCCCCATTCCTTACCAGACCATTATCCACGCATGCAGCCTGATAGGTTACCATAACTTACCAGGCCACATGCCCTCAAAGCACCTTGTCCCCATTTTGACAAGGGCTTCTTCCCCCTTTATTAAAAAAACTATGATCCACAGTAAAAAAAAAAAAACAGACCTCTGGTCCCGAGGAAGGCTCCCACTGTCTGTCAGCTCCGCCATCCTAAAGCTCCTAAATAACAAAGGGCCACATGGCGACATCCCTTAGTTATTTAAGAATTGTCAGACTGTGGGAGGCTTTGTCATGACCAGTTGGTGGTGGCCGTCCTTGAGTGATGGATTTACACTGGGGGACATTTAATTTTTTTTTTAAATAAAGGACTTGTCAAAAACTGCCTACAGACATTTTTTACACTACACTTTTTTTAAATTTTTTTATTAATGAGTAGGGTTACTTTATACCCCATACTTATTCACATGGCAGGACCTGGGGGCCCCCTTGTTAAAGGAGTTTTTTTAGATTACGATAAGCGCCCCCCACTCGCACACCTGCAACCACTGGCCTAGGTTGTAGGGGAAGAAGCCCTTGTCCCCATCAAGAGGGACAAGGTGCTTTGGGGGAGCAGAGCCCACTGCCCCAAGGCAACCTCCCATTTTGAGGCTATGTGACCTGGTATGGTTTGGGAGGGGGGTCTCTCGCTCGCTCCCTCTCCCACAACCCCCCTCCCTTCTCTGACCTGCTGGTCTGAATGCTAGGATAAGGTCTGCTATGGATTTTGAGAGGAACCCCACGCTGTTTTTTTTTTTTCCTTTATTTCTCATTGCCGGTATTCTTTTCACAAGTCGCATGTATTTCATGCAGGTGTGACTTTTGAGGGTTTACATTGAAGTCTATGGCCCTCAAGTCACTTGAAAGTTTGACCAAAGTAGTGCTTGAACGTCCAGACTTTAAGTCGCACAGATACGAACAATACTCTTTGGAAAGCATTGGATGCAACTTGTCATGTGACTCTGGGGTCCAAAGTTGCATGACAAGTCGCACAAGTGTTAAGGAGGCTTTAATCTTGGCAATCACCTTTTATTACTAATGTCAGGCAGACCTAAAGTGAGAGACAGAGGCCCTGCTGAGGGAGGTAGTACGGGACGAGCAGGTTCTGCAGGACTAAGCAGTGGTTGGGCTGCACCATCTAGAGCAGGGGTGTTAAACTCAATTTCATTGTGGGCCACATCAACATTATGATTATTCTCAAAAGGGACGGTTGTATCTGTAAGATTAGATGTCCAAGTTGAGTCCCCCACTCTACCTTACATCACACTGCACCCCCTTTCCTTACACTACTGATGGGAAGAAGCTGGATGCATTGCTTGAAAGAAGAAAATAAGGGTCTGGAGCACACCAGAGATAGGCTGGAGCTCTCCAGGAGCTGTAGGAGAGGTGTGAGGGCCACATGAAATGGCCTGGAGGGCCGGATTCGGCCCACGGGCCTTGTGTTTGACACCTATGTTGTAGAGGCAGGGCATATCTGCCTTTCTCTCTGAGTGGCTGTACTATAGAGCCAGGGCCGCAAATAGAAATCATGGGGCTCTGTACAATCTACCTGTGGGGGGTCTCCATCCCCCTATTCGTGGCCTTGTGTGTGATACATAATTGTATATGCATCCGCATATAAATGTTGTTCTATAGCAGGCATGTCCAAAGTCCGGCCCGCGGGCCAGTTTCAGAAGTTTGGACATCCCTGTTCTATAGATACAGTATCCCAATATTATAGGAGAAAAGCCTAGCATTGTTGTATGTACTAAGCTGAATAGAATGTCTATAGCAGTGTTTCTCAACTCCAGTCCTCAAGGCACACCAACAGGTCATGTTTTCAGGATTTCCCTCAAGTCAAACAGCTGTGGTGATTACTAAGGCAGTGAAACTGATCGAATCACCTGTGCAAAATAATGGAAATCCTGAAAACATGACCTGTTGGTGTGCCTTGAGGACTGGAGTTAGGAAACACTGGTCTACAGACTCAAATAGATCCAGTGCCAACTTCAGATAAATGGTTGCACGTTTTTAAGCCTGTGCCAAAGTGTGGCAGCTGTTTTTCTACTTTGTCCTTCTCGCCCAATCGTGCCATAACCGAAACCTGCAGTGCAGATCTGTTTTTTCCTGTAGGGATGCTACAGATTTTTCACAATAGTGCCTGCAAAGAATGCATGGCGACTCTGGTGGGTACACTACTGGGTCTGGTGACGGCTTGATCACCTTTATTCCCACCTCCTTTTCCTCATGCGCCTCACCCTCCACGTCCTTGAAAGTAGTGGCACCCATACCCACACAACAAGCACCTAGAGCATATGCAATGTCTCAGGCTAATTATTGCTATGCTGTCTTGCAGATTGTATGTGTGGGGGACAGGAGCCATACTGGGCCAACCCTATGCCATCCAGGCAAGGTTGTGTGTGTCAACAGCACTAACCTGCTGGCTGCCCTTCGCCTGGGAAAAATAAATAAATTGCATGTACCTTGCTTGGGGGTGCTGTGCCTGTGTTCATCCTGAAGTACACAGGCTTTCAGGAGATCCTTCTAAAATTGGTGCACACCGAATCTGGTGCAGCTCTGCATAGTAAACCAATCGGCCTCCAGGTTTTATTGTCAAAGCTTAATTGAGCAAGGTGAAGTTAGAAGCTGATTAGTTACTTTGCACAGCTGCACCAGATTCAGTGTGTTCCAGTTTTAATACATTTCCTCCAGTGTTTGCCTAACTGAAATGCAAAGTCCGTTTTAACCGCTTAAGGATCGCCCTACGACGATATATGTTGACAGAATGGCACGGCTGGGCACAGGGACGTTTAGGTACGTCCCTTTTTAAGATCCCAGCCATGGGTCGCGCTCACGCTGCCGGCAGCACGTTTGCGACCCGGTCATGAGCATTGTGCCCGCAGGACCTGTGGACCGGAACGCCGCCGGTGTCCTGCGATTGGGTCACATAGCTGAAGAACGGGGAAAGGCAAGTGTAAACAAACCTCTCCCCCCGTGCTTCCTAGTGAGCAGGGGTATTTATTTATTATTATACAGGATTTCTATAGCACCAACAGTTTGCGAAGCGCTTTACAACATCGGGGAAGACAGTAAAATACAGGAGGAATCGGAGGGCCCTGCTCGTTAGACCTTACAATCTAGAAGGGAGGGATTTATAGTCCTTTCTAGGCAGTTGCGTTTAGAAGCATTTTTTGGAATGCAAAAAAAAGTGTTCAGGACCAATGTTACTGAATATGTTCAGGTGTTTTAAATATTCTTGCAGGATTTAAATGTAATTTTTGTTAGTTTGCACTCACAGCAAATTATGGGTACGTTGCTTTGCCTACAGCAGTACATTGCAGGCAGCTGGTTGGCAAGTGGTTAAAAAAACAAAACAGAGCTGTGGTATACTTCATTTTTTAAAAGACTGATTTAATTTTTTTTTAGTTTTAAGCAGAATTTTTCAGTCTTGAAGAAACCATTTAAAATGTGAGTAGCATTTATTGCTATGTGAATGGGAACATGCAATAAGTATAAACCTTATATATATGTTTTTGTTTAAGTGTAAATCAGTATTTTTTTTTGCTAGAAAATTAATTATAACCCCCAAACATATATATAATGTTTGGGGGTTACAAGTATATATTTTAGGGTTGTCCAGATACCGTTACTAGTATCGGTATCGGGACCGATACCGAGTATTTGCGGGAGTACTTGTACTCGCGCAAATGCTCCCGATACCTAAATAGAATACTTTTTTTGTATTTATCAACATGTTCTGTGAAATTTTTTTGCGTTTTTTACTACTGCGTGACAAGAAAATAAAACATTTTTATTCATTTTTACTCATTTTTATTCTTTTATAATGTCTTGAGTTAGAGTTCTTCATAATTCTAAAGAAAATATCCTTAGTCTGTAATGTGGTTTGAAAACTGTCACATGACATTTAAAAAAAAGTATCGGTATTCGGTATCGGCGAGTACATGAAAAAAAGTAATATATTTATTTTAAGCAGAGACCCTAGGGAATAAAATGGCGGTTGTTGCAATCTTTTATGTCGCACTGTATTTGCGCAGTGTTTTTTCCAAAAAATATTTGGGAGAAAAAATAAATTTGAATGAAAAAAAAAAAACACTCACAATTTTTTGTAAAATTTGAAAGATGATGTAACGCCAAGTAAATATAATATTAAATAAATTGATCAGCGCTAAATCTAAATGTAATTTCTAAATAAAGCAAATTGTTATTGTGTGTAACAAAGCACATTATATAAAATAACAGACATAAAATCAAATCATAAAATCAAACTTTGAGTAGCTTCCAAATTTCCACCACACAGATAAATAATGGTAAAGGGAAACACATAAGGGTCATTTCACACGTACGGACCGTTCGTCCGTTTTTTACGAGTCCGTTTACGGACTTGTAATGCATCCCTATGGGATCGCGTCCGTTAGCAGATGATGCATCCGCTAACGTCCGCAAAGATCCGCATTCGCAAAGATCCGTTTTTTCGGACGGAAGAAAACCCCTATTTTTCCTCCGTCTGGCGGATCGGATGAATACGAACACACGGTCCGTATTCATCCGATTCCCCATAGGGGAGAGCGGAGGAGAGACAGGGTGGTCTCTGCACAGTGTGCGGGGACCGCCCTGTCCGCAGACAGCTCATCGGGGATTTACGGATGATCCCCGCTGAGCCGACGGACACACACGGAGCGGATCAAAAACGGTCCGCTCCGTGTGAAAGGACCCTAAAGATAAATGTGGTAAATATTAAGTGCAAACAGTGAACACAAAAATCTAAATAAATAATAATAATCGGTGAAGACAGTGACCTGGAGAAGGGATAGAAGATGGTGAATATTGACTAAGCACCTGATTGCTCTATTGTTTGAGTATCACTGGACCAGAGCACTGCATTTCTATTGGGGAGTCCATTATCCCTACTAAGGATGGGCAGATTACCCCCGTCAGGGACCGCCCTGTCAGATCTCCGCTCTCCCCTATGGGGGGGGGGGATCAGATGAATGTCTGTCCGTGTACACTGTAAAAAGTAAAAAATATATATTTTTTTCTTCTTTTGTTTATAGGGCAACAAATAAAAAACGCAGAGGTGATGAAATACCACCAACCGAAAGCTCTATTTGTGGGGAAAAAATATTTAATTTGGGTACAGTGTTGCACGACCGCACAATTGTCATTCAAAGTGCGACAGTGCTGAAAACGAAAAATTGGTCTGGGCGGGAAGGGGGTCGTCTATCCCTTTGATATAAGAAAAAAGTGTTAGTTACAATATTTCCTGTTAAAGACTTGGCAGACTGCCCAGATATTTTCTTTTGACAGCTGATAATTTTCTCCACTTGTCATATGAAAGAATCATCAAACTCTGCATTGGAGATGGTCGGGGGTTAAATCGAGATCACGATTTTTTAATAATTAATTGGCAGCTCTAGAATTAATAAATATTGAATTAATTGGGTGTCAAAAATATTTGCACATGCCACAATTTGTATTTTTAAAGTTTGTGAAATGAAACTGCACAAATGTTTAACACAATGCTTCCTAAAGAATTTTATTTATTTTCACATACAAAATTTACTAAACTACAGGTGCAGATTGAAAGGTTTAACAGCCTGTTTTGTTTTGTTTGTAACAGGGACAAGGCCGCACAGGCCGACATGGTACAACGGTACATACAGTACATGTGGTAAGGTAGTTACACTACAACAATACTTGTTATAAAGAAAACATTGCATACTACATGAAACATCATGTTGGGCACCCACTATATACTGCGAGTGCAAAGTGGCACGTATGCCTCTGGAGGGTGCCTTTAATAGCCTGTTTTTAAATGGTCTGGGGATGATTGTCTGGTCAGCTGTACAGTTGTGTCTTTGTTGCCCCCCCCCTCCCCAATAGGCCAGGCCAAACCTTATAATGGGCTATATACAATGTGTCACCTCTTCACTTAACTCCTTAGCTAAAATAGTAATGTTGTTGGGACCCAGAATGTTCCACTTCAGGCCGGATACATTGCCAGAACAGAGTGAGATGGTTTGGTTGTACCTGAGATATTTGATTCTTGATGTAAATGGCTAATGCTTTGTGTATACCATAATGATTTATGGTAGCTTTAGAAATATAAAAAAAAATGTAATTGCTTTTAGTCAGGTAAAAATGAAATATAAGAATAGCTATTATTTAGGATTTTTGGCCAGCATGTTTCGCATGTTTACCAGGCTAATTGTAACTGCTTTACTGAAAAAGCCTATTTTCTCCAAGTCCTCATTGTGCAGCAAGCTACAGCCCCACTTTGTCTTTTTGTATCATTTAACTTTGCAACCGAATCCCGATAAATTGGATTGTTATCCCTAGATGCACAGATAAGCACACTATTATTCCCATTGTAATGTATTAGTGATTATTGTGTGGTTAACATCTCAGATTCTGCAGTGCAGGGACTTCCCCCTTGGTGTTGATTACATTGCATTATTGCGCCTGGTCTGAAGAACAGACGCTGAAGGAGATATTGAGACTCCCGTGATTCTATCTGTCTAAATGAGTGGTATGGATGTGGTCTGACAGCTGTCTTAACTGTGGGAAGTGCATGGAATCCTTGCAGGAAGTTTACAGAGGATTCCTAGTGAGGATCACA
Source organism: Rana kukunoris (assembly GCA_029574335.1). Taxonomy (NCBI): domain Eukaryota; kingdom Metazoa; phylum Chordata; class Amphibia; order Anura; family Ranidae; genus Rana; species Rana kukunoris. Next base: position 129,612,479 of record CM056057.1, on the reverse strand, counting down.
TTTCACAACCAAATAGCTTAAAGGGTAAATCCACTTTCATGGGAAAGTGGCAAAAGGAAAAAAAATAGCATAAACTATTGAGATACAAATTATATTGTAATGTTTTTAAAATGACCTTTCCTTTTCAATTTGTAGCAGTGTAATTTTCTGTAAAATGCAATGCTATATGGCAACCCCTTGCTAGAGTCTGGGCCTACTGAGCATTGACGTGCTGAAGAGTTGTTGTCACATACAGATTCTGATATTTGTACAGATTCCTCATGTACTTTACTGTTAGATGCATAGGAACACAGTAACAAGTATAGCGAGAAATGGTTATTTTTCTGAAATTGTTAGTCATGTTTTGTAGTTGGTTTAGGTGAGTTCTTTAAAGGAGAAGACTGGCCACTGCTTGTTTGGTCATACTTATCTTCTGGCTCACAGAAATGCACTGATTTCTGCACTCTTGTGGCCCAGATTCAGCCAGCAGTGGGCTAAAGCCTACTGTCGGCTGTCATCACAGAACTGGTCCAGACTTTAACAACCTCAATACCGCACGCCGTCATATGACGTCCTGGAATTGAGGTGGGGATATCTGAATGATGGGTGCAGCTACAGGCATCATTCAGATATCCTTCATAGTGGCAGTTCCGCCGCTTGATCGTTCTTATAGGCGACTGGAGGGGACGCCCCCCCCCCCTCTGGGCTCTTCCGTGCCATCGGGGGCCTGGAGAACGAATTGGCTAGTGCAGGCTCATGACTATAGAGATTTCCAGTGACCAGATGGTCACCTGTCATCTCTATGACCATTTGAGGCCCGGTTGCAACGTTATGATGTCACGCCCGGGTACCCGGAACTAAACAAAGCCGCAATTGTGGCTGTCGGCATGAGATCGGCAATTTTTTTTCACAATCTCATGCTTTCAATCCTGGAGGAGAGATGCAGGGTCCTTTTGACCCCACATCTCTTCATAAAGAGGACCTGTCACAGTGATTCCTATTACAAGGGATGTTTACATTTTAACGCGTGACAAGTTGAGTATCTATTTACTCGGTGTAACATCATCTTTCACATTATCCACATAATTGGGCTAACTTTACTGTTTTGTTATTTTTTTAATTCCCAAAAAAGGCGTTTGAAATATTATTGTGCAACTACCATGCAAGATAAAAAGTTGCAATGACCGCCACTTTATTCCCCAGGGTGTCTTCTAAAAAAATATATTATGTTTGGGGGTTCTGAGTTATTTTCTAGCAAAAAAATGATGATTTTTACATAAAGGTGAGAAGTGCCAGAATAGGCCCGGTATTGAGGTGGTTAATGTCGGGAGCCACGCAGATTGCTATTCTGTAGCTGACTCAGTTTCTCAGTGTAGCACTGAGAGCCAGAGTCAGCTGCTTGCGCTCCCTACACAGCCCGGCACTCCAGAGGAAGAGCAGAGAGCCGCTAACTGGCGATCACCACTCCAGAGGAAGAGCAGAGAGCCGCTAACTGGCGATCACCACTCCAGAGGAAGAGCAGAGAGCCGCTAACATGCGATCACCACTCCAGAGGAAGAGCAGAGAGCCGCTAACTGGTGATCACCACTCCAGAGGAAGAGCAGAGAGCCGCTAACTGGCGATCACCACTCCAGAGGAAGAGCAGAGAGCCGCTAACTGGCGATCACCACTCCAGAGGAAGAGCAGAGAGCCGCTAACTGGCGATCACCACTCCAGAGGAAGAGCAGAGAGCCGCTAACTGGCGATCACCACTCCAGAGGAAGAGCAGAGAGCCGCTAACTGGCGATCACCACTCCCTGCTCAGTGAAGACCAATAACTGATCAATCAGCGGTTATGTGAACGATTGGTTCTTGGTCTTTAAGCCGGTGGGGGCAGCTGCAGCATCTGAACGATTCTGCAGCCACAAAGGTGAATAGATATGTATTTTAATATTATTTTGTTATCATGCACGTCTCCTTTAAATCCTGTTTGCTCAGATCATGTTTTCACAGGTTAAAATTTCATTTCCCCCCCAGGAGTCCACAGACAATTAGACTGTAATAGGGCAGTAATGGTGAGATGAATGTACACTGGGGTGGGAAGGGGAGGGGGGACCAGTGTCTCGCAGGGATTCAGGAGCTGGCGTGATATCCTGCAGGTGTCTGGTCCAGATGGAGGATGCTGCAGGGAGAGATAAGATACGTGTACAGACATTGGCTTCACTTGGGGGGTCCCATCTTTCACACGGCATTCTTGTTTTATCAGCTTTAACACCTTTTTAAACATCAATTTTTTTCTGTAAAATTTCCATGGGGTTTAAATTGAGGAAATCTGATGAAGTAGAGGATTGAAATGGTCTCTGAACTGGTTTTCCATAAATGTCATGGAGTCAGCAGAAAGGAGATGGGTGTTTGTTTTATAGAGCTTTAAAAAAATGAGAAAAAGGTACCTGTTGTATTGAACTGAACAGTTTGTGTAAAGGAGGAATACAGAGAAGGTACAAATGGCCCCCTCCCTTTTATTTGCATAGTCATGTGATGCACAATGTCTTTGTCTTCTTTTCTCTGGTGGTGGGTGATCCTTAAAGCGGATGACCCCTTAAAAAAAAATATAAAAAGCCAGCAGCTACAAATACTGCAGCTGCTGACTTTTATTATTAGGACACTTTCCTGTCCTGGGGTCCAGCGGCGTCCGCAGCAGAGGACGAGCGATTGCTCGTCTCTTTGCTGCTCCCCCTTCCACGGTGAGGGAACCAGGAAGTGAAGCGCTCCGGCTTTACTGCCCGGTTCCCTACGGCGCATTAGAAATTACTTTAATAAATAAAAAAATAACCAGTAAAGTTAGCCCAATTTTTTTTGTATAATGTTAAAGATTTTAACGCCGCAAGAATCATGAGAGAAACATGATCTTTATTCTAAGCAAAAAGATAATGACCCCAAACACCCCTCCAAGACAACCACTGCCTTGCTAAGCTGAGGGTAAATGTGATGGACTGGCCAAGCATGTCTCCAGACCTAAACCTTATTGAGCATCTGTGGGGCATGCTCATAGCTCTGTGATGTCGGAGTGGAAGAGAAATCCACTGGAAACCTGTGAAGCTCTGGAACTCCATGCCCAAGTGGGTTAAGGCAGTGCTGGAAAATAATGGTGGTCACACAAAATATTGACACTTTGGGCCCAATTTGGACATTTTCACTTAGGGGTGTACTCGCTTTGTTGCCAGTGGTTTAGACCTTAATGGCTGTGTGTTGAGTTATTTTGAGAGGGTAGCAAATTTACACTGTTATACAAGCTGTACACTCACTACTTTACATGGTAGCAAATTGTAATTTCTTCAGTTTTGCCACATGAAAAGATATAATAAAATATTTACAAAAATGTGAGGTGTGTACTAACTTTTTGTGTGATACTGTGTGTGTGTATACACAAGCGCACACACGCTTATCTTCGTTTTATATATGGTCATAGGGGCTGAACTGAACTGAATTCAGTTTGCAGTTATTGTTTCACATGCTGTACAGTGACCCTACTCTTGCTGATGGTGGTGCTGTAGCTGCATTTTAAACTTGCACTTCAGTGTTCACTAAATTTAAAACTCTTTTAATAAACTGCTATTTACTGCTAAATTAAGCAGCTATTTAAAGTGGCATTAAATCCAAAAGCAAACATTTTATTATGTTGCAGCTTACCAGTTTTTAGATGTGATTGCTGCATTAGTTTCCTTTTTTAGGCTTGCTTTCTTCTGTTTTCATCACTTGATCTGGCCTGTAAGTCTGTTTTTAAAAAGCACAAGCTCTGCTGCAGTTAGTATTATTGAGACAAACGGTTTAACACTCACAGGGGTGCTTAAATTGTAACGCCACTTTCGTTTGGGAAAAAATTATATAGCGTGTACAATTGCGACACAAGTCATATTGTAATTGAATTTTATTAAAACTTACATTTCCTTCCACGTGTGCACTACTTGTTCCAAATAAACAGAAGTAAGAGGGAAAGGTAGAGGTTCAGGCGCTCATGGAGGATGGGGGGAGAAAAACAATGTAATGCTTAGTACACACCTATACAGGTACAGTTCCCTGAAAAGGTATTCCTACCCCTTGAAACGTTCTACATTTTGTCATGTTGTAACCAAAAATGTAAATGTTTTTTTTTGTTTTTTTTGTGATAGACCAACACAAAGTGTTGCGTAATTGTGAAGTGGAAGGAATTTTTACAAATATGTGAAAAGTGTGGTGTGCATTTGTATTCAGCCCCCCTGAGTCAATACTTTGTAGAACCACCTTTCTCTGCAATTACAGCTGCAAGTCTTTTTGGGGATGTCTCTACCAGCTTTACACATCCAGAAAGTGACATTTTTGCCCTTTCTTTGCAAAATAGCTCTGCCAAATTGGATGCAGAGCGTATGTTCCTTGGCCTTCGCGATGCTGTTTGCTGAAGGTTCTCTAACAAAGCACTGATGGCTCCACAGAACAGTTGTATTTATACTGAGATTAAACTACACACTGATGCTCTCTACTTACTAATCAGGTGACTTCTGAAGGCAATTGGTTCTACTACATTTTAGTTAGGGGTATCGGAGTAAAGGGGGCCGAATACAAATGCACACTACACTTTTCACATATTTATTTGTAAAAAAAATAATAAAACCATTGATCATTTTCCTTCCACTTCACAATTATGTGCTGCTTTGTGTTGGTCTATCGCATACAATCCCAATAAATTAAGTTTTTGGTTGCAATACTTTTTTAAGGCACTGTGTACAGTTTTGTGCGGTGAGTTTAGGGCAGCACATTTATTTAAAAAGGCTGCTACATGTGCAAAGAACCACACAAAAGTACTGCATGATGGCACCAAAGCGCATGGTACTTTTTACTATACCTTTTGATGCATGCTTTAGCATGGTGCGGTGGGGTGCCTTTAGGAATTAAACACATACTGCCAGTGTGAATGAGGCCAAAGGCTGCGTACACACGATCAAATCTGTCTGCTGGAAACGGTCTGCCAGACCGTCTCAGCAGACAGATTCGATCGTGTGTACGGGCAAACAGACGGATTTGGCCACCCGACAGATTTCAAAGCATGCTTTGAATGAAATCTGTCGGCTGGGAACCCGTCGGACCGATATGTCTGCTTGTTAGTACGCTAACCAGCAGACATATCTGCTCGCACATGCGTCGAATGGATTTGACGCATGCGCGGAAGTGTTTTACTTCCTGGTGCGGTGATGTGGCGGCGTCAATGTCACTGCCACGTCAGCGCACTGTCTGCCGGCGGGGATTTTGGTTTGATCGTATGTACACGATCAAACCAATACATTCCAGCTGACAGATCTGTTCAAATCGGTCTGTCCGACCGATTTGAACAGATCTATTTGCTCGAGTGTACGGGGCCTTAGAGTTGTAAATGACCAGAGAAGCTTTTTTTGGTCATAATTTTCTTCTTGGTCACAGGAGTGCACGTACTTGTGTTCTTCTGTGACCCAGAATCAGGCGACGACAAGGTAAAGCAGGTAGGAAATCCCCTCAAAATGTTGCAACCAATAAGATCTTTGCTTTATTTTTTCCGCCTGCCCTGGAGAACCATTGAAATCTATCGGTGTGGACAAGGCATGCGCTATTCAGGGCCAGTACTTGTGTATGTGCTGCTGACCTATATACTTGTCAGTGTACACTGCTATCTTTGTGTTGGCTTGTTTGCACATGACCATTTGTAGTCCAGTGTTTCTCATGTCATATTTTTGTAAAGTCCGTAGAATAGGAATTCTATACATATTAGTAGCTGTATATGCATGGTGGGATCTCCTATGGGTGGTAGGGGCTGAGGTAAAAAAAATAACGAAAAAAAGGCAGATAAAAGAATGGTAATCTGTGTTTGTCCCTTACACTTTTAATAAACCTTGGACTGGGCTGCAGAAGGCTGTGTGTACATTGACAAGTTGTTGGGTGTTGGAAAGCTTCTGTAGTTTTTAATACCATTTTATGAAGACAATTTAGCCTGGCATTAAAAAAAATAAAAATAAATTGTTTTTAACAGGAATACAGGCAGCCCTTGATTTAGAATGACAGACCAGGGATTTGTGTACAGGTATGAAAGGGTTTAGAATACAAGCTTGAGCAACAATATACTGCAAAGCTTGTGTTTCTCTGCATCTTTCAATGTAGGCAGTACACTGAATCTGTGTTATTTATGACTGTTTACTATAAAGAACTGTGTATGTTTCACCCACTCTGCTGGATAATCCATTGATATGGGCCCTGGTGGTGACTCTTGCTGATCACGATAACCCTTCCTCTGCAAACATGCTCCAGCCTAGGATCTCCAGCTGGAGGGAAGAGCCTGCACTGAGCATGCTCCCTGTGTGTCTGTTGCTGGCAGCTTATGAAGACACCAGTATAGGCCTCAGCTGCTCCTGGAGGGAATCTGATGGCCTAGTGGCCTGCGTTGGAGGTCTGTTGTGTGATAACTGGCTGGAATCATGAAGAGATCGTTTTGATCTGCAGACAAACACCTTGATCCCGCCCAGATCTTCTTTTTCCTCCCAGTCACCAGGCTGCTGGCTTGCTGTAATCTTTGTCTCATTTCTCTTCCAGGCACGTGGAGAAAATTTGCATATTGTGAGTTGGCTCCTGCTTTCTCTTGTAGAAATGTCTGACTTGTCATTAGAAAGTTCTTAAGGTTGAGAGGAAGATTTTAGGTTTGCAGACTAGAATATTCATGTAAACAACAAGCCTTAGTAACTATACACTATCATGCATTGACTATTTTAGGCATTGTTCTGATGATCTTTTTGAAAAGCCATACACAGATAAAATGTTCGTTGTTAGGCTTGAACAGTGTATAGAAATGTCTAATGTCAGAGAGGGACTAGGGGAAGAAATTTGTCTTTTAACATTCTGCTGTTTGACGTATTTCATCTGCCTCTCATTACTGTTTTAATATCCATGGGAAGTCTTAGGCAAGAATTCTAGGATACTAGTCCATGTGTGAATGTTCATATCGTATGAATGTATTTTTCCCTGATGCTCTGCTAATGCTGTACGCGGTCGTGAAATTTCCACAGGAGTTTCAAAGATTCTATAGAAAGACCAAGGCTTTTAAAATATGTCCAGCATGTCCTGTCAGTTATTAAAAAAAAAAAAAGGTCCTCTCTTGCAGTGATCTGTGAATCATGAAGGATTTGACCGATTCTGGACAGATTTTAGCATTCACCCAGAGTTAGATAGATGTGCCATGATCATATCCTTCTGGTGGTCACATAGTTACATAGATGTGCCATGATCATATCCTTCTGGTGGTCACATAGTTACATAGATGTGCCATGATCATATCCTTCTGGTGGTCACATAGTTACATAGATGTGCCATGATCATATCCTTCTGGTGGTCAATAAAAGATAAAGGCCATTCTCTATTATAGTTAAAATCTGGCAATAAATGTATACACACTGCATGTGCATGTCCATTTTCTCCAGAAAAGACGGTACTTGAAATAGGGGCAGCACTCAACAAACCGTTTTTTTTTTGCATTTTATAAGCTAATGTATGCCACAGCTGTAATAAGGAACTGGATTTTATCTGTGGCTTATGCTTATTGCATCTATTGACCGCTTGAACAACCTAAAGTTGGAGTACAGTTCCATACTTTACAGTACCTATAGGTAAGCATTAAAGGCTTACCTATAGGTAAAATTCAGTATCTTCTAAATGTGCACCGTTTAGAAGATATTTACAGTAGGTGCAGCCGGTGACATCAGCGGCGCATGTGCTCTGAAGGATTGGCCACCTGTACTATTCTTTCAGAGTCCTGTGCTTCAGTCTGCAAACCCAGAAGGAAGACCGGGTGAAGATGCAAGCCCTGTCAGCGGCTGTGAGGGCTTTGTTCTAAGGTTAGTTTCACATAATGTACTAGTATGCAATGCTAGCACATCATAACTTTGCCTTGCAGTTTAAAAAAAAAAAAAGGGTGGCGGTTAAAAGTTACTCTTAGAATGCTCAGTAATATCAAGCGATACAACAGTTTAAAACATCTCTTTGGCAGTCGGGATGTAGGTGCAATTACTTCTAATTGACGGGAGCAATCAATCTCAAATAAGGGTGAATAGTTACAAGGTTCCTTATGTGTGAATGAGGAAGAATTTACAGGTCTCAGCAGCTTGTGACGTTAGAAAACATCATATCCCCCACTGCCTACCATTCTTTTTCAGGCTTTTGACCATCTATGGATAGCCATTGGAAGACATTTATCATTTTTAGCGATTTGGGTTTTGGGAATTTATTTAATTGGTCTGAATTTTTCATTTATTTTGGACATTGAATGTGATAAATGCGCCTAAAGTTTAGGCGCTTTTGGAGTTTTTAAAGCCAAAAAGCTCCTCTCCTGAACATGATTCTTCTGCGTTCAGGAGAGTAACTTTGACTGCCTCTTTAACCACTTTAGCCCCGGACCATATTGCTGTCCAAAGACCAGAGCACTTTTTGTGATTCGGCACTGCGTCGCTTTAACTGACAATTGCGCGGTCGTGCGACGTGGCTCCCAAACAAAATTGGCGTCCTTTTTTTCCCCACAAATAGAGCTTTCTTTTGGTGGTATTTGATCATCTCTGCGGTTTTTATTTTTTGCGCTATAAACAAAAATAGAGCGACTATTTTGAAAAAAATGCAATATTTTTTACGTTTTGCTATAATAAATATCCCCAAAAAAGATATAAAAAAACATTTTTTTCCCTCAGTTTAGGCCGATACGTATTCTTATACATATTTTTCGTAAAAAAAAATCGCAATTAGCGTATATTGATTGGTTTGCACAAAATTTATAGCGTTTACAAAAAAGGGGGTAGTTTTATGGCATTTTTATTAATATTTTTTTTTTACTAGTAATGGCGGCGATCAGCGTTTTTTTTCGGTACTGCGATATTATGGCGGACACATCGGACACTTTTGACACATTTTTGGGACCATTGGCATTTTTATAGCGATCAATGCTATAAAAATGCATTGGATTACTATAAAAATGCCATTGGCAGTGAGGGGGTTAACACTAGGGGGCGGGGAAGGGGTTAAGTGTGTTCCTATTTGTGTTCTTACTGTGTGGGGGGGGGGTGAACTCACTGGGGGAATCATTGATCTTCCGTTCATACATTGTATGAACGGAAGATCAGCGTTTCCCCCGCTGACAGGAACGAGTGCTGTGTGTTTACACGCACAGCTCTCGTTCCCCGCTCTGTAACGAGCGCGCGCGTCCGGCGGCGATCGCGCCCGCCGGGCACGCGCGCGGGACTCGGGGGCGAGGGCGGGGCGCGCGCGCGGGCCGTCGGCTGCGCGCACGCGCCCCCTAGTGGCCGCGAAAGTCCCGACGTAGGATGACGGGCTCTCGCGCAGGAGAGCCGACCTGCCGCCGTATAACTGCGGCGGCTGGTCGGCTAGTGGTTAAACTCTGCTGTTCCTAAACTCTAAAAGTAAAGGTAAAAGTCTACGTGTGCATGGACAGGTAAACTTTTATTGAGTTCAGGGGCTTTAGCAAATAAACGCCAAAAGCTCCCAAGACATTGAAAGAAAAAAGAAAAGAAAAAATGCTTGTTAAAAACTAAAGAAAACACATTTTTTGAGAATGATAAATTATTATGCTTTTTTTTCCATAGAAAGTAAGAAATTATGGCAAAATTAGGTTAGCATTCAGTTTCTGAAAATTTTATTTTTTTGGCACAAATCTTACATCAGACTAAAGGTTTGTCTACAAAAAGCCTTCCTTTGTACAGAACAGCAGATACTGTTTTGAACACCAACTTTCAGGCAATTGTAAGATTTTATCCTAGGTTGGAAGGATAATTTATTAATCTAGGCCTTGCTGGTTTCTCCTGCTGATTATAATTATTGCAATGAGCCTTCCCCACCTAACACATTTCATCCGATCTTAAGTTGGAGGGAAGAGTCAGCATTGACCATGTGCCCTGTGTATCCGCTTCAGTTCTTGGCTGCTCATTAAAACACAAGGGTAGGCCTCGTTTGCTGCGCCTGAAGGGAATCTGATGGGCAGTGCTGGTGGTTTGCCAAATGATTACAATGCGGGTTTGTGGTGAATGTTGTCTACAGGTCTCATTCCTTACCACCTATTGCTGCCTAAATATTCTCAGTTTAGCTCCCAGTCGCTGCTGACCATGCACACAAATTTTATTTAACGCCACAGGCAATTTTTAGCATTTGTTTGGAGTTGGACTGTTATCTTTGTTGTTTAAAGCGGAGGTCCGCACATTCCTAGAAAAGTTAAGTCAGTGACTACAAATACTGCAGCTGTTTACTTTAAATATATGGACACATATATTGTGTCAGTATTTTCCAATTGGCCCGGTGGCAGAGGAAGGAGAAGGTGGGGGTTCAAACTTCCGAGAGACAGAGAGGCGGCTCCATCTCCCAGAAGCGGGGTAGGGGACCTGTCAAAAATAGGTCTCTGTTCCACCCCCTCTGAAAGATGCCAAATGTGGCTCTGGAGGGGGGTAGGAGATGAACAAGCGGAAGTTCCACTTTTGGGTGGGACTCCGTTTAATATTCTATGGTATATTAGGTTTGCGAAAGGTGTTTTTTTTTCTTCTTGATCTGTTAATGGCAGATGTGCTCTAATTCTATGTTTACTTTGCCTCTGGCATTGAAGAAGCACTTGTGGACTTTTTTCTTTTAAACAAAGAAATGCAAACAACATTGATGTATAAGCCATCATAGAATGGGTATTACATTTATGTGATCCTCATGTATCTCAGTGAGCATGGGAAACAAAAGTCCTTGGCATTAGGCCTCATGAACATGTAGAGGCTGTAAAGTCCTTGACCCTTTCCTGCGCCCATGGAACTGTAGGTGCAACATAAAGCCGCCAATACAAGAGAATCACTGCCCGCAGCTGTACTCATGTAAACGCCAATGGCAAGGCCACTTTTCTGATTGGGGAAATATACCCTACATGCATGTGGAAAAATTAAAGTGCAGAAGCGATCACAGTTCACATGAATAAGGCTGTGTACATCTATTCACTTGTATTGGTGGCTGTATGTGGCAACTGAAGCTCCATGGGTACGAGAATGCACCAGGATTTTACACTAGAGGACTTTTCAGCCTCTAAATGTCCGTGTGCATGAGGCCTTAATCAGTGGCCCAGTACACACAAGCATTCAGTGAAAGAGTCGGGAATAGAGTCTTACAAGGAAAGGTAAAGGGGATATCACAAATAATGATCCATATAAACCGACAATTTACATCCCCGCCTGATTTAAATGCTTGTTCTGCATTTGATAATTTGTAAAGGAAGTGTGTAATGAAATATGGGTACTCATTGGGAGATTGCTGGTTACCTGTCTTTGGCTTCAGCAGTGACCTTGATAAAGTATACAGCACATGAGACTGTAGTTTTAATATTCCCCTTATTTCACTGATGGGTTTCCTATAAGTGTTTGCTAAGGTTTTAATGCTTATTTTATTTTTTTTCAGCTCTGCGTGCTAGTCATAATACATTTTTTTTTTCATCTAAATGGCTTTCTGCTTCTTTGTGAAAGTTGGCTCTGGGTAGGGAACGATATGCGGAATCCCTAGAAAAATGCTCAAGGTGTATGTTTGCCAGAACTTGGGGTGGAAGAACGTTCATATTTTAATCCTATAGTTCACAAGCTTATAACAACCAGCCCCACTTCAGTACAGATCAGTGAAAAATCAGATTGGCTGATACACTTTGGCCATAAGTCTTTCAGAGTCTAGTGCTACTGAAATTATGGATGGAATGGTAATATTTCACAATGTTTGGCCTTGTTTGTTTGAGATATAAGTAGTGTGTATTTTTTTTCGGTCCCTAAATGACTAAATAATGCATTACAATTTCAGTTGAGGAATTCCACTCATTGTCAAACGTACCGGTGAATATTATAAGGTTTTGTTGTTGAACTTTAATAAACACTTTAGCAAAATCTGGAATTTGCGAGGGTGTGATAAGTATTGAGCCCTACCCAGATTTTTTTTTAGCTAGAAAGCTGTAAATTGTAGCGTGTACTGGTCAATTGGTCTATATTAATTGGTGCAACTACCTATGATTTTAACTTCTTTATTTTTCAGGTCCAAAGTGAACATGGCAGCACCTCCAGAAAAATTAAATGTTGAAGAGCATAGGACCATAATCAAGTTCCTGTTTCTCCAAGAGAAAGGTGCAAAGCGGATCCACAATGAAATGTCACAAACTTTGGGTGACAGTCGCGCTTCATATGCAACAGTTAAACATTGGGTTGTCAATTTTAAAACTGGCCATTTCAGTGTTGACATTTAGAAACCCAATGGAAGGCCTGTTTCTGCCTCTGTGCCTGAAAATGTGAAAGCCACCCATGACATCAACATGGAGGACCGCCCAATATCAACCAAAAGTATTGCTACAAATCTGGGAATATCATGGGAGAGAGTTGGTGCCATTATCCACAATGACTTGGAAATGAGAAAGCTTGCAGCAAAGTGGGTCCCAAAACTTTTGACTTTTGCAGGCACAGAGACAGAAACAGGCCTTCCACTGGTTTTCTCGCTTTCAACACTGAAATGGTCAGTTTTAAAATTGACAACCCAATGTTGCATATGAAGGGTCGCTGTCACCCAAAGTTTGTCATTTCATCATGGATCTGCTTTTCACTTTTCCCTTGGAGAAACAGGAACTTGATTATGATCTTCAACACTGAATTTTTCTGGAGGTGCTGCCATGTTCACTTTGGACATGAAAAAGAACGCTAAGATTTGTTTTTCTGGGTAAAGCTCAATACTTAGACGCCCCCTCGTATATGCCAGAAAATGTGCAGGCTTCCTGGGTAGTTGAGCTGCATTGTGTGTAATAGTTAGCTTGAATGAAGAACAGACTTTTTACATGTCCAAACTTTGCAAAATGTTTCCTTAACGCTGCAAACAAGCAACTTTCTTTTGAATATAGATAACTTAAAGTTGTCCTTTTTTTCTTTGGTGTAACATCCATCTGTCTTGTCAAGGTTGTCATGCTGTGGTAATATTTGTCCCTGGTAAGGGATTACATTGTATATGCAGAAGAGAGAGGCAGTCCTTGGTTACTAAGAATGAGAATGAAGGTGATTTTAACTTTCAACTTGAAAATAACAAGGATGAAAGATTTCACATTATGTAAAACTCATGCTTGGTCTCACCCCCTAGGTCTCCCTATTGGTCAGTTCACACATCTTATTAGTTGACCAACAGGCAAGCTTGGAAGGAGAGAGTAGCAGGGCCAAACACTTTCCAGGAGACGTGTACAAAAGTTCAGCTGCCAATATCTCTTAATCTGCTAATTGTTTTGACTCAAGTTTTTTTTTTTGGTGGGATTTGACAGTTCTAAATTGCATGAAAAGGAAGACCCCATTGCCACAATAAAATGGCACATCTGGGTAGCTCCAGATAAGCCTTAATATAGGCTTACCTGTAGCATAAACTGGTTGTAAAGGGTTTACAACCACTTTAAGGCTGGGATTCATAACCATCAGCAAAGTCTTTCCACACAAAAGATATACAAATAATTCTTTACTGGGCAGAACTACGCAATGTATCCCTGCCTGCTGTTTACATCCCAGATTCTGATTATTGGCAGGCAGACTACCTCATTCAGCAGTGCCTGGACACTGATGAATGATTTCACCTGGAGGGTTTTTAGAACCTGTTACAGGCAGGGGGCATCGGATGGGGATCTCCTGACCTCCAGGTTCACCCAACTACCGGTTTGTTTCTAGGTACAGGGATCCCTCTGGTGGCTCCATGGGATCAGTACCTGATCTATGTCTTTCCTCCCCTAAAACTCCTTTGTCTACTTTGCAGAAATGAGATGGAGGGTATCTCAGTGACTCTTGAAGCACCTAATTTGTCCTGAATCCTAGGTTCAACAAGGAAAGGGCATCAGTTATCCCCATGATAAGGGCTAGGAAGTGTACCTCCCCAAAAGTTCTTCCATGGAGAGCTTTTGCTTGGTGTGAGATGAAATATTTCCATCCCAGCAAAATTCGCTGTGGAATGCATCCTTCAATACATTAGGTAGGCCTGGATCAACACTGAGCCCAGAGTACCAATAAGAGTCAGATTTCAGTGTTTGGGAGCCGCCAAGATCCCATTCCATGTGGCTTCCCCATGACTGTGGGATCTGAATTTGGGCCCTTCAAAAACTGCCCTTTGAACCTATTGGAGATATACCCCTTTCCACTTTTGCTGACAAGGTTGAATTTCTTGTTGGCATCACCTCTGCAAGTGTCTAAATTGGTGGCCTTTGCCTGCAAAGAACCCTTTCTGGTATTACACAAGGGCATATTTTGCTTGCTTCCACTCAATCAAGATATCGTTTTTATGGCCAGCTCCAGTTCATCACAAGATCTCCCTCCATTGTCTGGATGTAATTTGTGCTGTACATGTCTACTTCGCAATCACTGGTTCCATTAGAAAGACTGACTCTCTCTGTCATTCCTGTGGTCCCTGTGTAAAGGGAGCTCTGCAAGGCTCATGTCTGAACTGACTGTCTTAACTGAAGCAACTTTACAGGAGAAGAAAATAGTTTTCTCAGGCAAACCCCTCCCTCCCACAGAGCTGATTGTGTGATTGGCCACTGGCAAAGTCGCTTGTCCTGGAGGCAACTTGAAGTTGCGTTGTAAGTTGATCCAAGTCACGCTGAAGTCGTCTCGCAAAGTTGCGCTGGAAGTCGTGTAGCCCCTGTGTGAACCGGCACTGTGTTTTGTTGCAGTTACCCATCCCTCAGTGGGACTGCTTTCCGACAGTGTCTGAATTTGTGTGTCCCTTAATAAACAAAGCAAATGGATTATCCTTGCAGTGAAACCTATTTCTTGTAGTCTATTAATGAGCACAGTTCCCATCCCCTTGTGTTTATCATTTATGCTATTGGTCCTGCTGTTAACAAAACTGAGACGTGCTGGTATTTGGAGTGATTATACTTGCTGGCAATTTTGTTTTGATCACTAGTGTCCAAATTCTCCTGAAGGCAGCACCATGGCCCAACATTTTCTAAATGCAAAGAAATGTATTTTACAGTAAATACAAAATTCTCATTATTACACATTGGGTTAAATAATACTTTTTTTTTTCTTGTAACAACATTCATGGATGTTTAGATGTACGAGTATTTTTAAAAACACTTTTTTTTGGTGATGTAGGCAAAGGGAAATTTGCACAGAATTCCTCTGCATCTTTCTATTTAACAATGCTGCTGGCTGACACTTGTACGCTTCCTCAAAAGGGAAAAAGCCACAAAATGCCTGCGCTCACTAGTCAAAGAAATTAATAATCACTAGTCATAAGAAATTAATATGCAGGGTGGCTCTGAGTTCACTGAATGCATGCTTGTTCCAAGTGACATATTCATAAAGTGGTAAATCGAAGATGATGAGTTTTTCATCTTTAAACTTTTCTCTGCCACTGACATAAGGCGTATGGTGGCACCAATCCGTTTTAAGTTCATCTGGTCAGATTGCCTTATAATGGCTGCTTTCCCCCTTCTGCTTAAAAGCACATGGTTTCCTATGTGACAACAAATGGCTGTGATCAGCTGATAACAAGCCACTGATCACTGATATTCATTAAACAAATGTGAATCAACAGCACCATCACTTTTCATCCAACTGGTCCTATGTTTTCAGAAAATGGATGATTTGTGGGGTCTTTTACAAACTCTGAAAGATGTAAGAGGAAAAAATAAAAAGGGAAAATTTGCAAAAATGGACTGGTCACCAGAGGTTTAAAGTGGAGCGCAAGGCCTGGCAGTGAGAGCGTTTAGGGGGCCCATCAAACATGATATATTGCTAGCATGTTTTGAAGTTGCATGCTTCAGGATCGAATGCTTTGTTTGCAACTTGGGGAGTGATTGTTTTAGAACAAGCGTGTACCTATAATTTTCCCCAAATCTGATAAGCATGTTTGTTCCAGGTCAGTGACTCAATAATGAACCAAGTAATAGGTACAACAACCGCGGAGGAAGCATGCTAACTTAAAACAAGTGACTAAGAACAACTTCCATATTTTTGTCCTGATTACCTTAAAACAAATGCAATGTTGATTCCCATAATTTTGTGCAATCTGGAGAGTTAGAAATGATATAGGCTGTCATTACTGACCTGTGACCTTTTGAGGATGTTGGTTTGCTGGAGGTCAGGTGGATGCTTCGGTTTCAGTGCGTTCTCTGTTGCTGGCCTTGGACAAAAAAAGACAAGGGTTGCTGACATTCGCAGCATGTTGTTCTGGTTCTAAGACTTAACTCAGCCAGACAACTAGCATTTTCAGGAGGCCAGCAATGGCACATCCCATCTTTCTTTAATGACTGAATGCTTAGAAGATCAGGCTGCACACTTTCTATATCCATGTTTGTGCCACTAAGGGACATCATATTGGTGGCAGGTACGGTATATAGAGGGGCATTTATATAGGGGGTAACTTGATATTTTATCTTTTATATTTACAGAAACCTGCAGCTTAACTGTTAGATTTCTTAGCAATTACTTTTGGAAATGTAGATATTCAATCCATCTTGTGTACAGCTGCTGCATTCCATAGGTTTTTGGTCTGGATCCTCAAAGTAGGTTTGTAGTCTGTGTGTGTGTTTTTTTTTCTGTTTTTTTTTATTCTATTCCATGCATGTGTCTATGGTTTTCACCTTCGTCCACAGTTGCTTGCTATGTAATTGGGATGAAGGTTGATGCTGTGGTAGAGCTGGTAGATTAGCTAGTCTGCTTTTCACTTCCTCTTTTTTTTTTTTTCTTCTGTTGAATGCTATGCAATGGCTCTGAGCTGTAGACTGAACTGAGCATGCCCCAAGTCTGGCTGCACCCACACTGTGTCTGGAACGTGTGTGTGTGGAGCTGTGGAGTAGGCCCTGAAGTCTACAGGACCTAGGACAATGCAATCCAGACAGAAGCCACTTCTGAAATGGAACTAAAGCTGAGTACACAGGCTAGTGCAATGTATGTGAGATGCAAGGGCCATGCAAGAACATGTGTGCATATTTTTTTCTCCTTTTTGTATGGATGTGCTGTGACTGCTGTTGACCATACTGATTCCTCACTGTTTTGGAAGAAAATTGCTTTAAATTGTCATTATTTGCTTTTTGTCAGGCAAGATTAGTAATAGATTGAGGTTGAATTTGCTGCTGTCTCAAACAGATTCTGGCAAAATAGCTATTAACAGTGAAGGGGAGCAGCACAACATTGGGCAACTTTGGGTCACAGTTTACAGTGTCATAAAAAAGTATTGCCGATTTTCCACTCATTTTTCTTTTTCTTTCCTTTCTTTTAAAACCTGCAATAGGAAAAAAGACATTTGCTGAAAGCAATGACCGTATGCAATAATTAATGTGTGTATTCAGAATTCATGTTTTACAGGTTTAGCCATGGTAAACTAAAGCCTGGTTGTTATAGGTTACTACACTTTGCACTTGTTCTGTCTATTAATAATTGAGCAGGAATCCGATTATTTTCTGGAAAACACAGGTGGTCTTTTTTTAAAAGTCTTGAGGTGCCTTGATGTGGATTTGATTTAAAAGTCTAATTTGAATGTAATTGGGGTAGGCATTTTGCTTTCTTACATTTATTAGCTTGGTAGCCATGACCACATCAGATTTTATCGTTGTAAAACTTGGTTGAAGTTATCTTGTTGACAGGTTGACCATTTTATTAAGACTAGTATTTTCCAATCATTGTAGCCTGTCTTTTTATTTTCCTATATTATATATTTTCATAGTAACACTTTAAATTTATAATGATTTTTTTTTTTTTTTTTTTAGGAAAACTTGTTTCAATGCAAAAAGAAAACCATTGATAGATTACAATACCAAGTTATGGGTGTGGGGTATCTATTTCATAGCTTTTAAAAACACTGTATTGAAGTTTAACATTGTTTTTCCAGCATCTGCATGTATTATCATTGATTATACACTTTTTTGGGGGGAACAATGTCTGCCATAGCTAGAGAGATTACCTAAACCTCTCTGCCACATATAGGAACGTGAGGATATAGTACACTGAAATCATAAGCGTGGATTTTATAAAAAGTGTGCAAGCTGAAATGCGATTTTATTTCTAATTATTTTGTAAGGTAAATATTGATCAAATTAAAGTGTGTATCGGTTTTTAGTACCACCATTCAAATTACATTATTAATTATTTGAAAAAGTTGTACAGTTCTTGGAGTTCTCCCTAAAACCAGATCCAATTGTAGACGAGAATCTCTTTATTTTTTTGCCTCTTTCCGTGGCAGTTTTGGTCTTTTCTAGTTAGTGCCGTTTCACACAAGGGCAACCTGATTTACAGCACGACTTTGCAAGGCAACTTTAGCGCGACTTGGAGCAACTTGCAACGCGACTTAAAGTTGCCTCCAGGACAGGCAACTTTGGCTGTGGCCAATCACAGAATAATCAGCTCGGAGGGGTTTGCCTGAGTAAACTATTTTCTTTTCCTGTAAAGTTGCTTCAGTTAAGAGAGTGATCCGACTTTGGAGGCAACTTCCATTGAAATCTATGGGTACAAGTCGGATAGAAGTCACCTTGAAGTCGTACAGGAACCTTTTCTAAAGTCGGAGCGACTTCAGTAGTGTACATTAAGACGGTTATCATTCACTTCAATTGATTTTCTCATGTCGCGCAACTTGGGGCGATACGAGTTGGATTCCAAGTTGCGGTATTGTGAACCGGCACTAAATCTAAGTTTGTTTACATTCATTGTTTGAATGAAATTAACTGTTTTGTATTAACATGGGGTGTGTATATATAATACACTGAGAAAGCTGCGCCTCCCATATATATATATTTTTTTAATGTTTAAAACCCCAGCCTTCAATCATATGTAACTGAATCGCTACAATCTCATTATCTTTTAACATCTTAATTTTTAAAGTAATTTTCAATATGTTTTGTTATAGGGTGACGGAGCTCTGTCCTGGTTTCTCAGTTGGGCTCAGGTGTTGTCACCCTGCCATATGTGCTTTAGTTAAGATTATTAGTGGTAATTTCAACACACATTGCACAGATGCGATCAGTTGCTATCACTATCAGGAAACCCACCCTGAGTTATGTCATGCAGCCATCACTGGTGTGCATGTAGACAGGAAGTGGCTGACGCAGATTTGCAGTACTGGTATGCAACAAAGGATTTAAAAAATAATATATTTTTTTAATTAAAAATAAAATAAAAATGCTTGACACTTGGTGCTTTGTCCAACAATTCATTTAGGGTTTACATCTATTTTAAAGCATATACGCCTTTTGTGGAAAATGACAAAGGAGCAATGAATTTTGGGCAACTAGAAAGCTAACTCTCTCTTCTCAATACTAAAACGACTTTCCCTTCTTGGAAGAGTCGCCAATAACCGTTTTGATTTTGTTCCATTGCCGTTATTGTTATGACTATCTTTTGTATTTTAGACAATTACACCTGACCCATGACTTGCCAGATTAAGAAAACTTGGTATACCTGGCTGATATTTATATTTTGCATGTATAGTATTTTCATGACACACATTGCCTGCAGGTACCTTGGAATAGATGGTGCGTTTTAAGTTGCTCTCTAATGTTGGAATTTTTAAAGTTATTAATTAGTGGCAAAGGTTGTGGCGTACAGTAGGTCAGTTATGCATTGAAAGTTTTTTTTTTTTTTTTTATCACAATGGATGTTTTGAAGGATAGTAGTTTGTGCTTCAGCCTGGAGTACAGTAAAACATACAGTTTTGGACATGTCATCTCAGATGTGTGTCGCCTGGGCCCAGAAGAGACCAGAACAAAGCTGAGTCTCATGGCTGTCCTTGTGAGCACTCTGGGATGGCTGCCTGTATGAAATGGTGCCCCAAGCTCGCTTTGTGTGTGTGATTTTCATTTTACCTATAGAGGGAGCTAGGTCATGTGACTGTGTTTAGAAGCTTTTGGACCAAGGAAGAAGAGAAAAGGCAGGGACGTTTGCTGACTCTCTCAGGCCTGTATGTCTCACTCTGTGTATAATGGCTTCTGGTGCAGACCACAGGGAGCTTTACAGTTTGCTGGGTGCTGAGCACCACAGGTTGTCCTAAAAGAGCTACTATTACTTAAGTATTACTTGTGTGTCTCTGGATTTAGAGACTACAAGACTTCACAGGTATCATTAGCTCTTTCAGTGTTTTGACACCAGGATATTTTTGCTCTAGTTCTAGTCTCTATACATTGCTGTTTAAGGGCATTTGTTTATTGATGGCCTTTCCTGCACTGTCATTACAGGGCAGACGGCTCCCTCTTCATTAGCTGTCTGTAGAGGCTTTCTTCTGAGTGAAATCTCCACTCTGCATTTTTAGCATTTTCAGTTTCTTAAACCTGTTCTTGGATATTTCTAAGACCTCTTTCTAACACTAGCTATACATTATACAATTTTATTGTACAATTTACCTTTTAGATTTACCAAAACCATATAATTTGAGGTCAGACCTAAACCGTTTTTAATTTGTTATCAAGCAGGTCCGTGCACTACATAGTTGAAAGTGAATCTTAAGGAAATTGATCAAGAAAATTGTATAATGTATGACCAGCTTAAGTCCTTGTGTAGCGTAGTAAAAGCAGACTTTTTATAATCGGAAGCTTATGAGTTGGTTATTGGGATCTTGATGTGTTTTGAAGGTTTTATGCAGAAAATAGAATGATTGTATGTGCAACTTACTGTCTCCAATACTGATCCAGGTTGCACTGTATGTACTATGCAAGGGGCTTATGTGACTGTTTTTGAATATATGTTGGGCTCACAAAACACATTTCTTTCTTGTTCATTGAAGGACTCGGGATTCAGAGACAATTAAGAGAAACTGCTGTCTATAGGATGATTTGCATGCTGATAAACAGGAACCAGCTCTTTATAACTACACCCCCCATGGAGTGCTTACTGGGTCCAGAGCTGTGACCTAATCTCTGAAGACTTGCTTTGTGTGTAGGCTGTGGGGCTGAACACCAGAAGCTGCCTTATTAATGGGACCATTTGTGCATTTAATAGCCTTATATCTTCTGTCAGAAAGGGTTAATGCTGAGAAATTTAGGACCAATGTCATTTTTTATGTGGAATGTCATGCTTGAGAGTGCTCTATGTATTGTTCCTGCATTGCAGCACAACATGTCACGACCCATTACACAGGGAATAGTACCTTTTGAAATGAGTCCCTCCATCCACTAACCGCTCCAGTGCTACCAGCAGAGTACCTACTTGAGGGCTTGACGTTGACACCCTGGAATTTTGACTCCTTGGAGTCTCCCTTAACTTTCTGGCATGGATTTAATGGGCCAAATTGTAATCTTAATTCCTGACTATAGCTGATTAGCTTATTCAGTTTCCTTTAGATTTACATTCAACTATGCAGTGCAAGGGCCTGCCTGATTGCATACACATTGAAAAGATTGAGGTTTGACCTTTTTCTTATAGAGTTTTGTTAAATCTAAAAGAAAATGTATACAAGAAAGTTGTGTAATGTATGACCAGCCCATTAGTGCAGAGGTCGTAAAAATACCTCTTCACCTTCCCCTGCAGAATTAATATCTGATCTGCCTGTAGCCTCTGAGTCCCTCTGTCACAGAGGCTATCTGATTGTGACTCTCAGAAACTCTTCAAGTCGCTCTTCACCCTACAAAACTTCATCCCTCCACAGGTACATAGCTAGCGATTTATATATATATATATATATATATATATTAGTGTGAGTGTATAGATATAAATTTGCGTGACAGAAACTAACTGCGCTCCTATATCTTCCTAGTTGATGTAACTTGCAGATAGATAAATGCAGTGCTGGTGATAGATTAACAGTTCCACAGGAGGGATCCAAAGAATGGTGCTTTGCTGTGCAGTAAGCTCTGACACCCATTCTCACTGGTGAATCTCTCTCCCTATGAAGTGTGCACTTACCAGGCCTTGGCAAGTAAAAAACCTAGAACAGCCTTTCTCAACCTTTTAACCGCTGGGAACCCTAAAAATAATTTTTAGGTCTCGGGGAACCCCTGATAAAACCCATTTATTGGGGGTCAGTAGGAACAATGCCCCTTACTTTGGTGGTCAGTGAGAAGAATGCCCTTTTTTACAGTAGTGGTAAGAATGCCCTCTTTACAGAGAATTATGAAGATCATTGGTGTAATACCACTGGCTCCTCCAAGTGGAACAGGCTCAGAACTATGTAGGCACCATCAAACAGGAGGTAAATCAGCCACAGCTCAAGGAACCCCTAGCCACCTCTGGAGGAACCCTAGGATTCCACGGAACCCTGGTTGAGAATGGCTGGCCTAGAAGAATGGTCTCAGCAATCCTCCTTGTAGGCTGTTAGTAATGCTGTTGGATGATTATGGGTTAGGTGTGTCAGGACATCAGGGAATGATTGGCTTGTGCAGAATTTTACAGGGTTTCTGCGACTGAAAAAGGTTGAAAAATACTGCCTTAAAGGAACACTAAAGGCAGAATTTTATTTTTTTGGTAAAATAACAAACATGTTATGCTTGCCTCCACTGTGCAGCTCGTTTTGCAAAGGGTGTCCCCAAACCCGGTCCTCTGGGGTCCCTCGGCGGCTGTCTCGGCTCCTCCTCGCGAGAGCTTTCCACCTTCATGCGAGTTCCCTCGCATGGTGGAAAGCTCTTGCCATAGCCGCCGACTGTATCACTCGGCCCCGCCCCTGGCACGCAGCGTCATTGGATGTGATTGACAGCAGCGCCAGCCAATGGCTGCGCTGCTATTAATCCGTCCAACCTAGCGAATCAATGGCCAGGCTGGGAACCGAACAGGATGACGGGGACGCGCACGGGACTTTCGAGGGGTGAGGTAAGTAAAACAGGGGCTGGGGGCGGTGCTGTCGGATGTTTTTTCACCTTAATGCATAGGATGCATTAAGGTGAAAAAACATTTACCTTTACAACCTCTTTAAGTCTGGTACACACCATGAAGGACAGCTCAGGTTTGAGCCACTGTATTATCAGTCCGATGTTCAGCGTTCTCCCCCGCTGAGCTGGTGTGTTTTGACAAAGTGTTGCCCCCCCCACCAGAACATTCCCGCTGCTGGTTTTTCAGCATGCACGTCCCGACAGGAACCAGTTTTTATTGAATCGGCTGATGTCGCTCGACATTCAGCCTGTGTGTGCGGGGCTTTAAAGGCCCTAAGTCTACCAGGACTTTTCCAATTCACGTGTTATCCCAGACATCCTTTAGGATGATAAACTGTTCACACCTCCAAAATGTTTGGCAGCCCTATACCTGTTTAAGGAGTCAAGGAATTGGGCCGTCACTTGCCGATTACGGCAGTATCCTATCTTAATTAAGCACTGATGATTTTCAATGATCCCATTGACAAAAGTTTTTGGAGACTTTCCAGAACCTTGTTTTCTCTGGCTGCTCCTGCATTGCAACTTGCCTTGGCTGTGACCCTTGTCTAGGGCAGGGATCTCCAAACTTTCCCAAACAAAGGGCCAGTTTGGGCCATGATTGGTATTAGGGGAGAAATTGTGCCTCATGATTGGTGTTAAGGGAGTAATGGTGCCCATCTTTGGTATCAATGGGAGGAATAGTGCACCATCATTGGTGTCCGTTGAAAGGAATAGTACCCCGTTGTTGACATTAGTGGCCAGAACTATACCCCACTGTTGCTGACAGTGAGGAGAATAATGCTCCAAGGGCCTAATAAAAGCAAGCAAACACATCCATCCATGTCTTTTTTTTTTTTTTTTTTTTATCAAAAGGTTTTATTGCTCACATAACATACAAAATGTGAAAATATGAGATACAGTGCACTATAGTCTGACATTGAAATGACAGATCACAAGTCAATAAGCACCTCACGTAATCAGGAAAACAAACAATCAGCTCATTACTACTTCATGCAAAGCATATACTGCTGAAACCCCCCGCTCCACCCGCCCTCCCCCCTCCAGCCCCCCACCCATCTAGAAATCTTACCGAGTACCCAACTAAGTATCCCTACTAGTATCCTATGCCCCTATACACCCCCTAGTAATCTCATCTGAACCAGTTCTAAGGGGCTCAGACCAGGCACAGCGAGCCATGGATCCCATAATTTAAGAACTTTTCCGGCGTTACCCCTGTGCTAATAGATGTACTTCTCCATTATGAGTGTTCTGCCCATGTGCTGCATCTACGTTTTTAACCTTTGGCGGCATATTCGATTTCCAGTGAAGAAGAATGATCTTTCTCGCCTGGAACTGTGCCCTGGCGAATGCCACCCAGGTCACCTCCTCCGCAATCGCCCCCTCCAGAACCCCTAGCAGACAACAAAGAGGCTCCAGTGGGACGTTGGTCCGGAACACTGAATCCATCCATGTCTTAATGCTTTATTTTTCTGAGAAATCACTTTGAAAACACCCCTTGCATTTCTGCCCATGGCCATAAGGGCAGATTTATGTAGCATTTTGTTCCTATTTTCTGTTTAGTCTCCTGTCAGTAAATATGCAGAGAAATCCTTGGCTGAATGTTGCAAAGCTTTTTCTGTGCATATGCTTCCAGAGCTGGACACCCTCATCAAGGATGGCATTGGTGGCGGGAGTACCCTCCTCTAACCTTTCCAAGCAGAAGAAGCTAGGACCTCCGACAAGGAAAACTCACCCCTTTCCCAACTACAAACCTTAACCTTCCAAATCCCTTAAACATGCTGACAAATCTTCATCCTGAAGGGCGTGGTCTTCATTTACATATTGTGGGGGGGGGGTGTATGCCTGAAGTGGAAAGATTTTAGAGGTTCTACTCAAACCTTTTCACACAAACCGAAAGTGGGCATCTTTCTCATCTTGCATCTCAAAGCACTGTCTTCATTCTGGTCTGAAGGGTGCTCACCGTGGGCTCTTCTAGATTGTAAGAAACCTCTGAACCTCTGTTCCAAGGACCTCTTTAGCCATCCTGTTGCACGGTCACTGGCTTTAATGACATGGCTGTTAAGCCCTGGGTTTTAAGGGACAAGGGCCTTTCCGCTTCCTATAATCCTGGAAGCTAGGAAGTCCACTTCCCTGAAAGTCTTTCAAAGCACATTGAAGACATTCTTTGGTTGGTATGAGGAAATAAGATTCATCCCACAAAGTATTTTTATAGAATGTAATGTTAACTATTTTGCAGTTCGGAAAATGTCGGCACTTTGGATCTAGTTCCAAAGGCCTCTAGCCTCCCATTCTTTAAGACTTTTGTACTGGGTGGCTGTCATGTAGCACTCCTGTGTGCCTATGCCGAAATATTCAGCATGAAGGTGGTGCAGAGAAGACATTCCAATACCCTATATAGCAGTGCATGCTTCAATTTAATATCACTGAGCACTCTGTATTTTTTTGATTGGATGTCATTTGTATCACCAATATCAGCGAGTATTATTTTTTCTTTGATGTTCACATATCGGTTATAGCAACTGTCTTTTTTTATTTAATTCATCTACCCTATCACACAGTGCAGCACTACTTATTTATTACAACAATTTTGGGTTTGATACACCTTCAGTGTTGCACCAGTATTCCCTTCCTATCCTTCTCCTTCCCTCCCCCTTCTCTTTTCCCTGCCCCCTCCTAACCCCTACCCCTCCCTCCCCTCATGTTTGGTAGCACGGTAATATCCTATCAACTGCTCCTACCTGTCATGGTGCACTTAGCTGTAAGAATGTTTAGGCCAATATGCACCCAGGAATGAATGCCTAGAATGCAGACTGCTTATGTTTTGGGCATTTGTCTTTGGGTGCATAGTGCGCTAAACATTCATAGAGCTAGGAGCATCGGCTAGCCCCAGCAGCTGTCAGACACCTGTGTCCTTCGCCCGGAGCCAAACGCTGGAACCCCACAAACCAAGAGCGGTCGGCCCCCTGTGCATTGGGACCTACTCACAAAATTGTCGCCGTTTGCAAGGTATGTGTCTGAGCTGACAGATTATTTTCTGTTAAAAAAAAAAACAACAACAAAACAGAAAAAAAAAAAACATGCGCATGAGTAAGATCATGTTGAGGCTTATAGCATCCTTCCTTTCTGAAAGTGTTTTCCTATTTTCACCTCAACTAGGACATTGTTCTTCTGTCCTGTTTGGCTTTAGTGCATCAGAAGATCATCTCCCCTCTAAATCTAGATTTAGTTTGTGGTGTGCTTGCCTACCTCAGTCACTACATTTTATTAGCGAATGACTCCCATTTTATCAACCCTGATGGTCTCCATAAAGGGGAATTATGTGTCCATAGTGCATCCTAGGCTTTTTGGCCTCCGACTATTTCCCAAATTTGCAAGGCTGCCACCTGGTCTTCTGTTCAAACCTTTTACCAGGTGGCTGTTCAGGCTTCATCTGATGCCAACTTCAGGACACTTTTGGAGCTGCAGGCCAGCCTAAAGTTTTGTGGTTGTGTAGGCCTGTTGGTGGTTTGTTGCCATTGCCCATCCCTTATTAGATGTCTCAAATAGTTTCTGAATTCTGTGTTTCTTGAGGAACCAAGAAAAAAAAAAATTGTGCTGTAAAATCTATTTCTTGGATTTAATCCCATCTATGTATTTGATTTTGCTCTTTGTATTGCTTTTATACAATCAAGCGAAAATAAAAATAAAGGTGTGAACACCCAGAATAATCACAGCACACCAACCCCTTGGACTGAAACCACCCCGTACACAGATGGCGCCGATCAGAAATCAGAGGGAGGGGGTTATACCTGGCTGTTTTTTTTATCAAAGCCAGTGTCCGAATCCTATGGGGTCCGAGTGCTGCCACATTTTACATTTATCTTCTTAAGCGTGATGTCTCCTGGTTCTGCTCATGTTTTACAATTCTGAGAAAATTGGAGACTCTGAACATACTACAGAAGACGGCCAGAGACATGTTTGAGAGTTGTTGAAGACTTGACATGCTTAAGAAGACTATCATACATTGGAGACACATTACATGAGACCTCCAGGGCTCACTACTTTTATTGCCAGTTCTCAATATAGCCCCCTTATATATAAGATGTAACACAATTTAATTATTCTGTCTACAAAAGCTATTATAAAACAAAACGTTGCTGACTTTTTTAGTCATTGTGGATACTAAAGGACTCTTCTGTTTTAGGATGATGTCACACAAAGACTGACCTAAACCATGAGATTATTATTATTTGTTCTGTGATTCACAGAACACACAGCTAATCTCTGAAGAAGTTTTGTTTGTATTGTATTTGTTAATCTATTGTCCCCCACCCCCCAAAGTAAAGCCTCAATATTGTATGAGCACGATGTTGTGCCTGTTATACCAGAGCAGTTACTATAAATCAGGAAATATTCCAGCCTATTTCCATACTGTAGGTACATGGTTAGGGAGGTTGAAGAGAGACCCATCCATCTATCCATTAGGATGAGCCTCAAATGCCAGAACTTTTGTGTCAGAGAAGGATTCCACTATTCATGTCACTGAAAACTGAATTTTGATCTCGCAGCACTTCTTGTTTTCTGTGCTGTTATGTTTGATATGATAGGCTTCTTTCTGGGGTGGCCTTTCTCATGTACCAGGATACATGTAAGCATTTCTTTTAGTTCCAGTAAATAAAAGAAAAGCTAAAAAATAAAGGGTTGAGACGGAACAATAATGTAATAAGCTTTATACCTTTGCATGAGGTGCTAATATAACTGCTTTTTTCTTAGTGGGGAATGTTTTAGCCAGTTGCTGCATGCAGTCAGTGTTTTTGTGTCATCTCAGATGTGTGTCGCCTGGGCCCAGAAGAGACCAGAACAAAGCTGAGTCTCATGGCTGTCCTTGTGAGCACTCTGGGATGGCTGCCTGTATGAAATGGTGCCCCAAGCATGCTTTGTGTGTGTGATTTTCATTTTACCTATAGAGGGAGCTAGGTCATGTGACTGTGTTTAGAAGCTTTTGGACCAAGGAAGAAGAGAAAAGGCAGGGACGTTTGCTGACTCTATCAGGCCTGTATGTCTCACTCTGTGTATAATGGCTTCTGGTGCAGACCACAGGGAGCTTTACAGTTTGCTGGGTGCTGAGCACCACAGGTTGTCCTTGGTAAGGTGCTGTCACTTCTCTGAGTTGTCCTGTGTCTCTCTAGAGCTCAGTCTTCTTTGTCTGAGGTCACCAGGCTTCACAGGTCTCGTTGGCTCTGTGAATGTTTGAAACCAATGCCAAGTTACACAGGAAATCCTTGTTCAAGTTGTAGTGTCCATACATTGCTGTTATGTTTAACAGCATTTTATCATTAGGGGTTTCTATCCAGATGGATCCCTCTTCATTAACTCTCTGCAGAGGTGTCGTCCTAATTGAAATCCATGGACACTGTGTTTTTGTAGCATTTTCAGTTTCTGAATTATGTTTTGCGGTGTTGAGACTAGTCTTTTTGTATCTGGGTGAATGCAGATTGCTTAGAGGTCAGATCGAGTGGTGATATTGTTTTGAGGTTTGTATGCAGGAAATGTATTTCTGATTTATTTTGTTCTTTGCATGCATCTCGCGTCCATATTTGCTCAGATGTTAGAACTTACACAGCAGTTTAATATTCTGTATAAGAATATTTAGGGGGATGAAGAACCATGCCATAGAAAATGAGCTGTTTTTCTTAGTTAATTACAGGTTTTCAATAACAAGGTTTCTGACCCATATTTCTCTAGTTATGGTGAAAATGGTCATTTAGGTACGTGCTTCATTTGTTGGGTGACAAGTGTATCTTACAAAATGCACATTTTTTCACCTGTCCTATAACTGTTATTGCTTTTATCCTGGCACTATGGGATCTCGATATGTCACAAGCTAATTTTGGCAGTAACTCATTGATTGCATTTCATTTAAAAACAAATTTTCCTTGAGAATTTGTGTTCTTTATTCCTAGTGTATCAATCATTCCTTATATATTTTTTATTTTTAAATTGTTTTAATAACACGAGTTCAGCACACACATTGGTCAACCTGCACATTCTCTTTTAATCCAAAAGCAACTATGTAGTGCAAGCTTCTGCTTGTTTTGATACAGATTGGATAGTTTCGGTAGGTCCTCATATTACACTGTTTTAGGGAATCTAAGGCCTATTGCACACTGTAGCTTGAAAAGCTCATTACAGATTATTTATTTTTTACTGAGCTAAAATACAGCCCATTAATTGTAATGTGCCTATGCACACAGGTGCGTAAACAAGCGCCGTGCATTCTTCCGAAATAATGAAATGGAAAAGTCTGCATTTTTGGTCAGTAATTTACGCCTCATGCACACAAATACACTTGATTGCACACAAATTACCATTTTAAATACTGCAGAAAAAGAACGGGAGCAAGAGCGTGCAAAAATGCCCACAAAATTGCTGCAAATTTGTGCGAATGCATATACACGAAAATACACGCAAGTACATAGAAGAAAAAAAAAGCCTGGAAAAGTAGATACTCAAACAGGAGTATAAGTTGATTGTAAGAAGATTGTACACTAAGATTGCAATGTGTGTGGTAAGCTTTAAACATGACTTCAAGTTGAATGTGTACATTATGGCCAATTTGGGTTGATCCTCCAACTTCACCCTGACATTTATTTATATCAACTTCCTGAATATAAACTAATGGTGAAAGAGACAAAGATGAATGTTTTCTACTAGAATGCTTGGAATGTTTAACTCTTCTGGTGCCATGGCATTGCTCAGTGTGGTCAATTCAGCCAATCAGAACCTCCTACATAAACTGTTTTTTCACTTGAGAAAGGACCACCACTTGACCAATGTAGAAGTATAGGTTATGTGACTAGCAATGCACAAATTCATGGACAAAGGGGGAACTAAAATCTTTTATATTTCCATTGTCATCCAGTTGCTATGGGTACCTTTTTTGAAAGTTCAGCTATGGTAAATGAAACGTATAACAGGCAGTGTCTGAGCCGATGCTCATCTGAGATTGCATGATTGTGGTTACAGATTGAGATTAATCATTGTATAAAAATGTTCTCACTTGCACATAGTTGCTGCATCCTACAGAACTGTAGACACCAGTCTGATTTAATTGTATGTTTTTATTTTAGCAAAAGTAGGGCATAAGTCTTGTGCTGGCAGTTTCCATGGCATTTTATTGCATCCCTCAACCTCCCCCCTTTTCCATACCTTCTGTAATAACAAGTGTTTAAGAACTGTCATTGGAGCAGGAGCAGCCTAAACTGCTGATGAGGCACCACAGTGAGCTCTGCTTTTTTACTGGGTGTGATGAAGAAGCAGACATAGTGTGTGTGTGTGAGAGAGAGAGAGAGATATAGACAGGAGTGCAGTTTGTAGCTAGGGAGCCTTGCCTAAGATTTGCCTAAATGGGAGACACTAATGGTACATAAGGGGAATATGAAATCATACCCTCACACAACTGAATCCAACAGATCTCTTTATTTTTCTACTTTAATTGCAAAAGAATGTCCTTCACCTGTGCTTCTGCCTCGTGTGTCAGTCTTAAAAGGACGTCTCTCATCCAGTTTGAACAGCCGATTTAGAAAAAAAATAAAAAATTATTTAAATGGTTGCTTTCTGCAGCATAGAATACTATTTGCTGCATTCAATTTTTAATAATATATGTTGGCTCATCATTTTGGAGTATATCGTTTAAAATGTTGCCTTTTTGTTGGGAGAGCATTTGTCTTTTGTCTTTTTACGCAGTAAATTGGTTTATTAGTATTAATAAAGCTTATAGATCAAGACCAATTACCTTTTTAAGTACACTACTGGCTGGGTAGACTATTTTAACATAGGCAAAACAAATTTTTATAACCTGACTAATTTATAGACTTGTGCCAATCCCCTCAAATACTTTATAGAAGTGAATCTTAACTACGATAGTATATATAAGTCCTTAGAGTCAGCTATTCTAAACATGTAGAAAAGATGCAGCTGCTTTTTGTCTTTTTTTTTTTTTTTTTGTAGTTTGCCCAAATATTCATGTTATCTCTCTTCATAACATGCTTGCTTGTATGTTGTAATGACCTGCTCCTGACTTTTACATTAGGTTGTTCTGTTATTTTTGTTGTGACTTGCTAAACCTTGTTGCCCTTTTTGGCTAGTGCTTGCTGACCAATTACATACAAACATTGGTGGTGATGTCCATTATCCTATCCTTTAATAAATTGTCTCTCCTAAATTGGTGCTTTCAAATTGAGGCCAGTTGTTGTAATTTATTGAACAGTCCTTATGGGTTATTGGGAGGTGAGACCATTAAATCTTGGCCCCAGATACAAATTAGGAAGAGTTAACTAACTGTTGTTCAGATTTAGTTGCAAGCTTTTGATGACTGGTTGGTGGCCTCTAAATAATCATTGATATTAGATCAATGCCAGCTTGTGCATACTTTCCATTTCAATCACTGGTCTGTTCATGTATGCCACGCTCCTGCGTGTGAAGATGTACATTTAAACAGCAGGTATTGCTTGCTGTATTTATGGTTATGTTTAATATTGGCACCAGCAATGAAGTACATGACAGAGCCGTCTCCTGTATGATTCAGCTCGGTAAGATTTTTTTTTTTTTTTTTTTTACTTTAGTGCTTTGTCTTGCCTGGAAATGAATGGCTTGCTTTATACCTTTTGTAGCACAGATTATTATCCAGATATTTCCATGTAGAAGAGCTTAGGGCTGCAGTAATTGTGAGATGAAGGTGCCTCTTGAAGACCATGAGGTGATTTCAGGCTGTGAGATGGCTGCCGATCTGAGCTCTGTTAAATGGTTTCCATGCCCCATGTCTGATCAGTAGAGGGAGCTCCGTCATCCAGACATTGCAGACTGTCAGCTCAAAATGTCTGATCTGTCTACCAGGCCATAGCACATCTACATACAGGTACAGTCTGTCTGTCTGTCTGCCATCTTGCTCCTGTCTCTTTGTGTTCATCGCAATCTTCTCTTATAAGCTCTAGCACAAAGGAGTAGGAGGGGGCTAGAAAACATGGAAGCTGTGCCAGGCCTGGATGTCAAGTCTGTACTGTACTTATTATCATTTACTCTAAGAGCTCTGACATGAATGTGACACATGTTTACACTAAATCCTGCTTTGTTGTGCAAAGATTTCAGTAGATGTGGTAGTTCTAGACTACGCTATCAATGTTAAAAATGAACCTGCTGCTGAAAAAGGTCACATATCTTCTCTTACCTATTTGAAGCCTTTTCTGGAAGGCTGTTGAAATTTTAAAGACTGTGTGCTCAGAATTTTTTTTTTTTTTTTTCTTCTTCTTTTTCTTCTAATGAATGTTCTTTGGTCTTTTTAACAGTAAAATAAAATGTATTTTGGTCTTCAGATCTAAAAGTATAAAGATGTACTAAGCTTGCTAAAGCCTGCTGGTAATATAGTGGACAAGGTGGCTACCGATACATGCTTGTTGGCCGATGGGACGCTGTAAATTCATATTTTATCTTCTGCATGAGATTTTGTATTTTCTTTTTTTATGTAAACAGGGAAAAAATTGTAAGAAGGTCAAACAAGTTAAAAAGTAAACATTTTTATTTAGCTCTTTAGGTTGAGTTTGTAATGAAAATCTTTAGTCCCCTGACATATGCAAATATAGAAAAATAGAATAATTGAGCAGGAAAACCACTCTAGTTTATATTTTACACAAAAGTACAATTTTTTTTCAGCTTTTTTTCCTGTATAATCTCAATGTCCCCCCCATAGGCATTATCGAAAATATATTTTTTTCTAGCTTCTTCATGGTTTCTCTTCTGTGTTCACAAGGGGGTTCACTCCCCACGGGTCTTAAGGCAAATAATGAAATTTCCCCTAGGAGGTCTTTTTCCTTTTCACGCTGCATAATACCCCTTTCTTCCTTATTTTGCTGTAAGGCAGGATTACCTGCATTAATCTACACATGTAGGCTTTATAGGATACTTGATTTATTTTTTATATAAAACCTCTTGAATGCTGGATGCGATGTATAATTTTATTATTTAAAACATATTCCTAGACTGCTTCGCCTTCGGGCATCTTGGTAATTGAGGGTTTTACTTCATAGAAGAATTAGTAATAAAACTTCACAACTATCCATGTAGATATCGAGCAATCGCCCAGCGGGATTAATCTTATGCAATTTTTGGAAATAAATGTGCCTTGTATTTGTGACTCTTAACTGGAAAATGACAGCTGGGATCTGATTGGTGGTCACAAGCAATACATATCACGTTTATGAGAGCGAGGCCCACTCTCATTTTGAAAGAAGATATTACAAATCGTATACTAGATCTGGACACTTGGGTTCCAGCTGATGGAAAAGGCCCTTAGGTTGGGAAAAGTGACATATTTAGATGCACTTCTTTAGTATTAAAGATTTCCAGTTCCACCCAATCGCTCTGCAAGGTATTTAAATCGGCTGCATCATTGTATCCTGAACCAGCATTTGTGAATTGTCTTTTACACACATTATTTTAAACAATATACTAAATAGATGAACTTGGTTTGCAGAGGTTGTATAACTCTGTAGGGTTTGTACTGCTAGAGAGAGAGATGGTAGTAATAAATATGCACAGACCTAAAATGTAGGCTAAATATAATATACAGCGTGGCTTTGGATTAGGGAAGCTTGTCAATCTGAAAAGCTGTCTGTGAGAGTAGTTGCTGTTTCGAGAACTTATTGTTAAGGTTAGAAGCTGGTTGTGTGAGTATGGCTGGTCATCAAGTCTGTAAACATTGCACAGGAGAAATGGCAGTGTGTTATTTGAGCATGCTCAGGAGAGGCCTGTAGGGGGAGGTGGTTGTGGATCTAATTCATTGCAATCCTAAGGAATAAAGGGAAAAAAAGGCCAGGCATGATTTTAATGACAGAGCAGAAGACTTGAGGGACTGCTTGACTAGGCCGAAGCCTGTGTTTTCACACCTGGGGACACTGGCGCTCTCTCTCTCTTGCTGTATCCTTTTGTACAAGGCTTCAAGGCCTGGCTGTAAACAGTTCTGTTAGGCCAAGATTGTTGATTTGATCACAGCTCCTGATTCTTTGGAGCTAAAATATGTAAGTGTGGTGTGTGCGTTTTTGTGTGATATCTCTGTGGAATCGAGCAATTATCTATCGTAATCATCTGCATTTAATGTGCCTAGACTTGCTTGCAGATGGCTGTGAAGACTGGAAAGGAGACCAAGTTCTGTAGCATAATCTGAATTTCATGTTGTACATGGAGCCTTCTAGATTGATCAGAGCCTTGCTCCCAACTGGTTTTGAGATGTCTGACACATCTGTTTTAAAAACCTGCTTTTCATTACTTACCTAGTAGTTCTTATATGAAGGTATTTTATTTGTCATTCAGTTCTTGTGTTGCATTGATTAAACCTGCTTTGTCTACATCTGAATGACATAAGCGATTAAGTAGCTATCCCTGTGGACTTTTGATGGTTTAAACAAATGTTTTTAAAAGCCCATGTCCACAGATTGAGAGTGGCCATAGATGAGCTAGTGTTTCAGAAGATCAAACTGAATTTTCAACTAACTGAACAATCACTGCAACATACTCTGTATAAAACACTGATTGCTTCTTAGATTCGGAAAATTATGGTTTATTAGCCCAGGTTCACACAGCTGAACTTGCACAATTTCACTCCCGCTGGCGGTCCTGATTTCTGCCGCGATTTTAGAGACAATAGAAATCGCGGGCAGAAATCGCAAAAAGTAGTACAAAAACTACATGTAGAAATCGTTGCAGCGCCGCAGATGCGACGTCGCACCGATTAGGGCAGTGCCATTGCCGGCAATTTGTGGCAAATACCGCCGTTTTGAAATGCGATTTTGACATGCCAAATCGCATTTTTCAAAATGCACCAGTGTGAACCAGGGCAAAATCTCATTTTCCAAAATTGTCTGCCTTCGAATGTTTTCAGGGAATTATTGTAATACAGAATTTTTTTGTTTAGAGCTAAAGTCCAAAGGGTGTCTGCTGCTATTCAAAGCACCATAAGCAACTTTAACCAATCGGGCCAAAATTTTACACATTTTCCAGCAGTTTATCAATATTAAAATGATTACTTGGTGTAATACATAACTGGTTTAACAAAATGTTGCTTCTAGAGAAGTGTCTTACCTGTAGAAGCAACTAATGTTATCCTATGTGTTTGCACATTAGGTCGTTTAGAGGCATTTTTTTAGGCTCTGTGTTTAGAGGCAGAAAAAAAACAACAACCTTGGTTTGCATTTTTTAGAGCGTTTTTCTGGCTTAAAAAAATGTTAAAGGCTCCTAAACGCTAGTGCAAAAACATTTTTTTTTTTATCCCAGTGTGCATGTAACCTAAGTTCACACAGGGGTGGCACGACTTTGGGGGCAACTCGTCAAGCCGATCTTAAGACGACTTCCAAAATTACTTCTGTATTGAAGTCAATGCAAGTCGCCCCCAAAGCTTACATATACAACTATATCCATCTCAATTTTATTTTATTTTTTATCCTCTTATACATGGAGAAACCTCTCATCACACCGACTTTTCCTTCAATTTTGTGTGCTGAAAACCGAGGACACGAGCAACCATCTATTGTGAACTTCATGTAGATGTAAAAACCATATACAGTGTAGTCCAGCTGCAAGCAAACGTTTTTATTTTGGTTTGTTTTTTTGGCAATGTCCTTGTGACCCACTTTCTGTCCTTCCATGTCCAGTTTTCTTAGGTTCACAGACAGCGTTAGAAATCTTACAGAGGTTTTAAGATTATCCTACTCTGTTCCAAAGTTTTAAAAGAAATTCAATGTTGAGATTTCATGCAATTATTATTTAAAGAGCATGTATTTTGGATAAAACGGAAATAAATGCCTGAATTTATGGTGTTGACAACTTTCTATCATTCCCTGTGCTACAGCAAAGTAGAGTTAGACCCAAAAGTGTAACTTCTGATTATCTGCTTCCGAAAAGCTTCACTGCTGGTTTCTCTTCCAATGAATGGCGGGGGCAGCACCCGACAGCCAATCCGAAAATCGGCTGGGGTGCCAACATCGCGGGCTCCCTGGACAGGTAAGTTTCCATATAATAAAAGTCAGCAGGTACAATATTTGTAGCTGCTGACTTTTAATTCCCCCCCCCCCCCCCTCAGGCAAAACTCCACTTTAATGCAGAATACAGACAGTCTAACTTTGTGAACATTCCAATAAGAGCAGAAGCACAAAGATGCAGGTTAATGATAAAGGGTTAATGCCCTTGTATTCCATAACTTTAAGGTCTTGGCATTTGATGTGTTGAACTAAAAGGTCCACTGTGGTAAGACTCGATTGATTGTGGTAAGTGACCCACAATCAATCTATTAATGGATATGCACCCTTTCTCTAGTGCCTAACAACACAAGCCGTATGTGGTGCATTGGGGTTACAAATGTGATCACTTATCTTGAGTATCGTTGGGCAATTATAGCCAATGCCTTGGGGTTCATTCACTTGCTTGATTTCTCTGTACAAATATTGTCAGATCAGCTCTGTAACTGACCCTTCCATTCCTTGATATGAGTGTTATCAGATCAGGACCATAGGCTGCATTCACATCTAGGCGGCAAGTAACGCCGCGTACATGGCATTACTTGCCGCGATTAGATTCATATTTTTTTTTTTTTTTACAAATCATCCCCATTGATGTCTATGGCCGAACGCCAATGTCGCCTGAAAAAAAGGGTCCGGGACTTTTTTTCAGGCGTTTGGCGTTTCAGAGATGTGAACCATCTCTATAGACATGAATGGGGATGCGCCCCTCCAGCGGCATGAGCGTCGGGCGACAGGCGATTTGTCGCTCAGATGTGAATGCAGCCTTTGTGATCCCTTAATATCTCATTATGATTGTCAGATCAGGTCTCTAAAGGACATTTTGATTTCCTGGTACGGACATTGTCAGAAAGTTCTATAATTGACCCTTCGGTCTCTTGTTAGAAAAGTCCTGTAACTAATCTTTCAATTTTTTTCGACCTGTCAAAACAGATCGGTACCCGACCCTCGGATTAGGGTTAGGTCTGTAAATGACTCTGTATGAGTGTTGTCATATTGTTGTATAGCTAAGGAGGCTGAAAAAGGACAATATCTCTTAACTTCATCCTCTTTAAACTTGCAATAGTTTAGAAGCCAAAACATAAAGTCCTCTAAGAACCTGGGGCCAAATTTGCCTCATAGGGTAAAAATAAAATCCACCAGTTAATATACATTTTCAGGGAAGAAAAAACTATCCACAGTAATTGTATAATTGTTAATCACCTTTAAGGATAACAACCTTGGTATAATTGATGATAGTGATGGGCATATTGCAATTTTTATGTTTTCTTAAATGATCTTGATGAAACACTTTGAGAATCAGATTATTGCTTCATCCTGTTTCTATTTTCTCTGAAGTCTTTAGCCCATTTAGATTCCTGATCAGTACTGTGTGCTCTGGTTTTGTTGTCTGTGCTAATGACCCTAGTGGACTTTAGCTTTTACTCTTTGTATTTGTTCTGGCTTCTTGGTTTTGTTGTAGGATACTTTGGGTTAAATTGTGTCAGCATGTCGCTGAATTATGTGATACAAGCTAGCAGCCTACTCTGTCTAGCATTGTCTTAATGTGACTTCCTCTACACATTGTGTCATAGCACGAGGCAGCACTGAAGGAAAGGCTCCATGCTTGCTGCTTGTATTTTGTGTCCCTGCTTCCCTTCACTTCAAGATTTAGAACGGCAGGCCACCTCTGAGCTGTTCTTTGACCATGGAAGCCCGTTGTGAGCCTTGAGCTGTAGCCAGCAAGTACAGAAGGTCTGCTAACGCTTCGTTCAGTGGGAGGAAGGTAGTGAGGACTCTTATTGTGAAAGCAGACGGTGTTCTGCAGTTGGCTTTTGTTGGGTCTGAGCTGTCAGCAGACATATTTGCTGGGTGGGGGTTGGGCTGACCCACAAAGCAGCTTATACTGGCCCTTTGGAAAGGAATTAGTGTAGGATTTTTGCTTTTGGGGGGTGTATAAAAGTCTTGCTTTACAAAATAAAGTTGAGATGAGCTATTTTTATTTGTTGCTGTCAGCTGCAGCAGTATGTTGAGGAAGGCTACATAATTTGTGTACAGACTTTGACA
Source organism: Rana kukunoris (assembly GCA_029574335.1). Classification (NCBI taxonomy): domain Eukaryota; kingdom Metazoa; phylum Chordata; class Amphibia; order Anura; family Ranidae; genus Rana; species Rana kukunoris. The sequence continues at coordinate 129,574,574 of CM056057.1, read as the reverse complement.
TTTGAATATGTATGTAGTGTTCAGGCTTGGAGGGTAGACTTCTAAACTTGTTTCATACAATGCAGATGATGATGTTTTCATCCTCCTTTTGATAAATGACCAGGATTTCTCCTGTAACATACATGTATGCATCCATGTATAACACATGGTTGTTGGATTTTTTTTTTTTTATATATATTATTAAGTCACAGAAAGATGAGAGCTCTGCTCATGTCAATGGTGGGTGGGTGTGGGGGGGGGGGGGGGGGCAGGGCAATGTGTAAGGTGCTTAGTAATGATTTGTTAAGTTAAAGGGTTTTATTTTTTTAATGTTGGGATATGTCCAATAAAACGTAATACATTTTTGCCTTAATGCAGAAAAAGCTTCAGCCTTTACAGCAACTTTAAAGTATTTGTAAACTGAAAGCAATGCAAAAAACAGGATACTGTTTAACATTACATGGTACAACAGGCACATATTGTGCATATGAAATGTTGGGGGTAACACACATTTTAATATTGTTGTAAAACCCAGGGCTCGGTCTTACCTGCCTTCACACTAAACAGGCAGTTATTACTGTGCAGGCTTGTGTCTACTGTGTTGGGGGCCGTGCTTGGTGATAAAATGCAAGGCACTATTGACCAAACTTTATTGCAACCGTTTTTAATGTGCCCTAATGTGATATGGACAATAGTTAAAAAAAAAAGACATATTCTTTATTTGTGATACATTGGACTGCATAACAATAATCTATGACTTCAGTTGGTTTGTAAATTAAAGAGATTTGTAGATTAGCAATTGTAGGGAGAGCTCTCTCCTTCTCCTGTGTATTGTTTTCAGATAGTCGGTAAACTCCAAGAAATGCATTGAGCTGAGCAAAATGTTCATATCTAATAAGTAAATATGCCTACCCCCATGTATATATTTAATTTAAATTGTTAAGCGGAAATGCTAGTTGCCTGATTGTGTGTGGCTTCAGTACCTGATTCACTAACCTGGAACAATTAAAAGGGTTGTAAAGGCAGAATTTTTGTTATCTTAATGCCTTCTATACATTAAGATAAAAAGCCTTCTGTGTGAAGCAGCCCCCCTAACACTTACCTGAAGTCCCTCTTTGTCCAGCGATGTCCACGAGTGTCTCCGCTGTCTGAGATTCTCTTTCCTGATTTGCTGAGACACAGCAGTGCCATCGGCACCCACTTCTGTCCATCAAATTCAGCTAGCCAATGAGGGGAGAGAAGGGGCAGGGCCAGTTCAGGGGATCCTTGTCTGAATGGATACAGGAGCACAGAAGAGGGAGCTGAGAAGAGGAGGATCTGTGCTGCTCTGTGCAAATCCACTGCCATAGAGCAGGTAATACACAAGTTTGTTAGTTTTATAGGAAAAAAACTAGCCTTTACAATCGCTTTAAATGGCAACTGGCTCTGGCCAGGGATCAGACATGGTCATAGGGAGGTCATTTCCTTTAGTGTAAGTCATGCCCCGCTGCATGCTTCTATCAGGTCAGTGACTCACACGGAGGCTACTAGGAGTTTAAGACGGACTCCAGCCATGGCAGGCTCTGTACTTTATTATGACAGGTATCTATTCCAAAAACAATTTATACAAAGGGATCTTTGGCTTGACATGAAAAGGCTCAACATTATATCAGGAAAAAATATTTTGCCCGGGCATTTTAAAGATAGATATTTAATATTCTCATTTTACTGGCAAAAAAAACAGCACCTATAAACACAATCAAAAACTACTTTGTGTTGCTTTTCTGACTTGCATTAGTAAACACACTATCTAGAAGCTACCCCGAAAAACTAGACTTTATAGGTCCTTAGGATTGACTATGAGAGAAAAAAAAATGCAACCGTTTAATCATCATCTTACTTTCACTGCAAGCTTGCTGCTTAAACAGGTTGTTATGGAAAAGAACAGTGCTATTTTTTAGACCGTTTGAGAATTATTTTAGGGGACTTTAACTTGAGTAAAATGTATTGTGCATCTTTGTTTCACAAATCCATGACTGTACAAGTGTTGGTTTGTTTAGCTAAATTAGAGGGATATTCATATACAGATTCAGAAATGATATTCAGAATACTTTATCAATACCAAAAGAAGTTACTATTCGTGAAAAGGGCAGGTGGAAAACAGGCAAAATCTAACCTAGTTTTTAATGTATGAGCAAACTTCCAGCACCTTTAATCCAGACTTGTTTTTTTTTCTAAATGTATTTATCTATTTTATTTTATTATTTGTTTTTTGCAGCGTGTAAACGCAGGCAAGGCGGAGTCCCGGAAGGATTTGCTGAAAGATATTACCAACAATAAGGAAGACGGTAGGTGGTCATCCATCTCATTAGTTCTTATGGCCCATTGCAATCACCGAAATAGATATGTGGTCAGATTGAACTAACAGCCTTTAATTTTCCTGTTACAGCAGCTGTGCAATGTGCCTGAAAGGGAACGTGCAGTCCAATAGACATCAAAGTTAGAACCGGTGCACTTAACGTAACAGACCTGGTCAGATGCCCCCTCTCTTCGTCTGCCATACAAGCTTAAGGCTCAACTTTGTACATTCAGCCTGTCCATACGCGGTACAAATCTCAGCCGATTTCTGCTGGATATTTGAACGGTTTATGGCCAGCATAAGTACTTGTAGTAAGAGGTGTGGGTGTCCCTCAGCAATGCTAGTGTAGAGCTCTGCAGTGTGAGGGCAGGAAAAAGCAGAAAAAGATTTTGTTACAAATTATAGTATGCGGTTTCCAGGTCTTGGAGATAAAAATGTGCAAGAATACAACTTAAGTTGTTTGTATTTCAAGGTTAAACTAAAAAGCCCCATGAGTCTTTGCCCTAAAGCCTCTGGCAGAGTCGGAGGCGCGGGCTGATGATGTCCCAACCTTCGAGGTCTCTGCTCGAAGCCAGAACACAGTGCGGTATGCTGTATGTAGCCTCAGCTACATACGGTTTATACAGCACAGCACACCCAGCAGCCTCACATGTTGTGAGGGACATAGTTTGTTTGGGCCATCTTGGCCAAAATGAATGATGTAAAGTGTATCAAAAGCTGGAGTTAAGCTTTAATATTTTGGGCTGGTTATCAGTTTTCTGTGTGTTTAAGAATACCTAAACCTCTATCTTTTGTGATTCACAAAGATCTGTGAATTATTGAACTACAAGTTCTGTCTGCCACAGCAGCAGATAGACTTTTTGTTCTCAATGGACACATCTCTAGCAGAAAGCCCATACCTCGATAAAGACAGGGAGAAAAGAAGGGTCTGCAGGAGCCTGGCGTTGCAACCATGACCTTTTGCTCGTGGGTTCTAGGTTTTCAGGCTTGTAAAAAAAATACTAAATGCCCATTTTTTTTCCTTGCAAAAATATGCACATTTATTAGTGATTTTTAAGTGAGCTTAAAGTGTATATGTGTGTATGTGTGTGTGTGTGTGTATGTATATATATATATATATATATATATATATATATATATATATAATTTTTGCGTCACAATGATTGCTTATTTCAGTAAACTGTGTTCCTGTTTTTTGCACATTATGTTACAAAACATTGCAGCATGCAGGTATTTTTTTTTTTTTAAACACGAACAGGCTGCATTCAAAAACAATGGCTTCCTAAACACAAGTTGTAATTGCCTGCAGTAAAGCACATTCATTTTTATGTGTGTTTAATTTCCCTTCCCAGTGCTTGTACAAGCAGTAGATCTTGTCAATCAAAACATATATACAACAATAAAAATATTTGTTTTGGATGGTAGAGAAGGGTTAGAGGTTCCTTCTCTAAGCTTTTGTTCCTTTTGGGAAATGTGGTCAGTGGTCACAAGACAGGAAGTGAATTCTCCCCAAAGTATAGTAAAGTTAAACCAGGCAGAAGTTCAAGTTCTACCCCACGCTATCCACAAAAGAAAAAAAAATAACTTTTGACCTGAGGGGCACTATACTAATGAAATGGATTGATTGGGGCTGAAGTTCCAACGGGAGATGCAATTAAACCATACCCTTTGACCAGTGCCAAACTTGCTAGTATTGTTTTAGAAAGTATTCACTGCTTGCAGGCCATTCTTCCCTGGTGTATGAATAACATTGATTGTTTTCTAGTAGCCGATGCCATGGCCGGAGATGAAAATTTGCCGGAGCGGGATTCAAAAGGCTCTTGCGACAAGAGTGACTCAAAGGAGCACACACAAGATAACACCAATAATCCACATCCGGACTCAAATTACAAAACCTGTTGGGTGGCAGAAAACGGGATCTGTGAACGGGACACAGGAGACATCCGGCAACAGCACCCTTTGAAAGTTAACCCCACACAGACTTCAGTAGTAGGGAGCAACGGGTACATTTTAAACAAATCTGTTGGCCTTCAGCAGCCTTTACGGACTTCTGGTTCCCCGCTGAGCGGGCATGCCGCAAAGACTTTGCCCGGAGCATCTAACAAAGCTAAGGCAGCCGCCAGTGCACATGTACCCCCGTCTCTTTCTCCAACACCACCACAAGCGGGTGATCAGGTCAGAGATGACAGCCCAAGCTCAACAGACTCGCCTGCCCCAGACTTGAAAATACACAGAGCACGGAAAACCATACCGAAGTCTGGCTGCAGTTCGGTAAGACTGTGTTGGAAGAGTTTAAGTCATTTTCGCATAATTGCATCAACATAGAATGTTGGGTTATAACTAAATAGGCAATCAAATTATTTTATTTTACGTTTCAAAGGATTTGTAATTCGGCCAAATTGTCAAATCATACATTCTGTCACACTGTACAGTCCCTGAATGATGCCACTATTACAGGTTTCAGCTTTACGGTTTTCTTTCTTTTATCTCCTCGTTGGACAGTGTGACGCTGCATTGTCCAGAGGTGAAACTGGAAGCTGCACAGCTAAATTAGAAAATAGTTGTCACAAGACAACTGTGGCTGGGTAAAGCTAGAAATCATTTAGGTGAAGCTGTTCACATATAGGTATTTCAACTATACATTGGGCTGGAGTGCCACTTTAATACCAAAAAACAAATGATGTATAAGTAAGAATGTGTTACGCTGTTAGGCTGCTTTCACACTGGGGCGCTTTGCAGGTGCTATAGCGCTAAAAATAGCATCTGCAAAGCACCCTGAAAGAGCTGCTACTTTCACTCCAGTGCGAAAAAAATTTGATGAATTTAATTTGTGTACAGTGTTGCATGACCACGCAATTACCAATCAAAGTGATTCAGTGTAGAATAGCAAAAAAATGGCCTGGTCATGAAGGGGGTAAAAACTTTCTGGAGCTTAAGTTGTTAATCTGGTGAAATCGCACCATTATGGAAGAAGCAGAGAGACTAATATCGAGAAATCGCACCATTGTGGATGGACAGGAGATGCAAGCTGCTGCATGGAAAGATTTCCAGTGGAGTCACTAAAGAATGAAACCAATTGAGCTATTAAAGTGGACTTTAGTCCTGCTAGATCACTTTAGGTTGGCCCCTTTTGCAGCTATAGCTACAGTGAGGGGGAAAAAGTATTTGATCCCCCGCTGATTTTGTGCATTGGCCCACCGACAAAGAAATCGTCAGTATATAATTTAATGGTGGGTTTATTTTAACAATGATAGACAGAATAACAAAAACATCCAGGAAAATGCATTTAAAAAAAGTTATAATTTGATTTGTATTTTAACCCCCCTGGCAGTATTCCCGAGTCTGGCTCGGGGTAAGATTTCAATACCAAAAGCCGTATCCCTGAGCCATACTCGGGATCGCCTCGCAGCATCCACAGGCACAAGTTACTTACCTTGTCACTGGATCCTGCAAAGCCTCCTCGCTGTGTGAGCGAGCGGCGTCCTCGCTCGATTCACACAGTGACTGTGTGCCGACGATCTCTGTTCCGTGCGACGTTACGACGCACGGGGGCGGAGAACTGCGCCAAATTCAAAAAAGTAAATAAACACATTACATACAGTATACTGTAATCTTATAGATTACAGTACTGTATGTAAAAAATACACACCCCCTTTGTCCCTAGTGGTCTGCCCAGTGCCCTGCATGTACGTTTATATAATAAAAACTGTTCTTTCTGCCTGCAAACTGTAGATTGTCCATAGCAACCAAAAGTGTCCCTTTATGTCAAAAGTGGTTTTAGAGCAGCTAGAAAACAGCGATAATAAATTATAATCACTTGCAGAATTGAGCGATAGCGATTTGTGGGGAAATTCGTCATAAAAAAAAAAAAAAGTAACGACGGCGACAATTCTGCAACTGAGCAAATTTCAGTGTTTTTGATTTGATTACATTATCGAATAATTTTTATTATAATTACATTATTATTTGTTATAATTATTTATAGTTATTTATTATAATATAATTTATGATTTTGTTTTTCAAACTTTATCATACCCGAGATGTCTACTAGACTCTGGTTTGGACAGATTTAAGTGAGTTATTCCTAAGAATTGCAGGCCTACAATGTAAAACGCCAAATTTTCATGCAAAATAATGTTACCGCTTTCAGCACCTAAAACCAGAAAGAATCATACCGCCAGGGAGGTTAATGAGTGAAATAAGTATTTGACCCCTTCGCAAAACATGACTTGTAGGCAATTACTGAGGTCAGATGTATGTTGTAGGTGTGCACACATCACGGGAAGTATTTTGTCCCACTCCTCTTTGCAGATCCTCTCCAGATTATTAAGGTTTTGTGGCTGACATTTGGTAACACAAACCTTGAGCTCCCTCCAGATATTTTCAAAATCGTCTTTCAGGACAGCACCTCTCGAGAGCGTAGCTCCGCCTACTTTCCCAGAAAACACTTGCCGTCTTTAAAATCCCTCCTCTTCCACCATGGCCTCAGTAATTGCATTTCCTCGTAATTAACTAAGTAGGGGGGCTGCATGCTCTCCAGGTGGAGGGGTCTAGGCTTACCTGTGTTTTTCTTAGGTGATCATCCCAGCACCCCCTGGTTCATGGCAGTCTCTGCATGTCTGACCCGGGTCCCGGTCAGCGGGTGATGGCAGTTCTGGAAGGGGGGACTTCCTGTGAGAGTGTGGTGGCACTGGAAGGCAAAGGTCAGGGGGTGGGTCCGTAGGCCAGTGCTTTTGTTTCCGGTCCTTGGAGAATGAGGACGCCAGAATTTGCAGGTTTAACAGCAGCCGGTTCTCTAGTACTCCACTGCGCTCTCTGTGAGATGGAGGCGAGACCAGCGTAGTGTCTTACCAATTGTTTTCTTGGTGATGGTCCCAACTGCCTTTAGATCATTAACAATATTATCCTGTGTAGTTCTGGGCTGATTCCTCACCTTTCTCTTTCATTGAAACTCTGCGAAGTGAGATCTTGCATGGAGCCCCAGACCGAGGGAGATTTACAGTTATTTTGTGTTTCTTCCATTTGCAAATAATCACACCAACTGTTGTCACCCTCTCTCCATGCTTCTTGGCAATGGTCTTGTAGCCCTTTTAAAGCCTTGTGTAGGTCTACAATCTTGTCTCTAACCTCCGTGAAAAGTGCTTTGGTCTTGGCCATGGTGGAGAGATTGGAATCTGATTTGCTTCTATGGACTAGTGTCTCTATTTTATACATATAGCTGAGATTAGGAGCACTCCTTTTAGGAGCGCTCGTAATCTGAGATCATTACCTGTATAGAAGACACCGGGGAGCCAAAAATCTTGCTGATGATTGGGAATCACTTATTTCGCTCATTGAAATGCTTTTTTTTTTCTGGATAAACTTGCCATTAAAATTGTAGACTGATGATTTCTTTGTCAGTAAGCAAAGTCAGCAGGGGATCAAATACTTTTTTTCCCTCACTGTATGTAATACTTTACAAATAAGGGACAATGTTTAAAATCCAGTAGTACACTGTCCTACCCTGCTCCACACATGCTCAGTTGCTCACTATTTTTAGTCACTGCCTAAGTTTGTAGAGGACAGTCTGCTGACAGCTTTAAAGCGGAATTAAAACCCTCCTATCCTGTACAGCCAAGGAAGCCGCTTCTGTTTGATATGCATCTGCCATTGTTGATTAGTTATACAAGCAATTTGATGGTTTGACAGTTTGGTTAAGGACACAAGCAAATGTGACAGTTGGCAATCCCTTCTTTTGAGCAATGCAAGTGAAATTGGAAGTGAAAGTAAACCCATCGATTTTCACAGTTTAAAAAAAAAAAACAGGTATATGTGCTGAAAATGTAATTCACATTTGTTCATGCTCTCAACCGAACTGTCAAACCATCAAATGTCTGGTGTTATAAGGGCTCATGCACACAGGACGTTTTTACAGCTGCTATTAGGGGCGTCTGACTTTTTTTTTCCCCTGCTTCTAAGCACCACGCCATGTTGGCCTATGTGTCCATGCACACATAAACTGTCAGAGGCGTTTGGAGGTATAAGCGTTTAGGGGCAGTAGGAAAAGACGACAGCCTGTACATCCACGTGCAGAGGTTGTTGAGCTGCAACAAGCTGTTAGCCGCGTTCTGCGTTTTTAGGCGTTTTTACTGAAAACAAGCCAAAAACCGATGACGCCAAAAAACTTGAAAAACTTCCATGAACACTATTCAAAAACACAGCTAACGGTGCATTTTAACGCTGGCATTTTTTAAACGTCTTGTGTGCATGAGGACTAACTGATCACATGTGTAGCACCATGGCAGTTGAAGCTTAACCAGAGGCCAAGTTGGCAGCTTCCTTGGATGAAAATGGTAGGAGGGTTTACTTACTGATTAAATCAATGTATTTAGTTCTGCTTTATAATTTACTGCTGGGACTCTGGCCTTCAGCAAGAAGAAATGGGAACAATGCTGGAGGCCATTTGCGGCACACACTCATTTTGGTAGTTCATTATTATTGTGAAATTTATGTTCCATGCTAAAGAACATTATTTTTATCAAGTTGTTATGGGTAAAGTTCCACTTTTTAGTTGACCGTTGTCTCCTTAAAGCGGATCTCCACCCTAAAGTGAAGATCCGCTGATCGGAACCCTCCCCCCCTCCGGTGTCACATTTGACACCTTTCAGGGGGGAGGGGGGTGCAGATACCTGTCTAAAGACAGGTATCCGCACCCACTTCCGGCCCGCAGTCTCGGGCAAAAGACGGGCTTTTCCCGTTGTGTGCTGGGAACTCTCAGCTCCCAGCACACAGCGGGAGCCAATCGCCGGGCGCAGCGCGACTCGCGCATGCGCCGTAGGGAACCGGGCAGTGAAGCCGGAGCGCTTCACTTCCTGGTTCCCTCGCCGTGGATGGAGGGGGGAGCAGCAGGGTGATGAGCGATCGCTCATCCTCTGCTGCGGACGCCGCTGGACTCGAGGACAGGTAAGTGTCCTAATATTAAAAGTCAGCAGCTGCAGTATTTGTTGCTGCTGGCTTTTAATATTTATTTAAGGTGAACCATCCGCTTTAAAGCTGAAATAGTCATGTAGTTTTTAGTTCCCTTCTATTAGTTCAACTGCTTCCTGCCCAGCCTATGGCAGAGAATGACAGCCGAGATGGAGGCTCTCCCATCCTGGCTTGACGTCATATGACATCCCAGTTGCACGCCTTTCTTTGCGCTCTAGGAGCTGCAGTGCGACTGGACCTGTCCCCCGCATCAAAGTCAGGGCCAATCACAGCACATGTGTTCCATGTGATAGATGTGACTTCTGTGAATGAATGGGTGTCACTCATAAAAATGATTGCTTATAATCGTAATCATCGCTGTTCTAGGCAATCATAGTTGGGATGGAAAAAATTCTGTTCACCTCCCCCGAAGTAGTACAGTGTCGCTATGATAACACAGCACTGCTCTGGTCACAGTATGTGTAAAAAAAGGGAAAAATATTGTAAAGAAGGGAAAAAAACGAATTACTTTTACCTACTGTCACCAGCCATCCCTAATCACCACCACTGGTGACAATATGTAAAACAAAATATTGTGGAAAAGACACATTTTATTTAACCAGTACAGCGATTGCAAGGGTGTTATCAATCTTGGTCATCGCTGCACCAGAGAGATCATTTTTTTAGAGCCAGTTATGCTGAACAAACTAAAAGTAATCTTTGCAGCTAAAGAGCTGCTGGATTACTTTTTCAGGTGGCTGAAGGGGGTAATTTTAGGATTTATTTTGCCTGTATAGCAGAAAATAAGCTTGATCTGTCTCACACTATGATAAAAAATGTATTTGGGTACAGTGTAATGTGACAGCACTGAAATCTGAAAATTGGCCTGAGAAGGAAGGGGGTAAAAGTGTCTGGCATTGAGGTAGTTAAAGTGAGCTTTACCTATAACCACATGATAAAAAATAATGTTATTTAGCAAGGAACACACATTTCACATAATCATGCTTACCAATATTTGTGTGTGCTGTAAATTATCCCTAGCATTGCTCCTGTTTCTTCTTGCTGGAGGCTGCCATTTTGTTTAACGTCCATAGCCCCTAAACAGCAGTTATTTATAACGTGAAAATAAAAAGTTACATACCTGGAATGCCGGAATTGCCAACTGTCACATTTGCTTGTGTCCTCAACCAAACTTTCAAACCATTAAAGAGGAAGTAAACATATTCATAGCTATGAATAAGCATTGTGTGATAGTGTGAAACGCGTCAGTTTTTCTTCAGATTTTTTGCTGTGATATGTTCATGTTGTGACCAGTTTTATTAAAAGGAACCATTTTTTTGGAGTGCGGCCATCCCGGTTTTTCTCTACACATTTTTGCTGGAAGACTATCAGATGTACAGTTGTGCTCATAAGTTTACATACCCTGGCAGCATTTGATTTCTTGGCCATTTTTCAGAGAATATGAATGATAACACAAAAACATTTCTTTCACTCATGGTTAGTGTTTGGCTGAAGCCATTTATAATCAGTCAACTGTGTTTACTCTTTTTAAATCATAATCACAACAGAAACTACCAAAATTACCCTGATCAAATGTTTACATACCCTGGTGATTTTGGCCTGATAACATACACGCAAGTTGACACAAAGGGGTTTGAATGGCTATTAAAGGTAACCATCCTCACCTATGATCTGCTTGTAATTAGTGTGTGTATATAAAAGGTCAATGCGTTTCTGGACTCCTGACCGAACCTTGCATCTTTTATCCAGTGCTGCACTGACGATTCGAGTCATGGAGAAAGCAAAAGAATTGGATTTGCGGGAAAAGGTACTTGAACTGTATAAAACAGGAAAGGGATATACAAAGATATACAAGGAATTGAGAATGGCAATCAGCAGTGTTCAAACTCTAATCATGAAGTGGAAAATGAGGGGTTCTGTTGAAACCAAACCACTGTCAAGTAGACCAAAATAAAATTTCAGCCACAACTGCCAGGAAAATTGTTTGGGATGCAAAGAAAAACTCCAATAACTTCAGGTGAAATACAGGACTCTCTGAAACATGTGGTGTGGCTCTTTCAAGATGCACAATAAGGAGACACTTGAAGAAAGATGGGGCTGCATGGTTGAGTCGCCAGAAGAAAGCCATTACTATGCAAATGCCATAAAAAGTTTCCTGCTTACAATACGCCAAACAGCACAGAGACAAGCCTCAAACCTGGCACAAAGTCATTTGGAGTGATGAGACCAAAAGTTAGCTTTTTGGCCACAACCATAAACACTACATTTGGAGAGGAGTCAACAAGGCCTATAATGAAAAATTACACCATTCCTATTGTGAAACACGAAGGTGGATCGCTGATGCTTTGGGGATGTGTGAGCTACAAAGGGCACAGGAAATTTGGTCAAAATTGATGGCAAGATGCATGCAGTATGTTATCAAGAAATACTGGAGGAACATTTGCATTCACCAGCCAGGAAGCTGCACATGGGACGTACTTGGACCTTCCAACGTGACAATGATCCAAAACACAAGGCCAAGTCAACCCGTCATTGGCTACAGCAGAATAAAGTGAGGATTCTGGATTGGCCATCTGTCTTATGACCTCAATATCATTGAGCCACTCTGGGGGAGATCTCAAACCTTCATGCAAGACAGCCCAAGAATTTACAGGAACTGGAGGCTTTTTGCCAAGATGAATGAGCAGCTTTACCACCTGACAAGATAAAGAGCCTCATCCACAAATTCCACAAAAGACTTCAAGCTGTTATTGATGTTTAAGGGGGCAATACATGGTATTAAAAACTGAGGTATGTAAACTTTTGATCAAGGTCATTTGGGTAGTTTCTGTTGTGATTATGAGTTAAAAAGAGTAAACACAGTTGATTTGATAATAAATGACTTCAACCAAACATTAACCATGAGTACAAGAAGAAAAGTTTGTGTTATTTATATTCTCTGAAAAATGTCCAGGAAATCTAATTCTGCCAGGGTATGTAAACTTAGGAGCACAACTGTATATCAACAGCCAGCCATAATCTAAGCATCACGTTTACGTTTTAGGTTGCTGCAACACCATGCCTGCCATACACCCACATGTGTACTGAGGCAGGATGTCTCAAAATGTAACAGATAAAGTATTAACAAAGGTCAAATGCGAGTATTCTATATAATAAAGCAGACACATGCTCAAAAAGTAGGCATAACAGCACTTATTCTTTAGTGACTGAATGGAAGGGAACCCAACCACAATGTTCTGACTTCACTGCAATGCTTTCCCAGTAAAGTAAAGTGAAGAAGGCAGCACAGCCTCATATTATTAGCCTTGGTTTGTGTTGTGATGGACGGTCAGATATTCAGGCTGCTTATTGGGTAAAAAATATATTCATAGTAGAGCAGTTTTTGACATTGGTCACATTGTTATATTGCGAATCTGGATTTTGTGTTTGTAAATTGTGAGATGCTTGGTTCTTTAGCATTAATTCACTGATTTATAATACATGTCATTTACCACAATTGCAATGAGCGCTGACAACAATGCCCATTATGGCAAATAAACAGAATATAGAGAGCTTAAAGTGTATCTGGTCCAAATGCAAAATCTTATTTTATTTTCCACATGAAGAACACATAGCTTGTTACAATAGTGCCCCCCACCCCACAGTAGTATGTTCACATCACCCCCTACAGTATTACCCTTTGCCCCCCTTTCCCATCACAGACCCCCCCCCCCCCACATTAATATCCTCTGCCCTCTCTCCCCACAGTAAAGTCCTCCGTCCCCCTCACATCACCCCCCCCCCCCCCCCCACCACCACAGTAGTTTCTTTGCATCTCTTTTCACTAGTTTCCTCTGCCCCCCATAGCAGTGCCTGTACTTTTGACCCTCTTCACATTACACTTTCCCCCTCAGCCCACCCCATTGGTGTCTTCTGCCCCCTTCAACATCACGTTTCTTTGCCCCTTTCACAAACACACTGCGGTGTGTACTTAGTACTTTATTACCTTACAGTGGAAGTACAGCAGAGTATAGAGCAGGAGGCAGCACAGTACTGGATGAAGAGTGAGAGCTGTCGGAATTATCTTTTTGTGTTAATAAGATGATGATTGGTTGCCAAGACCACTCAATGTCTTGACAGCCAATCGCGTGCTTGTTAATTTGAAAGATTGATTGAGGATTGAGGCAGCGGGGAAGGATCAACAAAGCAGGGACATGTTTACGATCTACCTGTCTGCGGCCAACCCCGATATAGAGCAATTTATCCCACTGTACATTTTGGGCTAATAAATTAATAGGCTTGGGTACAGTCCTGGTATACAGTGATTGTGTTCAATGGTTTATCCAGAACTGCTGTTTTGTAGTCCAGATACAGCCAAAATACAGAACCTAACTATACATCCAAAGCCTCTTTTTTGCACCAATACAGCCTGATTATAGACATTTATTCAACTGCCCATCAAGAAACAATGACTACATATAGAAAAAAAGTCTATAGTTGCTGGTTGATAGCCCAGATATTGCCTAACTATACCCTTAATCTAGAATCATTGGTGTGTAGCTCTGATAAAACAGGGTTAGTATCCTCTCATTGTCTGTGTAATATCACTGTGTGAGTAAAAAATCTATCCAATTAAATACTTGTTTTTGTGTGATGCTTCCTCAAGAAAAAGGAATAGGTGCAAATAATGTTGTTTTTATTTTTATTATTGTTTTTGAATAATCTTCACCTTGTTTTATGTTAAAGCCTCAACATAAAGACTCCCAGGAATTGATAGAACAAGAGGAAGCCAAGGAAGAAAGCACACCCAAAAATAGTTTTGAGGTTGCAAATCCTTCATTGCAGCCACAATCAAATGCACTACAAGAGCTTATACCTCAGGGTCAGAGCAGCATGGCACTGGCAAGAGCTCAGTCTGGTAAGATTTTGTTAAGTAATGATTGTATTTATATAAAGTCGTGATTTTACAAATAAACATATATTTTAAATGTACAGCACAGGACACAGGCGGCATATGTACAGTGTAATCAGTATTGCCATGGCCTCTGTGCCCCTCCGAGTTGTGCAGTGTAGCCGAGAGGTCTTCCATGTCCCTGAGCTCATTGACTGACTGACTTTTGAAAACCAGACACTTGGAGGACGGGGTCACAGATCTCCAACAAATGGGGATGCATGCCTTAGCTGTGTTCAGCAACAGGGCTCCTTTCCTTTAAATGTACCCCCTCTCACAAGGCTTTGCACCCTCCCCTCTCACACGGCACCACTTCTGGTCAAAATTTCGAGAGCTGTGCAGCCTACTTAGGTTTTCCATGTGAGAAGGAAAGAAAGCCTACTCTGCTCCTCTTTTAACATGTAGACAATGCCATCTACTGCTTTGCTTATTGGCGAGGTGGTACAAGCTCATGTGGAAGGCAGGAATGAAAGGAGACCCCCTTTTACCTTGGGGCAAATGTGGTAGCAGCAAAGTTGTATATTGCCATTGTGACACCTAGAGAGACAGAGGAGACGGGCAGTGCTGGGTGGTCCATTGACAGTGCAGTGTGTGTGTCTGACCCTCATATTGTTGTCATTTTAACACCACCTGCCACATGTGGGGGCTCTGCTTCTGACACAACTTTCTGCGCTTGAGCCCTTCTCACATCACCTGCCTCATCTGTGCTTCTGTATTCACACCACCTGCTGCACTTGTGCCCTGTTCTTACACCACCTACTGCGCTGCTTTCTCTCACCAGCCATAGCACCTGTTCTTTCTTTTTCACATCTCCCACTGCTCCTGCTTTCCCCTTACCTTAACACCCACCACACCTGCAGATCTCTTCCCTCAACACCTGTCGTACCTACCCATCTCAGCATCCCCCATGCCTGTATCAGATACACTTTTGGTAGCAATTACAAAAATGTATTAAAACAGAACCTAAATAGCAACTATGGTTAAAATTAGGAATGTAGAGTTGAAATCGCTATGGACCCTGTTCACACCTGGTCATAGCAGAAACGCATGTGAATTTCTTAATGGTACCCCCAAACACAGATAGTAGTTACGTTTTGTGCCACACAATGCAAAACACGCTTGGCTCATGTTTAAAAGTTGGTTCATGAGCTTTTTTAGCGTGTTTTTGTAGCAAAGGGAGACCCTTTCAAATGAATAGTATAGCGCCAAAAACTTTCAAAATTAACACTAAAAACATGACGCATGAGCATCGCTTAAGTGTGAACTGGGCCTAAATCCAGACGCATGCCCTTTTCTCCTTTCTGATAGGCAAATTTAAGCTAATAAGCACAGTATTCTATCACCTTCATGAACAACGTCTATGTATAACTCCTTCAGTGACATCATGCTAATTGACAGCAGAATTATTTTCATAGCAGGCCAGCAAGGCTCCAGCTTCACAATGGAATAGTGTTACTTTGCATAGAGATGACATTCTATCATGAATGCTGGCATGCATCAGCTATAAGAGTATCCCAACACCTATACATGGCCGCTATGTATATTTGACAACACCTAAAAAAATAATTTCACCACCAAATAGTTTTTTTTTTTTTTAGGTGAAACATTGATTTAAAAATTTCTTCTGGCCTTTGCAACTTTGTTTTGCAGTTGAGTAGAGAACATTATGTACACGTCAACTATTTGACTCTGGAAAGATTTCTGTTTAGCCAATCTTGTGATTTGTAAGATACTAAGTTCTTATATCAGGTTTGCATTTTCCTGCATTTCCCACTTGAGCAGAGTATGGTGATTTAGCAGGGAAAGAGCTTTTATTTTTATGCTTTCTTGATACCTCGAACAGTCTTCCAGGTGTGCAATAGGTTAATGTCTAATGGGTGAAGTAAGCATCGACAAATGTCTGTTGCAGAATCAATTTACAGAGTTTTAAAAGTACTGAATAACATACATTTGAGCTTGCTGTGTCTCTCTTGCTCTATAGCTGCTGCAGTGTCTCGAAAGAAGAAGCGACGGATGGGAACATACAGCTTGGTGCCCAAGAAAAAGGCCAAAGTGCTGAAGCAACGATCAGTTCTGGAGATGTTTAGGAGCATGACCAATGCTTCCTCTAGTCCCAAGGTAAGGACTTCTCTACCCTTGTTAATGCTAGCCACATGCCAATGTCTCTAAAACTTTATCCGAGATCATTAACAGGGCCGATCCTAGGCAGGGTGCACAGGGTGCATTGCACCCAGGCGCCTGCAGAGGTGGGGGCGCCGAACACCTAACAGACTCTCTAACAGAAGCCCTCTCTCTGTGTCATCACAGAGGCCCCCCTCCAGGTCCCAATAAAGTACTCTGCTTCTCTTCCTGTATTTTGTTTATTGTTAAGAGATCATGTAAGGATCCCAGGTTAATGAAGACTTTGTGGGGGAGCATCTCTGTGGTTGAGTCATTGCCATAGAAACATTTGTAAATGGGAGGAGTAACTAAAGTTACGACGCCCATGTGGGGGCGCCAGAAATATTTCTGCACCCAGGCGCCTGTGACCCTAGGATTGGCCCTGATCATTAAACACTTTCCCAATCAATTTGATTAGTAAAGTAGTCAAGTAAGTGGCAGAATTAGTGCTCCCAAGAGTGTTCACCAAGGTCCTGTCTCCAGGGAGATATTTCTGTTTTATAGTACCTGAATGACTTCTGAGGAAGCAATCGGCTTTGCTTCTGGAGAGACTGGAGAAATGTGGATGGATTTTGTATTGGCAGAAGTCTGCCTTAATCCCAGCCTAGAAGTTAGAATATCTGGGCCTGACCCTTTAAGGACTCAGCTTGCTTAAGATGCTGACAAATCCCTTGATTAATCTTTGAATGGGTGTTCTGGGAAAGATGGTTGCCTCCTTCAAGGCAGTACCCCTATTCAAGGCCCCTCCAACAGAATATCTTGGAGGCATGGGACATGAGGACATAGTCGTTGGATTCCCAGATGCAGTTGCTCCCCCGCATCAGAATGTCTCCTGACTGGTGGATCTCCACACAAATGTTGTAGATGGGTAAATTGTTTGTTCCTCTTATTTTATTTTAAAGGTTCTTGATGAGCTTGATACATTGGGGTTGAGTTCTGGACTATATTTTTGTTCGGGGCACTTGGTCAGCACAAGAGAGGGTGTTGCCCATTTACATCTTAGAATTGAGGACAATTTGTCTCACCCTACTACATTGGTCAGTGCAGCTGAGGGGCCTTCTTGTGAGGGTTTGGCTAGCTAGACAATAACAAAATGGTGAAGGCACCAGACGTAGCATGAGCCAGAGGCATTCAAAGAGCTCTGCCAATATTGGGAACATCAGATGGCTTCTAGGTTCAATGCAAAGCCGGAAGGGATCGTCTCTAGGACCAGTGATCATCTAGCATTTGTGATGGACTCTCTGGTGACACTGTGAGACCAGTTCTCCCTAATCTGTGCCTTACCATTATTACAGCTTCTACCTTGTATGCTTCCCAGGATTTAGATGGATGGAATTCTTAAGATTCCGATTGCCCTAGTCTGGCCCAGGAGAACTTGGTACTCCGACATTGTGAACTATTCAATGGATCGACCCGAACTACTGATGCAAGGTTCAATCTTCCATGCTTCTTTACACTGGCTTTAACGGCGTGGCTTTTGAAGCCAGGCCCTGAGGGAAAGGATTCTTTCCTATCCTTCTGAAAGCTAGGAAAGCAACTTTCAGAAATATTTATAACAGGACTTGGAAGACTTTTATTTTATTTTCATCCTTGCATCCTTTTGTGGGAGCCTTTGTACTTTTTATATTGTACAAATCTCTGTTTGCACCCATTGGGATATTCTTTTAGTTCTTTATTTTTCTGGTTGCCATTACTTTGGCTCACAGTGTCTCAGAATTGGCTGTTCTTTGCTATAAGGAAATGTTCCTTCTGCTTCACTGTGACATGGTGGTTTATGGCCTCAGCTGACCTTTTTACCTGAGGCAGTGTCTTCATTCAATGTCAATTGGGGCATTGTGTTGCTGGCCTTTTGTCCTAAAGATTCAGATGCTAGTGGACAACTCTCTTCACACCTTAGAATTGGGTTAATGATTTTGACTGCTGCAATTGAAGTAGAATTTCCTCTTTGTGCTACCTAAAAACCCAAAGACAGGCCATACAGACTGTTAAATCTACATCTCTGGATGGATCTCTCAGTATATTTCTCAAGCTTATGATCTAAAAGGAAACATTCTATCATTTTCTAACCTGTTCTGATTTAGTTGTTTGGGCTTTGTTGCTATGTTGCCTTCCCCTCATATTAAGTGCTTTGGGATAGCCTTATAGTAATAGAGATGAAGATACCCTGTTTCCTGGAATGTACAATAAAGTAAATGGGATTTTTGTGTCCCCTGATGTACTCCAAGAAAGGGATTTTACAGGTAAACCAAAGATCCCATTATTGCCCTTGGAGTTCAGCAGTGTGTTCCTTGCTGCCCAAGTTTTGCCAGCAGTTTTTAGATTCTGTGCCACCATTGGGAAATGTCTGCTACTTCTGGTTTTCACAACCAGCCATTTGGTGACACACTGCTAAAATCTCGCTCATCCACAGGACAAGATCTATCTGCCTGTCATATTTACTGGTTGCTGGGGTGCCATTGTGCACGCATATTATCTAGCAAGATTTTAGCATTGTCAGCCCTACAGCCTTTTGGAGGGCATAATGTGTATATTTGGGTAGAAAAAGGGCTACGTCGCATATGGCCAAAAAGTTGGAGGTACTTTTAAATTAGGTGAAGTGGAAGAGGTATCAGAGGAAACTTTTCAGGCTAGTAAACGAAGGGCAAAAAGTGCAAATGCAGTCAGTCTAACAGGGGTACTTAAGATCAATACATGTGGGCTGGCAGAATCGAACCACAGCCTGAGAACAAACGGGGATAAAATATTATGCGGCTGTACAAAACTCAAAGGCATGTTCGCTAATTCTAGGAGCTTGGTGATCAAAATGGAGGAACTAGACCTACTGCTGCATGAAGAGGATTTCAACTTTGTGGGCGTCACAGAGAGACCTGGTTTGACAGTACACATGACTGGCTTGCGACTGTCCAGGGAGAGGGGTATCTATGTCAAGAAGGATTTACTGATGAACACAAGGATTGACATTACTAATGGGGAAAAGGAGTGGTTGGAATTGATGTGATCTTAAAGGGGTAGAGAGAAAAGAATAATAGTGGGTATTAGCTACAGGCCCCCTAGCCTGAATTATGAAGGCGAGACTGATATCCTTGCACAGTTAGAATTGGTGTTGAGGCAGGACAATGTCGTCATCGTGGGGACTTTAATTCTCCAAATGTTGACTGGATAGATAGAGATGCCCCATCCGCTAAGGCTCAGGTTTTCTTAAATGTCTTGCAGGACACTTTTATGTGTCAATTGGTGGATGCTCCAACTAGAAACAAGGCTCTTCTCGACCTACTAACTACTGACAACTTGGAGCAAGAGCGGATGTGGAAGCAAGGGATAACTTGGTGATCACTGGGCAGCTACATTGACTGTAAAGACCCCTTTCACACTGGCAGTGCCCAGCCATTAGCTCTGCTTTTACTGCGGTTTTAATTGTAATGGTCTGTGTGTTCCAGTGGGCAATAAATATACAGGAACTAAGGTTAAACCTGTGTGGCTAAACTTGAGCGTAAAAGGGCGCATTAAAGGGAAAAAATGGCTATTAAGAAATGTAAGCATAAGTCAGCATTACAACTAATTTAATAAATGTAAGAGCACAATCAGGGCAGCAAAAAGAGACCATGAAGAGACAAAGCAAGTTAGGGGGTCGGTCAGTGTCAGAAGTTTTTTCACCTTAATGCATAGGATGCATTAAGGCAGGGGTGTCAAACTGGCGGCCCTCCAGCTGTTGCAAAACTACAAGTCCCATGAGGCATTGCAAGGCTAACAGTTACAAGCATGACTCCCACAGGCAGAGGCATGATGGGACTTGTAGTTTCGGAACAGCTGGAGGGCCGCCAGTTTGACACCCCTGCATTAAGGTGAAAAAGCACGAGGGTTTACAACCCCTTTTTAATGTGGACAAATCACCAGGGCCAGATGGATTACACCCGAGAGTCCTCAAAGAAGTCAGCCAGGTCATTGCGAGACCAGTATTCCTAATCCTTAAAGGGGTGTTCCAGCCAAATTTTATGTTTATTAAAAGTCAGCAGCTACAAAAAGTGTAGCTGCTGGCTTTCAATAAACACACACTTACCTGCTCCAGCGTTCCAGCGACGCGCCGGCCGGGGCTCCGCTCCTCTCCCCCCCTCCTCGGCCGGCATCCTCATTGCTACTGTGGGCACCCGGCCGTGACAGCCTTCGGCTTCACGGCCGGTCATTCACTGCGCATGCGCGAGCGCGGCCCGGCGCTGCGCCGTCCTAATGGACAGACGGTCACCTAAGGACCTGTCAGTGTCCTAGGCCATCGCCTGCAGGGAGGGGCTGCAATAAGGCGATTAAGCTTAATCGCCTTGCCAGCCCCTCGGCAGAAGGAGGAAGTGGGACAGAAGTGGGGCAAAAATTACATGCCAAATGTGGCATGTAAGGGGGTGAGGAGTGGGATAAGCGTAAGTTCCATTTTTGGGTGGAACTCCGCTTTAAGGACATATTACTGACTGGAATGTTACCAGCGGACTGGGGGAGACCTGATGTGGTTCCAGTATTCAAAAAGGGCCAAGATGCATACCTGGTAACTACAGGCCAGTCAGACTTGCATAAATAAACAATTGGAGGGGATAAGGGACCATATCCTAGACTTTCTTGATGAAATTGGTATCATTAGTAGTAACCAGACCAACTTGTTAACATTCTTTGAGGAAGTGAGCTGTAATCTGGATAGAGGAAGACCTGCGGATGTAGTGCATCACCAAAGCATTTGACACGGTACCCCCCCTCCCCCCCCCCCATAAATGCCTAATTTACAATTTGAGATCTTTTTGGCACCAACGATAGTGTATGTACCTGGATGGAATATTGGTTATAGGAGCATGTACAAAGGGTGGTAATGGCGATCTTCTGAATGGTCTGGAGTTGAGTGTGACAAATTCTGTTTAACTTGTTGATAAACAATATAGAGGTTTGGTATAAATAGTCCTGGTGTTTGCTGATGATTTGAAGCAAAGCAGGGCAATAATTTCACAACAAAATATTGAAACTTTTTGGGTGGAGCTCCCATTTAAACTGTGTAAGGGGTTCTTTACTGTTGGAACAGTAAGGATGTGGAACTTCCTTCCACAGTCAGTCATGTCAGCGTGAAGTGGCGACAATAAAAAATAAAATAACTTTAGTGTAACTAATATACAAGGATATGGTAAGTGTTGGAGAGAGAAATGCATCCACACACCCACACAGGGTGAACTGGATGGACTGATGTCTTTATTCAACTTACCCAACTGTGTAATTGTAGAACATATGTGAGATATTAGGAAGGTCAATTTAGTGAGAGGTCTGCGATTTTTATTTATTTTTTGTTCATCTGCCCTATCTCATTTGTTCACAATAAAATTGGTATATCCTCTATAGAGTGACAAGGAGTCGGAAACCCCACACATAAATGGTGAGAACATGGAAATGGATTCTGATGAGGATGACTCCGAGGACCCTGAAGAGGAGGATTACCACAGTGGTGAGCCAAGCATCTCTGAGCACCAGGATGATCTTCCAGCTCCATCTGAAGGCACACCAGAATCTGACACCCTAAAGAAGGTAAAGCTCTTCTAAGTGGCCGTAGATCTTTTCTTTTACTTCAAGGCCACAACTAGACTTTTTCTAGGTTTCTATGCATTACATTTCATAAGACACTGCCACTGGTCTACTGTGGATTAGACCTTGGACAGGTCTAGTTTTTTGGGGGTTTTTTTGTATTGTTTTTTTTTAGGCCTCTTTCACACGGAGCGGTCCGTTTTTCGGTCCGCTCCGTGTGTGTCCGTCGGCTCAGCGGGGGGTCCCGCTCAGCTGTCGGCGGACAGGGCGGTCCCCGCACACTGTGCAGGGACCGCCCTGTCTCTCCTCCGCTATACCCTATGGGGAATGGGATGGAAACGGACCGTCTGTCCGTTTGCATCCGATCCGATCCGATCCACCGGACGGAAGAAAAATAGGGTTTTGTTCCGTCCGCAAAACGGATCCAGACGGACGCGGATCGTAGGCGGACGTTAGCAGATGCATCATCCGCTAACGGATCCGCTCCCATAGGGACACATTACAAGTCCGTAAACGGACTTGTAATTAGCGGACCGTTCGTCCGCTCATGTGAAAGGGGCCTTAAACAAATAATTTCTGTAGAATATAGTAGTAATAGTGACATCTGTAGGTAAAACCGTGTACCACATTATTTTTACTACAAATAGAACAAACTTAAAAGCCGTATTTAAAAGGCCCCATTTTAAAACTTCTCAAAGTTAGGAAAAAGCAGATGTGTTCATATGAACACATCTCTGTCAGGGTCCCTCCTGAAGTATCTTTTCTAATCTAATCTATAAATATACTGATCTTAACCGCTTCAATATAGGGCATTTTCATGCAACACTGTACCCAAATGAAATGTTCATAATTTGTTTTTCCCCACAAATGGAGCTTTCTTTTGGTAGTATTTGATCACCTCTGTAGTTCTTATTTTTTGCGCTATAAACAAGAGTGATGAGTTTGAAAAAAAACACAATTTTTTACTTTTTGCTATAAATATCTAAAAAAAAAATTTCTCTCTGTTTAGGCCGATATATATTCTTTTACATATTTTTAGTTAAAAAAAATTGCAAGAACTGTCTATTGATTGGTTTGCACAAAAGTTATAGCACCTACAAAATAGGGGATATATTTATGGCTTTTTAAAATATTTTTACTAGTAATGTCGGCAATCTGTGATTTTTTTTTTATCGTGACTGTGATGTTGCACCGGACATATCGGACACTTTTGACACTATTTTGGGACCATTTACGTTTATACAGCGATTAGTGCTATAAAAATGCACTGACTACTGTATAAATGTGACTGGCAGAGAAGGGGTTAACACTAGGAGGCGATCAAGGTGTCAATTGTGTTTCCTAGGGAGTGATTCTAACTGTAGGGACTCGCAAGGGGAGGAGACCGATCTGTGTTCCTCTGTACTGCGCACACACTATCTGTCTCTTCTCACCTGACAAAACGTGGATCTGGGTGTTTACCGATAATTGCGGGTGCCCGGCGGACGTTGTGGCGGGTGCGCGTGCCCCCAAGGCGGCCAGGTAGCCCAGGTAGTCATGACACCTGCCCAGGATGAGAGATCCCTCCTGTGGATGTCATTTGACAATTTATTGGTAGGAAAGTGGTAAATATGTGGAATGACTAAACTAAGAACAGCTCTTACAAGGTACCTACCCTTTATCAGGGCAGGGCTAAACGTCGTCGTGACTACTAAAAGAAAACCTGTCGTGGGCGAGACATTTAGAGTCGAGCACTGCAGACTCTGTTCAGGCATAGCCTGAGGCATGTAGGGGGCTTCCGAGGGTGTTGGATGAGTGTAGAGGAGTACGCTGTGTTGGGGATATGCCCGCCACTTATCTGAGACCCCAACTGGTGAGGGTGGTAAGAGGTGCAGAGCCTGCTGGTGTCCTGTGTAGGGGTCGAGCCATAGCTACATCTGGCATAAAAAAGGCTTGTATGCTGTGTGCCATCTGGGCGTTTATACAGCCTGATCCAATGTTCAGTGTTATTCCTAGAGCACAATTTAGAGGTGCAATATCCATCCGTCGCTATAGTGTTATGTCCACTGTTTTATGTATTCAGAGCTACAGTGTTCTATTAAATAATAATAGTTTTAGGTATCCAGTACTGTTCTATTGTCCAATTATCCTTCAGTCAGCATGCTGTTTTTATTTAAAACAGTTTGTTCTCTTTGGGTTGTTTTATTTTTTATCTAAATGGCCTGTGCGGTCACCATTACCTGACTTTTTTGAATTATTTCGCTTTTTTGGCTTTTTCTTTAATGAGTATCAATGTATGAAAAACAAATCATGATGCACATGTGTGCAATTTCTATCTATCTATATAATGTGTGTGTGTGTGTGTGTGTGTGTGTGTGTCTATATAAATATATAGTGACAAGAAAAAGTATGTGAGCCCACTGGAATTAACTGGTTCGGTTCTCTGCAGTAATTTGTCATAAAATGTGATCTGATCCTCATCTAAGTCACTCACAGCAATAGACTAACACATTATGCTAAGGCCGATAACAACCAATTTTAATTTCTCGTGTCTTTACTGAACACACCCATTACACATTCACAGTGCAGAAAGAAAAGGGTAATTTAACTTTTGTTTCATTAGTCCACAAAACATTTTCCCAGTAGCATTGTGCTTTGCCATGGTGCTCTGTGGCAAACTTCGGGCATACAGCAATGTGTTTTTTCGGAGAGCAGCAGCTCTGTGGTGTTCTGCCATGGACACCCTGCCAGTGTTGCCAACCTACCAGATTGAAATTTACTGGCACGACACCCAAAATGTATTGGCGCAGCCACGTTTTTACTGGCATTTCACAAAAGTTACTAAATTTAATTTTTAGGTGCAAATTTCAGTATTTAGGCTACAAACAAGTACGCTAGGAAAATAGCAATGTGATTTAAGGTAGTTATTAAGGTAAAAAACATATTTTGGTTATTTTCGATATAATAAGGGCAAATTATTTAGTAACATCACCCCCTGCCTCCATGGTGCCACCATCACCCCCTGCCACTAACACCCCCTTCCTCCATCCCCCTCTGCGGTGCCACCGCAGCCACCATCACCCCCTGCCTCCAATCTCCATGCACAGTTCCAAGCCAAACCGATCTCGGCAATTTTTACTGGCACATTCCCGCAAGCACGGACATTTACGAACAGGGGAAAAAAGTGCCAATTTTTACAAACTGTCCATAAAAATATGGACAGTTGGCAACACTGCACCCTGCTATGGTAGACTCATGAATAGGGATGTTTGCCAGTTCCAGTGATGTCTTCAAGCCTTTAACTGTTACTCATGTGTTTTTCTTTGGTCTTTGCCCACTTCTAGGGACAGTAGTAACAATACTAAACTGTCTCCATCTATAGACTAGTTGTCTGTCGACTAGATACCAAAGTACTTTGAAATTGCTTTGTATCCCTTTTCAGCCTCATGAAAATCAACTACTTTTGATTTGTGTGTCTTGAGAGAGCTCCTTTTTGTAAAACGTGGTTCATATCGGCTGATATTTCTTATGAACAGCAATCTTAATGTTTGCATTTCTTTTACCAATCAAAGTAGCTCAAAACCAACCCAATTTCAATAATTGGACTCCAGGTGTGCAATCTGCTGATCCCAGTTAGCGTTTGTTAAAGTAATTAGTCTATGGGTTTACTTATTAGAATTGTTTGTGTTATCAGCTGAAGCATGCTGTGTTTGTCTATTGTGAGTTAAGCTAGCCATACATTATACAATTTTCTCATTCAATTTCCTTTAGATTTACCTTTAACTTTGTAATGCAAGGACCTGCCTGATTGCATACAAATTGAAAGTATTTAAATTTGACCTCCATATTATATGGTCTTGGTAAATCAAGGAAAATTGTATAATGTATGGGGTAAGAATTGGCAAAGCAATTAGTGAAACGTGTCAACCATGCTCCCGTCTGTGCTGTCATGATGCTGTAACCTCGAGGGTTTTTCATGTTTGATGTTTTCATACCAATAAAGCAATTTTCCTTATATTTGAAGTGCGGTCAATCGTTTTGTCTCCTGCATCATTTACCCAGATCACGGACTGGACATGCAGCTGATTATTAAGGAAGTTATTACCATCACCTGGATTAGTGTTATCCCTGATTATTGTTTAATGCCAGCCTTAGGCAGGCCATAGACGATACAAATTTCTAATTTGCACAATTCCATAATGAACACACAGTCCTGACCGGAATTGTCTGCTTCCAGCTAGGGAAGACAGCGGAAGCCATCACCACTGGGAGAAGACCGTGATTATTGCTAGCGGCTTTAGCAGCCGCTAGAGATAATCCTGAGTGAATCTGGCAGAGTGGTTATACCCATGTTGATCGTTCGACTTAGTACATGTATGTTTCTGCTGAACCGGCCGAGAACAGTCTATGGCCAGCTTTAAGTGAGGAGCGGATCACATTTTATGGTAAATTAAAGCAGAAAAACTGTTAATTCCAAAGTTGTTTACATACTTTCTCTGTGTGTGAATGTGTGTGTGAGGGTGTGTATATATAATAATTTGTTTTTAAACTGTGTATGATACAGGTGGACGATTTGGAATCAGATGGTGATGAAGAGGCAGAATCTTTGGAGTCACAAGAAGAGGAAGAGGAGGATGGCAATGAATCAGATTTAGTAAGTGTTATAAAGGAAATTTGTTTCGAGTCACTTCAGGTATGGCATGTAATAGTTTTATTCCTGCACCAAAAACTGAAGTTACCCACCTCCTCCCCAGGAATGTAATCATATTGCCCTATTTCTGGTTTGCCTTTTTGAGCCCTTGTAGTTTCCTTTTGATTGAACACTGAAATTACCCGGTTTACAAATAAAATGAGCGTGATATTCTTATTGTGGTTCATTATTTAGATTCGATCATCTGAGTGTGCATTTGTGCTGGAATGGGCTTTCCGTGCCCCAGTTGGTCATTAATATCGAGAGGAATTAGGCTGGGAATAATTGTATTATATAGACACTATATATAATGGATTTAGTTTAGTTTTTCATAATGAATCTTGATGATTAGACAAGCCAACAATGATATATGTAAGGAAATCAAGAGATTTTCTTTGCACTTTTTACTGTGCAGCCCTAGAACCTGCAGTAATAGAAGCACATTAAAGGTTAATTCTAACCTACTCCATGTTTTCAAATCAAACAAACATGGCAGAGTTGATAATGCTATATCTGTTAATAGTAATTTCTTGGTTATGAAGTTAAACACGTGCAATTTTTACTGCCTTTAATAGGGTCTGTACACCTATTGGGGGGGGGGGGTTGTACATCATTTGATCACTGTGATTGTTTATCACAGTGGTCACATGAATACCAACGGTTAGTGGGGACTGAGAGCTGTCACACCTTGGTGGCAGAATAAATTAACTTCCGTGGACACGCATGGGAGTTGAATAATTTCAACCAGCCAATGAGACCTAAGACCTGACAGCTGGAAAAAGATAGGGAGAAAATGTCAGTGGCAGCAAGGGGCAGTGAGTATTCGTAGACTTTAGTTTTGCTTTAATATAAATAATCTTTTAGTTTTATCAGTGGGTGTTAATAATTAAAATCCTTGATTTCTAATCATAACATTTAAAAGTATTTGTATAAAGAGGCAGACCTATTTGCTCATTCAAAGGTGTTGTTAGTAGTTCTGCACAGTGATTTTGCCTCATTGGCCGCCTCTCATAGTAGTTAGATCTGACCTTACTGAAAACAATGGGAGCTTTAAAATCAAAGCTTACCATACGCTAATAGCCTGTGGGCTGAACAAAAAAAAAACATAGATTTCCAATCCACGCTAAATGGTGTGAATGAACAAATCTCCTACCAAGGCTAATACATTCTGGCTGCCAAAATGCAGTGGGCGGAGACTGCAGCTGATTGGCTGCAGAAGACACTATTTGGCAGAGAATGTTCTGCCCTGCTCCAGGTGTTTTTTTTTTTTCTTCTGATTTAAAGGATGCTGGGTGGTAGGGTGCAGCTCACCAAGAGGCTGAACCAGGCTTGTGGGCCGATCCGAACTCCATTGTAACGATCTTGCCTGAGCCTGGACCAGCTCTGTAATGTCAGCGCTGAAAATGGGTCACAGGAAGTGCAGAACAAAACTGCACTACTGTGATCCATAGGAGAAGCACATCCAAACAAGCTTTGACTGTACTTTTTAAATATTTTTGGAGTCTCTATCCTGGAGTTACTATGGAAGCTAGTTCAAGTCAAATTTTCTGATCTGTGTAATTGTTCATAAAGTAATAAAACATCTGGATTACCATGAATGTGATGGAGAGTTCAGCCTCCAAATTTCTCTTGGCACGGTCCTGAAGGCTGATCCTTCCTCTTTTGTTACAGAGCTCAGAGTCCAGTCTTCGGAAGAAAAGCCAGGCAAAGCACAAAGGGAGTGCTGAGAACCCATGGATGAAAGCTGCAAAGACGAGGAGAGCGAGGATCAAAGCAAAGGCCAATCCAGGTAAAGATGTCTGTGGTATTGAGTGTAATGTCAGCATAATTTACACATAGTTGTTCCTGAAAGGGCGATTGGAAAATTATGCAGACAGCAAGGTCTTGACCATCATCATGGTGGTTGGCAATTTTAAAGATTTCCCCCTTCTAGGTTTACATACCGCAGTTAGGATCAGGCAGGGGGTCCCAACCCTGTCTTGTTCCTTTTCAAATCTAAACAAAGTGGGCATTATAAACTACTGAGATAATAGGACCCTGAAAATAGGATGAGGCACCAAAGGAGGAGGAAAAAGTATTAAAGGTTTAAGTAATCAAATACGTCCCATTTTCACTCTGTCTTGGCTGGGAACCCTGGACATTACTATCTTGGTATGGCTGGAATCCAGCCCACAAATGGTGAAACTGTTTCTCTTTTATATCAACAAAGGTGAATTGTTGCTGAACAATTGTCAGATTGTGGGCAAATCTCTGCAATTTGACAGGCTGTTGCGATGGTTCCCCTTAAAGGGGTGTTCCACCCAAATGTAATGTTTATTAAAAGTCAGCAGCTACAAAAAGTGTAGCTGCTGGCTTTTAATAAACAGACACTTACCTTCTCCACGTTCCATCGACGCACCAACCGGGGCTCCGCTCCTCTCCCCCCCTTCCCGGCCGGCATCCTCATTGCGACTGTGGGCACCCAGCCGTGACAGCCTTCGGCTTCACGGCCGGGCACCCACTGCGCATGTGTGAGCCGCATTCCGAATGCGCACGCGGCCCGCCGCTGATTGGACAGGCGATCGTCTAGGACCTGTCAGTGTCCTAGACGATCGTCAAAGGGAGGGGCTGCAGTAAGGCGATTAGGCCTAATCGCCTTACCAGCCCCTCGGCGGAAGCAGGAAGTGGGACAGGAAGTCCCACTCCTACTGAAGCCCCCTCTCCCCCCCCCCCAAAAAAAATTACATGCCAAATGTGGCATGTAAGGGGGAGGGGATTAAGCGGAAGTTCCATTTTTGTGTGGAACTCCGCTTTAAATTTGATGCTTCACTCATGACAACTGTGTATATGTGGTGTTCATGTAATGGAGGAATGGAAAACATTCAACCAAATTGTGCCCTGGGATAGAATGGTGATGACCTTAGAAGTGTCAATGTCAGCGGAGTGTGTCATATAGAGGCTTCAGAGGATGAGTGATGAATGAGTGAACTCAGTGTGCACCCTGAAGCCTTCTGTAGTTCCAGATGTTCTGAGCCTGGCAGAATTGCAGTGCTAGCATATGTGGCATGCATGTTATCTTGCACAACGGGGCACACATCATCCAGTCCCTAACTTTTTTTTTCTTTTGCTTTATGACAGTTCATTATGATTATAACTATTATTGTATTTACACCATCATATTCAGTAGCTCATTTAAAAGCAGGGTATACAGTAAAGATGATCTGTAGCGGTATGATAAGTGCACTAACCCATCGCAAGTGATTAGTATTATATGAAAATCCTTACAAATGGTTCTTATTGGTCACTTTACTTTTTGCACATTTTAATAAACAAAGTCTTATAGGGGTCGTAAGTAAAAATAATCATACTAAAAAAAAAAACAAGTTGGATGGCATGTTGGCCATGAAGGAGTAAATGTACACAGTGCAAGACAGTCTGACATGTTGACCTCAGAACTGAGCTAATATAGGCTTTTAGGTATCTAATGTTTGATCATTGCCACTGTTTTCACTCTCATTGACCCCGGCTTATAATAATTCTCTGGTGTAGGCGTTTTCAGCTAATCTTTATTTCTAAGTTTCTCTTAAGGCAGCAGGTGCCTGCAGCACTGGCTTCATTGTTCGTAGGTACAAACATGCAGGTTCGCCTGATGCAGACTTCCATTTTGTGATTTGTTCTTTTATGAAGCTCGGGGTCAGAAGAAATTCTAATATGCATTGTTTTGTCCTAACCTATGGTCTGTCCTCTGCACCCAACGCTTTCACCAAGGTGCTATTCCCTGTGCCTGTTCTGCTGTGTTCACACAACGTTACCATTGTGGGACACCTGTATAACTCCCTGCTGAGAGAACAATCAACTCTGACCCCGTTGGCCAATGTCTGCAGAATTTTTCAGATTCTTCAAAAGTTCAGTTGGATCATGAACTTGTAGAAGTCGGTGCTGGAACCGATTTATTGCTTGCAGGATCTCGGTCGTCTTCTAGAGCACTTGTCAGGTTAGAATTTTTAATTCACAGGGTAAACTCTTGACTCTGCTCCCATTTTTTGGACTCTACAATCTAGGAGCCTTCCAACTCGCTGCTTTTGCATTCTGGGTTTGATGGTGCCCTTCTTCAAAGCAGTCCTATATGCCCACTTCAAACCGTTGCACCCCAACACTGATTTGTGGAACAAAAGGGTACAGTCTTGGATTCGCCCGTTCACTGGACACCCTGACCAGGTTGTGTCATGCCAGGTGGCTCACTAATCCAGCCATGCATTTGGCGAAATCCTATCTTTCATTGGTCTGCAGGGTTTTCACAACAGACCCCATTCTGACAACATTTGGAGGAGTCCTAGGCACCCTTTCAGTGCAGTACTGGTCACTGGAGTCAGCTCATCTCCCAATAAACATCCTAGAGCCTCGGGTGATTTCAGTTCACTGTTCATCCTCTTAACTGCAACTTCATTGGCATTAATTAACCATCAGTGAGGTACCAAAGGTCTCTTTGTTGCAAATGGAGAACATCAATTGTTGACTCCTGGCCTCCAAATTCATCAAACAGTTTGAGGGATCCTCTAGCCTTATCAGTAGATGCTCTGGTGACTTCATGAGAATAATTGCAACCTGATCTACACCTTTCCTCCTATGAAGATCCTTACTGATCTGCTCTGCCGAATAAAGATAGAGGGAGTCCTTGTGATTCTCTTTGCACTGATTTGGCCCAGACAGATATAATACTCTGACTTCTTCAGACTCCTGACAATACTTAACACTTGGCTCTTCTGCAGCGCCTAGATCCTTTGTCACATGGACCGGTTTACCACCTTGCATCACAATATCTGGCATTAACTGCACGTGTATAAAGTGCAAGGTTCTAAGAGATGGGGGCCCATCCGATTCTCTTACTCATATGCTTTAAATGTTATAAAATCCACCTTTTGCAAGGCCTGCCATTGCATTTGGACAACATATTTTGGACACATGGATTCCGGTAGGGTGTCTAAAGTGGTGAATTTATCAAGTAGAGACGTTAGTCTAGGCGCTAAGAGTTCTTGGTAACCGGAGTAAAATTTGATAGGGATACCATCCGGCCGGGCGCCTTGCCTGATTGCATGTGTCCAAGAGCAGTCTGAACTTTCTCCAGCGTGAGATCTTTAACCTATGCCCATCTTTATCCTCTAGAACAGTGATCATCAACCCTGTCCTCAGGGCCCACTAACAGGCCAGGTTTGCAAGATAACTGAAATACATCACAGGTGATATAATTTGCTGCTCAGTGATTGCAGTATTCCAGTCTGGATCTCCCCAAGGTAATACATAAAACCTGGCCTGTTAGTGGGCCTTGAGAACAGGGTTGATCACCGCTGCTCTAGAACATATGATTGAATGCGGTCTAAAAATTCATCCAGGTGGGTGATCTTGTTGATTACTTTAGAGGAATAAAGGGTCTGATAAAATTGGCGAAAACCCACGATTAATAGAGTCGGTGTCATTAGCAACTCTCCCTCAGCATTCCTAATCATTCCTATACGAGTAGCTGCAGACTGCCCCCTTGCTAACCACACCAGCAACCTTCCGTTTTTTATTCAAAAAACTGATGGTTCCTGGAGAGCAGCTGTACTAGTTTCAGTCCGCTGGTGGTTTGTGAGTTCTAGAAAAATGCAGCAGTCTGCCTGGAGGTGGCCTTGCTGGGATCACTTAAAGAATTAGGTAATCTGATATACAAAGGGTCAAAGGCCTACCCATTCCTTCCACTTCCTACTAGCGTGACATTGAGGGTGTGGATAGTTGCCAGGGCTTGGTTTACCAAGCCTGATCTCCTTATCAACTTCTGTGGGGTAATCCCTCCTTTCCACACATCATGATGCTTCCTGACCCACAGGTCTGTGCTAGATTTGGTGACAGAGGGATATAATACCCACAGGAACGCTTTTGTCCTTTGGTACTTTATCAGATAATTTTGGATTACCTCGCTGGATGTACTTGCGTTACCTCCAACTGCAACATGTTATACGTTCCCAATTTCCGAACCCCCTTCACTGGGGGCTGACCTGATAGAGGAGCTTTTGGCGCAGAAGTCTTTTAATAAAGCCGTTATCCGCACTTTATCTGGCTCTTCTCAGTGTGCAGTCACTTACGAAAGATAGGCTTTGGGAACAGCGTCACATATTTCCTGCATTCAATAGGAAATATGGGAGGACTGCTTTGAGGATAGCTCCAGGCTGATGATGGCCTCTAAAGACAAATGAATTCAAACGAAATGTCTCCATAGAGTGTACTTCACGCCACAGAGATTGCACAGAATCTATCCGCAGTGTTCCTCTGACTTTACTAGATGCCATACAGCTGAGGGTACTTACTATCATATGTTTTGGACACGCCCACGGGTAGCACAGCTCTTAATTTCCCTTCGGGGGTGGTGATTGCTAACTATGAGTTCCTTCTGGTTATTGGGCAATGTACTGACACGTCTCGAGTGTTGGGATGACTCCTTCTTTACCTTGATAACTGTAACCTTTTATACCTGCTGTTTGTTTTACACATCTTTTTCAATAAAGAACAATTCAGTTTTTTTGCTCACAGATTGTTCGCAAAATATATTGCTGGATTTTTAATTGCATCACCATACTTTATCAAAAGCCTGCACCTTAAGGCCTCATACTCTCCTAAAAGCCTTTCTCTCTGGCAACAGTGTTTTGGCAGAAAAATCACCTGACATTTGTAAAAATGTGACATGCGTTGAGGCATATTTACAGCCATTCAGCACTTGGATGTTAATTTCATCGGACAGAATATTCATTTACTCTGGCCATTGAAATGAATTAACGCTCAAGCGATAAATGTGCCCTGCATTAAAATGCCTTAAAGGGGTGTTCCAGCCAATATTTGTGTTTATTAAAAGTCAGCAGCTACAAATAGTGTAGTTGCTGGCCTTTAATAAACAATCGCTTACCTGCTCCAGCGTTCCAGCAACACGCCGGCAGGGGCTCAGCTCCTCCCCCCCCTCCCCGGCCGGCGTCCTCATCGCAACTGTGGGCACCCGGCCGTGACAGCCTTCGGCTTCACGGCCAGGCACCCACTGCGCATGCGCGAGCGGCACTGCGCGAGCGTCACTGCGCAAGCGGCACGGCCGCAATCGCATGGGACCTGTCATGTGTCCCATGCGATCGCCTACAGGGAGGGGCTGCTGTAGGCGGATAAGCTTAATTAGCCTAACCAGCCCCTCGGCGGAAGGAGGAAGTGGGACAGGAAGTCCCACTTTAACCGAAGCCCCCACTCCCCCCCCCCAAAAAAAACTACATGCCAAATGTGGCATGTAAGGGGGTGAGGAGTTTAATAAGCGGAAGTTCCATTTTTGGGTGGAACTCCGCTTTAACATGTGTTAACAAGCATCATGCGTTTCTGCATAAACGCCCTGGCTCCTGGGCACAATGGCATTTGGTTTGTTTCTTCCTCTTAAAGCCCCCTCCCCTAAATGCTGCTAAAAGTTTGCACACACACCCAATAACATGCTTTCCTAAACACTGTGACTGTCAATTACTAAAGATGCACTCCAATTATGGTGGCTGCCCAGGTAGAGAGACTGTCAATGTATACACCATACCTGGCCAATCACTGACTTAGACACCACTACTCCAGTGATCTCTACTTGCTTCCAGGTCCTGTGATGAGCATCCCCCTGCAATATTCTGAACACAGAAGGGCACCATTCAAAGAACGCGTTTCATTTTCTGAATGAATTAATGAAACGCGTTCACTGATTGGAAAAGGTTAAAGGGGCAATGATGTCGCACTCTTCACCACATCCAATTGGAAAGCACTTTGCATCCTGTTGGAAAATGCAAATCATTACCTGAATGGCACCAGTGCCAAGATTTTAATGACCCGAGTTTAGAATGCAGCAGGCTAGTCACTCAGAACCCAGATGAAATGAAGGTATCCAATTCTGTGATTTCCCGGGCATCCAATATAGACCAATGTAGCTATGTATAAAACCTCAATACTTGGAATTCATCTTTAAATTATATCATTCAAGGTGAAGTGACAGGTTATATTTACATGGCATCTTCTGGACAGTGCAACTCTCACTTACAGGAAGCCATTCTATATCAGTGAGGTTTTTATTTTGGTTTTATTTATTCATTATATTTATGATACGTTTATTTTTTTTATTTTTATTGTAGCCTATGCGATATGACAGTCCACTAGCTGGTACAGTACTGTAGAATAGACTTGTGCCGTAAGACAGTGTACATTGTAGGACATACATTGTGTGTCTGTCCTCTCTGCAATTAATTAAGTTTTGTTGACAATAGGCTGCTAGGAATTTGTCCTAAATCTAATAAGCCCCACTACAGTATATTTGTTTAACTGTACTTTATTGACTCAAATTTTTCTTCCATATAGTGGGCGATAACGAGAGTCAAGAGACCAGCGCTGAATATACAGAGGTGTCATTGGATTCTCTGGACCTACGAGTAAAAGAAATCTTATCACCTCAAAAAGGTGAGCAAATAACCGGGTCTTAAAGCTTTTTCCTTTTTCTCTATACTGGAAGTGTTGCTATACCCACAACAGTAACATCAGTCTATATATGCAGTAAAGCAACCCTAAGGGGTTAATCCACATTGTGTACAAAAGGCTGTTTGATCCTGTCTTCTGATTCTCCCCTCCTTCCACTGTCTCCTAATAGTTTACTGATAGCACAGAGTTTATGGAGTCAGGCTGCACATGCTGAATTTGGTGTGTATTGCTAGAGCATTTTTCTTTGACTTGTGAGGATGCAACCGATCAGCACAGAGCCAATCGGCACTGTCCAGACAGAGTCAGGGGTCTTACAGTCTCATAGGAGAGTCAGAAAACTTCTCCTACAAGCTTTAACCAGTGCTCGGCTGAACACTGATAGAAGTGACAATAATGCTCTAACTGCTTATGAGAAAAGGTATTCAGCAGTTTTGTATTTACTAAAATAATGGCATTTCCATGTTCTGTGTACTGCGGGAGACCAGATATAGTGAATGCAGGGTCCTGGGTTTACGAACACTTTAAAGTGATTGTAAAGCTTTGATTATTTAAGAAAAAAAATATCATACTTGCCTTCACTGTGCAGTTTGTTTTGCACAGAGTGGCCCCTAGAAGAAGCGCTCTCCCAGGGGGATTACCTTGCGGGCATGCTCCCAAGTCATTTATTCAGCACCCATAGCTGCCGAATGTATGACTTGCCCCCAGCGCCCACATCATTGGATTTGATTGACAGCAGCATGAGCCAATGGCTGTGCTGCTATCAATATCAATCTATCCAATCAATAGCTGGGACCCCCGTGGAGAGAGGGACAGCGCGTCCCTGCCGAGGTAAATTTGGTGCTCGGGTAAGTAAAACAGGGGGGCTGGGGGGCCGTGACTGCCAGGTGTTTTTTTCACCTTAACGCATAGGATGCATTAAGGTGAAAAAACAAGGGTTTAAAAACCCTTAAGTGTTGCAAAGACAGTTATTTCTACCTAGAATTGACACAATCAGCCTGAAATTGTTAAGAGAACAAAAAACAATCCTCTCTAGGTCAGCTACTTTATATCCATTGGGTATAGGATAGAAGGGTATAGGAAACTTTATTGCAGTTAAGTACCTGCTTCTGTACTGTTGATATGTGTGGGTATGTAATAAAGAAAAAAAGTGCGGTGCTAATAGAAATATAGTGTGAACTATAATCTGAGGCAAACGTGTGGGGGCATGGCAATGTCCAAAATATTAATAGATGACACCATAAGTATAAAGATGAACCAAAACAAAAGGTTCAAATGACCGCAATAATAGTGATAATACAAATGTATAACAATGGACCAAATTAGATGGTGCAAGTCCAAATTAGCCACAAAATTATGTGAGATAATTCAACATAAATGGATGGGATAGCATCCTATATGATCGATGGGCAAAAGTCTGGTTATGCGACTATGCTGAGCATGTGAGATGAGTCGCATCACTCCAAAATTTTAGAAGCTCAATGGGAAGTCCACCATAAAATCCAACGATACACAGGATCTGTAAGGAATGGATACTCTTACCAGATGTGTTGGACACACTCGCCAGTGGCGGTGCGTCAGGTGGGCATATACGAAATCCTCAGGATAATGACATCCACGGAGAGAGCGTTGAAAGCTTCAAAGGATATCACTGTAGTCCGACGTCTTTAATCATGTGTAACCAGGATATGGTGAACCCAAATGAAAGCTCCTCATGGAGAACGGTAGGAGAGTGTATTCACATGGAGGGACATGAAAAAAGAAAAAAAGGAAGGCTCCACATAGTGTAGCTAATCCCAATGGAAGGTAAAAAAAGCCTTTATTGGCATGAATGAAACAAATAAAATTGGGATAAGAACAATAAAAATACCAGCCCTGTGAAGAGGTAGGTACAAGTGATCACAAAAAGGTAACAGAGCGTGGGGAACAAATAGCTGTAGTACATAGCCTGCTACAGCTATTTGTTCCCCACGCTCTGTTACCTTTTTGTGATCACTTGTACCTACCTCTTCACAGGGCTGGTATTTTTATTGTTCTTATCCTAATTTTATTTGTTTCATTCATGCCAATAAAGGCTTTTTATACTTTCCATTGGGATTAGCTACACTATGTGGAGCCTTCCTTTTTTTCATGTCCCTCCATGTGAATACACTCTCCTACCGTTCTCCATGAGGAGCTTTCATTTGGGTTCACCATATCCTGGTTACACATGATTAAAGACGTCGGACTACAGCCATATTCTTTGAAGCTTTCAACACTCTCTGTGGATGTCATTATCCTGAGGATTTCGTATATGCCCATCTGACGCACCGCCACTGGTGAGTGTGTCCAACACATCTGGTAAGAGTATCCATCCCTTACAGATCCTGTGTATCGTTGGATTTTATGGTGAACTTCCCATTGAGCTTCTAAAATTCTGGAGTGATGCGACTCATCTCACATGCTCAGCATAGTCGCATAACAAGACTTTTGCCCATCGACCATATAGGATCCTATCCCATTAATTTATGTTGAATTATCTCACATAATTTTGTGGCTAATTTGAACTTGCACCATCTAATTTGGCCCATTGTTATATACTTATATGTATGTGGTGGTCACTTATTAACATTTGTATTATCACTATTATTGCTGTCATTTGAACATTTTGTTTTGGTTCATCTTTATACTTATGGTGTCATCTATTAGAATTTTGGGCATTCCAATGCCCCCACACGTTTGCCTCAGATTATAGTTCACACTTAATTTCTATTAGCGCCATACTTTTTTTCTTTATTTTTGTACACAATATTGTCTTATTGTTGTTGCCGGCTGCTATATTCATTCTTTCTCATTAATAGTGCAACTTTTCCCCTTTATAGGGTATGTAATGACATTGCAGTATACCTGTTAAAATCCTTTGTAAATTTGTACTAGGGTGTTCTGCCTTTAGCATAACCATGTGCTCAGTCTCAATGTTATAAGAAGCGTTTTATTCTTGGTATTTGCATATGTAAACCAGAAACAAACTAGAACTGCACAACACATGAGAAATGTGCATGGGATGTTAAATATCGCATGCAAAAGCAGCCCTGTAATTGGACCTCAGACATCTGGTAGAGGAAGTGACTTGCAGCGCAGGGGAACAATAATTTTGGGAGATCCTATCTAAGAATTGTCTTTTCTTTATCGTACATCACGGGACACAGAGCGCATAGCCATTACACTTGGGTTATATGGGTACCTTCAGGTGTGGACACTGGTGTAATCAATTTCACAGGAAGTTTCCTACCTATATAACCCCCTCCCACTGGGAGTGCTTCAGTTTTTTCGCGAGCGTCTTAAGTGTTGGTCACGTCTAGCTGTCCCTCGGAGGTCTCGGGACCCAGGATAGCTAGCCGGATCCGTCCGAAGTGCTTCAAAGCCAAGGTGTACGGTACCCAGGCCCTGCTGGAGTGGGGTTTTGCCTATAATGCCCCTCCTTGGAGGGCTGGATTCTGGGCTCCAGTGCCTTAGTCTCTTCCAAGAACTAAACGCTACTGATGCCAGGATGCTATATAGGTCCAGGTGTGTGGGTTCCTTAACACAGGACCCCGGTCCCTGAAGGTCCAAGACAATACCCACGGAGATGGGGGAAGGTTGGGCCTCTTGCATTTTGCAATACCCTGCGGCGTGGAGCAGGTAAGAGGGAACCTGCGGGACTTGGTTCGACAGTAGGTATCCCCCTGGGGGTTCTGGGTCGGCTAATGGTATGCTTGTGCATCAGCCACTATCTCCACTATGTCTTTTGAGGCAGGATGGGATGTACTAATGTTTACCCAGATAACATGTAGGTATATGTATGCTTTTAAAGATATGTATTTGCTACTCCCCCCAGATCTGCCTGTTAGCATGATACTGCAGCCTCACGTGCTATAGGAAGGAAAATGCTGACAAAACTCCTGTTTCTTAGGAAGCCTATGGGGACAGCTTCCTCTATGTGTGCACTACAATAAAGATTAGTGTCTTGCCTGGTGTCTGTTGGGTTGCTAGCGCTGGTCCAGGCTTCTCCTCTGCTTTCTGCTTCCTCCATGTTGGTTTCAGCGTGGGGGGGGGGGGGGGCGCGCGCGCCGCCTTTTACAGCGTGCGTGGGGGGGGCGGGCCAGCAGCGTCAGGTCTCAATTAAAGCAGCAAAGCATTTCCTGGCTGGTCATTCCCTCCTGAAAGCAGAGGAGGCTGAGGACACAGAGCGCGCAGCTGAGCTATTTCTGGCTAACAGTGACACCCAGTGGGGGTTTGTGGATCTTCAGGTCTGGACTTAGCTCCATACTGACCAGAAAAAAAAAAAAAGAGTTTTTTTTCTTAAAGGGACTCAGCCTTAGATCTGGCAGTATCTGAGTCGGTGCAACCTTGGGCTCCAGCTAACGGGCATTGGTGTGGCAATACTCACAGGACTTTCCTCGGTATTGCCGCCTTCTCGGGCGTATGAAAATTTGGAAAATTTTTACCATAGCCTGTTCTT
The DNA here is from genome assembly GCA_029574335.1 of Rana kukunoris. Taxonomy (NCBI): domain Eukaryota; kingdom Metazoa; phylum Chordata; class Amphibia; order Anura; family Ranidae; genus Rana; species Rana kukunoris. Next base: position 129,535,027 of record CM056057.1, on the reverse strand, counting down.
ATTAATGGTTCACTTCTAGCTACAACAGTTGGGTGTTGGCTTTAGGGGTGTCTCAAGGTTGTGCAATGGCTCCCAAGGGATCAGGACCAGCTAAGGCTGCAAAAGGTACCAAAAAACTAAAGGGGTCTCCATCGGGGTCAGAGGATTTGGGCCAGGATCTAGCGGTCCCACCCTCACCAGATAGACCACCGAACAGCATGTTGCAGGAGCCATTGAGGGTGCTAGGGGCAGAGGCGGCCCCCAATCAACCCATTCCCGTTTACGTTACGGAAGAAATGCTAGCGACCACCCTGGGTGGGCTAGAGGAAAGGTTAACTGCTTTAATTGCCCGCTCTTTGCCAGGTGGCAAACGGGCTAGATCCCCGTCACCTAGATTGGTGTTTTCAGATGCAGAGGTCCTCTCTTCGGAGGAATTGGACCCACAGGGGGATCAAGCGGACCCGAGTCCAGACGGTTCAGACATTGAAGGTTCCACTATAGATGAATTTTTTTTCGGCTTCTCAAGCAGAGAGCCTGTGGATCCAGTCTCTGACAGATATGGTTCGCACTGCTTTTAAACTTCCAGTGTCAGAACAATTAGCCCCCGCGGTATCCTCTTTAGGTTCCTTGAAGGCACCGTTGAGTGGTGCGTCTTTTCCGGTTCACCCCCTTCTGGAGAGCGTGATTTTTCAGGATTGGGCTCGACCTGATAGGATTTTTATCCCTCCTAAAAGGTTCACTATTCTCTATCCTATGGAAGAAGAATTTGCAAAGAAATGGGCACTCCCTACCGTGGACGCAGCCATTTCCTGCGTAAATAAATCCCTGACCTGTCCGGTTGAAAATGTCCAGATGTTTAAAGATCCAGTCGACAAAAAGTTGGAGACCCTACTGAAGGCTTCTTTTACCACAGTAGGTGCCATGGTTCAGCCAGCGGTGGCAGCCATTGGCGTTTGTCAGGCTTTAAAGGATCAGACTAAACAAATATTAAGGGACATACCGGCTCAGCAAGCTCGTGAATTGGCTGACCTCCCAAGGGCTCTCTGCTTTGCAGTAGATGCTATTAAGGACTCCATTCAACAGGCGTCCCGTTTATCTCTGCTGTTGGTTCATATGCGTCGCCTTTTGTGGCTGAAAAACTGGTCAGCAGAGGCACCCTGCAAAAGGCTTTTAGCAGGATTTCCCTTTCATGGTGGGAGACTATTCGGTGAAGACCTAGATAAATATATCCAGACCATATCAAGTGGTAAAAGTTCTTTCTTGCCTGTCAAGAAAAGATCGCGTGGGCCCGCGTTTAAGCGACAGGCCTTCGCAGGCTCGGCCCCTTCAACTTCCCGTCAGTATCGACGGCCTCCCGGGCGTTCAGCATTTAATAGCCGCCCACAAGGACAAGCCTCGGCAGGCAAGAGGCCATGGTCTCGCAAGCCGGTTAAACCAGTCATCAAGTCCGATTCATGAAGGGGCTCCCCCACTCTCTTGGGTGGGGGGAAGGCTTCGGTTTTTCTCCGAAGTGTGGAAGGCCAGAATTCCCGACTCTTGGGTACTGTCCGTGGTAGCCACGGGCTACAAGCTAGAGTTTCGGGAAGTCCCCCCTCCTCATTTTCAGGGGTCAAGTCTTCCAAGCGACCCATTAAAGAGGGCCTCTCTTGTAAAAGCATTGGATCGTCTCTTGCTCCAAGGAGTAATTGTAGAAGTACCAACCCAGGAATGGGGTCTGGGATTCTACTCCAACCTTTTCATAATACCAAAGCCCAATGGCGACGTCAGGCCTATCTTAGACCTCAAACGCCTAAATCGCTTTCTAAAGATTCAGACCTTTCGTATGGAGTCCATACGTTCGGTGGCAGCCAGCCTACATCAAGACGACTTTCTAGCATCTATAGACATAAAGGATGCGTATCTGCACGTGCCGATCTACCCGGCACATCACAAGTTTCTTCGTTTTATGATAGATCACCGTCATTACCAGTTCGTAGCCCTCCCTTTTGGGTTGGCAACAGCTCCGCGGGTATTCACAAAGGTGTTAGCCCCGGTGCTAGCCGTCCTAAGGACAGAAGGCATTTTGGTCCTGGCATACCTGGACGATCTTCTGGTTATCGACAGCTCAGCTTCCAGCCTCAATCATGCAGTAGTTCGCACAGTTCAGCATCTAGAGGAATTCGGGTGGATTGTGAACCAAGAAAAATCGATATTGAAACCCACAAAGCAGTTGGAATATCTAGGCCTTCGGCTAGATACAGACTGCCAGAGGATATTTTTACCTCAAGCAAAGGTCAGATCAATAACTCAAGCAGTTCAAGTGATCTTAGGCAAGAAGAGGCCGACTATTCGCCTATGTATGCGACTGCTGGGGAAGATGGTGGCCGCCTTCGAGGCAGTGCCCTACGCCCAGATCCATACCATATATCTTCAGGCAGCCATTCTCTCTGCTTGGAACAAGTCCATTCAGACGTTAGATCGTCCGTTAGTGCTCTCCCCAGGAGTCCGGCGCAGCCTGTTTTGGTGGCTGGTCCCTCAAAATTTGTCAAAGGGGAAATACTTTTGCCCCATCACGTGGAAGATGGTAACCACGGATGCCAGCCTATCAGGTTGGGGGGCAGTTCTAGGACAGACCCAGCAAGGGCAGTGGTCGGAGGCAGAAAAACTGCTTCCCATCAATATCCTAGAGATCAGAGCTGCTCAACTGGCCCTGATCGCCTGGACTCTCCCCCTTCAGGGTCTGCCAGTAAGGATACAGTCCGACAATGCCACTGCGGTGGCATACATAAACCACCAGGGGGGCACGAGGAGCCTAGAAGCCCAAAGGGAAGTAAACCTGATTTTCTCATGGGCCGAAGCCCATGTACCCTGCATCTCGGCAGTGTTCATCCCAGGGATAGACAATTCTCAAGCAGATTTTTTGAGTCGTCAACAGTTGCTCCCGGGGGAGTGGTCTCTTCACCCCCAGGTATTCCAAGAGATTTGCCAAAGATTCGGAGTCCCAGATGTGGACATTATGGCAACGAGATCCAACAAAAAGTTGGACAAATTCATATCCCGAGCCAGGGATCCCTCGGCCTACGGGACCAATGCGTTGGTTTGCCCTTGGCACCAGTTTTCTCTCCTGTATGCGTTCCCTCCACTGCAGATGATTCCCCGCCTTCTACGGAGGATCAGGGTGGAGCGCAGGCCTGTGATCCTGGTGGCCCCAGCCTGGCCCAGGAGGGCTTGGTACGCACTCATCGTGAAGATGTCAGTCGGGGCGCCGTGGCCGCTCCCCCTGCGCCCAGATCTGCTGTCTCAGGGCTCAATCTGCCACCCTGCTTCACAGCAGCTAAATTTGACGGCTTGGCGGCTGAATCCCTAATTCTTAAGGGCAGAGGCCTCTCAGCTCAGGTCATATCTACGTTGATTCAGGCTAGGAAACCGGTCTCCAGAAATATTTATTACAGAGTCTGGAGAACCTATGTGGAGTGGTGCGAGTCTCAAAAATGGCATCCTCGAAAGTTTTTTATTGACAGGATCTTGCGATTCCTCCAGGTTGGCGTTGACAAAGGGTTGGCTCTTAGTACTCTAAAGGGGCAGGTGTCGGCTTTATCGATATGGTTTCAAAGACCCTTGGCCACCCATTCGCTTATGAAAACCTTCTTGCAGGGGGTCTTGCATGTGAATCCCCCTATTAGAGCTCCCCTCTGCCCCTGGAATTTAAATCTGGTCTTGTCAGCTTTACAAAGACAGCCGTTTGAACCTCTGACAGAAATCCCTCTTGTGCTACTAACCCGAAAGTTGGTTTTCTTGGTGGCTATGGCTTCGGCCAGAAGGGTTTCCTAGCTGGCAGCCTTGTCATGCAGGGAGCCATACCTTATTCTGCATAAGGACAGAGTGGTTCTGCGGCCTCAACCTTCTTTCCTTCCTAAGGTCATATCCAGTTTTCACTTGAATCAGGACCTAGTCCTACCATCCTTCTTTCCTACTCCCCAGTCCAGAGAGGAAAGACTGCTTCATACTTTGGATGTGGTTCGAGCCATGAGGGTCTATCTCAAGGCTACAGAGAAGATTCGGAAAACAGATGTGCTTTTTGTTCTTCCGGATGGCCCCAAGAAGGGTCAGCCGGCTGCCAAGTCTTCCTTGGCTAGGTGGATTAAGCAGCTGATTTTTCAGGCCTATGGTCTGAAGCGCGTTCCACCTCCCTTATCAGTTAAAGCCCATTCTACGAGGGCCATGAGTGCCTCCTGGGCGGCACACCATCAGATCTCTATGGCACAGGTTTGCAAGGCGGCAACCTGGTCTTTCGTACATACGTTTACTAAATTTTATAAGTTGGACGTTGCAAAGGGTACGGACGCAGCATTTGGGCAGGCGGTCCTACGGGCAGCAGTATAGAATCCTCTGGTCCGGGTCGCGCCCCCTTTTCTCTGTTGGTGGAGCTACTTTACTTCCTGATAATTTTTTGTTTGGCTATTTTTGGCCTTACGGTCTCCCTCCCTTCATAGAGCATTGCTTTAGGACATCCCAAGTGTAATGGCTATGCGCTCTGTGTCCCGTGATGTACGATAAAGAAAAAAGGATTTTTAATAAACAGCTTACCTGTAAAATCCTTTTCTTGAAGTACATCACGGGACACAGAGCTCCCACCCCTCTTTTGGGGAACATTGTGTAACCTCGGAGGAATTGCTTGCTACAAAACTGAAGCACTCCCAGTGGGAGGGGGTTATATAGGGAGGAAACTTCCTGTGAAATTGATTACACCAGTATCCACACCTGAAGGTGCCCATATAACCCAAGTGTAATGGCTATGCGCTCTGTGTCCCGTGATGTACTTCAAGAAAAGGATTTTACAGGTAAACTGTTTATTAAAAATCCTTTTTTTGTGTTTTTTTTTTTTTTTTTTTTTAATACATGTTGACTGGCTTCATATTTAAAACATGTTTTTATCTTTTATTACCATAGAATTACTTCTGTAATAGTTGTACAAATCCAATTCCCAAAAAGTTGACACTCCGTGTAAAATCTACATAAAAACAGAATGTAATGATTTGCAAATCTTCTAAACCAACATTTTCTTAAAAGAAACCATATTGCAAATTTACTATTTAAAAAAAAAAAAAAGTAATTTTGGAATTGATGGTAGCAATACATCTCAAAGTTGGGACAGGGCAACACAAAGCTGGCAAAGTGAGTGGTACTTACAAGTAAGAGCTAGAAGAACATTTTGCAATTAGGTTAATTGGCAACCAGTCAGTAACATGACTGGGTATAAAAAAAGCATATTGGAGTCTGAGTTTCTCAAAAGTAAAGATGAGCAGAGGTTCACCTATCTGTGAAAAGCTGTGTCAAATGTCAAACTATTTCAGAATAATATTCCCTGATGTAAAATTGCAAAGACTATATCATCTAAAGTACATAATAGCAAAATAAATCTGTGTGCAAGGGGCAAGGCCGAAACCAATATTGGATGCCCGTGATCTTTGGGCTCTCAGACAGCAGTGCATGAAAAACTAGCATGATTCCCAAAAATCACTGTCTGTGAATACAGTTCGCCATGCCATCCAGAAGTGCAAAGTAAAACTCTATTTGGACATAACGTTGCCATCTTCCCTATGCCAAAGCTTATTTAAAATGGTCTGTTGCAAAGTGAAAAACTGTCCTGTGGTCAATAGAATTAAAACTTTCTTTTTGAAAACCATGGGTGCCATGTCTTCTCGACCTTAAGAGGAGAGGGACCTTTCGGCTTAATAGCACTCGGTTCAAAAGCATGCACTTGAATTTGCATATATATCAATGCTAAAGATATATACAGTTTTTAGAGCAGCCTATGCTGCCATCCAGACATCCTGTTTTTTAGAGAAGGACTTGCATATTTTAGCAACACAATGCTAAACCGCATTTATGACAACATCATGACTTTGTAGTAGAAGAGTTTGGGTGCGCTTTTTTTTTTTTTAACAGAAACGTTTTTATTTGTCTCCAGAAGAAGCATGAAGACATACATACAAACAAACCAAAAAAAAAAGAACATAATGCAGCTATACATTACAGGATAAACAAAGTCATATACAGAATCTCAAATATCTTAGTAGAAAACCTGGCACATTTCACAGCACAATCATACCGTTACATCAAACAAAGAATACACAATTTCACACATTAGGTACAGGTGGCATTAGCTATTCATAAGAACCCATAGGTCGTGGCCTAAACTAGATAGTAATTGACATTTCATGATAAAACTCCAAATCAGAAGATTCAGGAGGAGCAGCAAAAAGGAGAAGAGAAGGAAAAAGAAGGGCAGAGGGGGACGGGGCAAGGAGAAGGAGAGGCAGAGGTGTGAATATGAAGAGGGAGAGGGGAGGGAGAACTAAGGGGCAGAAGACGGCAGGAGCACTGCAGGGGCAGTGTCCGGGTCTACAAGTTCAGTTCTTGGTCCAAGCGCCCCATATCTTCTTGAATTTCTTAGGACATTTACGGTTCATATACGTAAGCTTATATAGGGGTAGTGTTGCGTCCACCAGGGCCCTCCACTGGGAAACAGTTGGAGGCTCTAAATGCTTCCACTTAAGTAGGATAGCCTTTTTAGCATAAAAGGAGGCGTAAAATACAAACAGCCTTTTGTGCGTGTTAGATATGACATTATCGCAAACTCCCAGAAGCAGTATAATTGGGTTCAGGTCTATATGCAAATTGCACACTGCGTTAATGACGTCAACCACCCCCAACCAGAATTGTTGAATAGCAGGACATGACCATACAACTTGTAAAAAGGTACCTAAGTCAGTAGTACATTTGGGACATCTATCTGTTTGGGATGGGTAAATTCTAGAGTCTCACAGGTGTATAATACGCTCTGTGTGTAAATTTGAGTTGGATGTACCTATCCCTTGCTGAGACCACCAGGGGAATATATTGCTGGATTCCTTCAAGAGTTTGGGTGCTTAATTGGCCTGCCTGCAGTCCAGACCTTCAACATTCCTCTCCCAAAAATCCAGCAACTGGTCTCCTAGTTTTTTTTTTTTTTTTTTTTTTTTTTTTTTACATTAAAGGAAAGCTGTTAAAAAAGGTTTGTTTTTAGGCTGGAACTCCACTTTAAAGTGTTACTAAACACACAAAATTTAAAATCTGTCTGTATATGCGTAATAGCATGCTTGTTATAGTCACTGTGGAACTTAAGGGGTTAATCTTGTGCATTGTGACTCATTGATCCTCTATGCATAGATCCTCCCCCCTCCTGCAGGGTCTCTCTTGGCAAGGCCAGATCAGACACAAGGTAGTAAAGCGGCACATGCTCAGTTTGGTTTCTATTGCTGGAGAGAACAGTTCCATGTTGAGCTGAGCTTTTCAGGTCGCATGATATTGAGATCACACATTTGGGTGTGTATACAGATCCCAAATGACAGCCCAGTCCCTCTCTCCCTCCCTCTCTCCATGCCTAGCAACTAAAAAAAACAGTGGGTGGGATTTCACACTTTGATGGAAGATCTGCCTTCCATAACAGCATGAGGACAAAGGCTATAGTGGAAATCTCCTCCTACCTGTGCACTCGGGCAAGCCTGCAGTTTATGATGTGACCGTGGTATACAGACCAGCCAAAAAGGGATATAGTGGCAATATTTTAACGTAAGACGATACATAGATTTATAAGCAGTGGGCACTGCGCGGGGGGAGCATGGATAAACTATTTTCATTTTACTGGGTTTAGTAACACTTTAATTCCTGGGACAGGACTGATTATCCTAATAAGATATTGTTCTACTTTGACCTTTAAAGGCAAGGCTGTATTCTGGAGCTTATATTTCAACACATAGAATTCTGAAGCTTACATTTGAGCAAAAATGCCAAGTAGACCTAATCCGACAATATGAAAATTTATTGTAGATCATCTTCAATTAAATGCTCTTTTAATTGCTGCTAAATTATTTCCTTCTGTTGTGAGTTCCCGATGGTTGTGCTGCATGTATTACGTGCCATTCTGTCCTGTCCTCCCTAATGGAATCCACTTAGTCTGCTCTTTTGGAGTGTTCCCAGGGATGTATTCTGAGAATGTACATAGTGACAAGCTCCATGTGTACTTGCAGCTTGCATTTAATACGTTAGTGCAGAACTTTGTTGCTCCAGAGCTGAATTCAGGTCTCTGCACAGCTTTGTGTGTTGGTTCATACTACAAGATGGCTGTCCCAACCTCCTACATACTGTAACTGCAACCATAGGATGTATGCCCATAAAGCGGCATTGGGGATCGTTCATATGTTATGTTCATAAAGTTTAAGATAAAAAAAATCTCAGAGAACTATCTGCTTTTTTCCTACGGTTGATGTACCCGGAAAAACTGTTTAAAGGTTTCAGACACCCAGAATTAATAGCTCTGTTAACTGTGGAGTCATATGGGGTTATTTACTGGCTCCTTGGGTGCCTAAAGCACTCATGCAAAAACTTCTTACTATAGCTACTGGCTTTGTTTCCAGTCCATCCTCCTTTCGAGTTGCCTGTCTGTTAAAAACTTGTTTGAAGTTACAGCCAGCACTACAATTAAATTCTATGTTTAACAGACTGGAGACTAAAGGATGCTGTAAGGGCCCCAAGAAAGCGGTGAAAAGCTTGTGAAATCTTTTACATATGCCTAATGTGTGTGTATAGAGCTGTTCAGTCCAGTTTTTCCAAGCTAATGCTAGTGTAAAGTGGCCCACCAACCGTGGTGCTAAACCAGAGGAGATTGTTGGAAGTACTCTTATGAATGGACCTCTAGCAAAGCTGTAAGCGTGTATACAGGAAACTCTCCACATTTGCTTGGCACCAATTCTAAATTATCTTGTTTCTCTTTTTGAAGGTCTTCCCAATGGGTCTGACAACATGGAGGTGGATGGGCTTCAGGGAATTCCACTTTGTAGCTGCCGGATGGAGACCCCAAAAGAGGATGAACTGATGGAAAAAGCCGGAGATCGATGCATGGCTGTCGAGAGCTCTGACCAGGAGGTGAGAAATCTGGGACTTCAAAGGGTAGAGTTCATTTATCATTTGGTTAGTTCTTTTTTTGATAGAATCATACATGAAAGCCAAACTTTTCCACGACTTTTAATGATAATGCCACCCTGTTTTTTTCCCATGTAGGCTAAAGCAGAGGTTTCTCTTCAATGCTGAACCTTCACTCGGTCTTCCCTATACTCCTCATAAGCCGCTCCATATGTTGGCTCAGCAAGTCCACTATAAGCTTCATGTTGGTCTTGTTGGAAATTGGACCGGACTAAAGTCTGTTCCCTCGCTCCATGTGACAGCTCTCAGGCCTGGCAATTGACTGCTTAGACAACCCATTCTGTGTGAAAGAAGAAGACTGTCCTTAGTCCTGTTTAATCTCTAACATGTGCCACATTGCTTGAATTAATTGGATTTTCTTATATTGGTCAGGCAGGTGAAGACGGCAGCAGTAATGAAGTGTGCGCAAACAGAGAACATACAAAGTTCAAGTTGATTTTTAGTAAAGAAGTACCATACTTAATTGCCCACTCTCCTTTATTCAGCCTGCTATGGTAAATGCCTACCTTTATCCCTGTTTCAGGGATCTCCACCATGTGGCCTTACTCAGTGTCACGCAGCCTTTCTAAGTGGCCCTGCCAGCTGGACTTCAAAGTGCATACCCCCGCCGCAGTGTGCCACTCCTGTGTCTGAACCGTATTCAGCCATCCTTGGCGTGTGCACACTATAGAGTGAATGCTTTTGGTGGACTGGCTATGTTGCACCAAGCAGAAACGGGAAGAATGGCAAGTATTTATCAAAGCAGGCTGCACACAGAAGGGTTTGGCATTTAGGTATAGTGCAAGCTCCCTAAAAGTAACCGTTGCTTTGTCCTGCATGAGCAAATCACATGTTGACATTAATCATCCAAGATGATCTTCATTGGGAAGCAGGTAGAATTGACATTCTCCTACAATAATGTTGTTGTGTGCTAAGTGTCACTGTCACATTGGTGAACTGGATCAATGGTTCTAGCCTTCCAGGCTACGTACTGGAAAAGTTTTAGCTGTGAGAAATAACAGCTGAAATGAATGAAACGGCCACAGATCCTTAGTACACTGAGTGAGTTGTGTAGACACAACCTGTAACTAGCCGAACACTGAGAAGTCTTAGCAATCTGCTGATATAGGGTATGGATGGTCTTCGGAAATTACACAAGGCCCTGATCTTTCCAAGGTTGCGGTCCATTAAATGAGTTCATACACTTTTATATACACAAGATTTTTCAGGGTTTTGATATAATTATTATAGTTGATCTGTAGCTCAACACAGCAGGGGATTCTTCTATAGTTATCCCAAACTGAAAACTGCATTTTTTAACTTGTAAAGAGTGACCTGTTAAAGGACCTTGCTGAGATTATTGCATTAGACCAGTTGTGACCTGTTCTCTCTAATGTGTGAAAAATGTTCCATTTTATTGACCCTTTAAGGAAATATGGACTTTACTATTGCTAACTTGTTTTTAAAGATTGTAACCCTAGGTCATCCTAACTGCATAGGGTGCCACCAACATACAGATAGTCTGAACACCATCCTGTTTTCTTTTAAGAACCATCAGTGGGTACTCGCCTATAATGGAAATGCACTTTGTTTTGCAGCTGAGCCGCTGTGGGAGAGAGGTGGTGAAGCATGAAGTGATGAGACCATCGAACAAGGTTCGGCACTTGGTGTTGTGTGAAGACCACCGGGGGAAGATGATCAAACACCAGTGTTGCCCTGGGTGTGGCTATTTCTGCACTGCCGTAAGTTCCGGTCCCAGTCAGCTGAAAGATCTAATAAAGTAATCCAGTGCCAGAGATGGCAAGAATTAAGTGTTTTTTGATGGTTTGAAAAAGCATCTGTAAGCCCAATTTGAGACATTTTTGTATGCAAACTCTAAAAATTAGCTTCTACATTTTGTTATATCTAAATATTATGTGACATAAAAAATTGCAGCTGCCACGGTTTACCCTGAAAAGGTTAATTTGGAGGTAGGAAGAATTAAAAAAAATTCTCCATACATTTTTTTAAATTCATCATTCTATGTGTTAATACTGAACTTCTAAGACTCTGAAGCAGAGGATGACGTCAATAGCTTTTTACATCTGTGTACCTAAATGTGTGTTTTATGTGTTTAGCTAATTTTTGACAGAAAAAAGGTGGATTTATGTAAAAGGCATGGTGCATATGGATCTTTTTTTTTTTTAATCTGTTCTGTTACTTCATAGGGCACATTCATGGAGTGCCAACCAGAAACCAGCATTTCCCACCGCTTCCACAAAGCTTGTGCCACTCAAGTCAACAATGCCAGCTACTGCCCACACTGTGGTGAGGACGTCTCAAAGGCCATAGAGGTTACCATTGCGAAAGCAGATACCACCTCAACAGTGTCCACTATAGCCTACGAGCCAGAAATGGAGGCCCCGGCTGAAGGACAAGCTGACACAACAACAGAGAGGTAATCTTTGTTTAAGGCAGCCTTGAAACTTTTTTTATTTTGGTTATTCATTGTTTTGTGAGATTAGATGCGTGTGTGTGTGTGTGTGTGCACATGTGTGTGTGTGTGTGTGTATATATACATATATATAATAATAAATTAATGCTCACGGGCGTAGTAGTACGTGCTCTTGGGAGAGGTAAGTCCTCAAAGACGTCTCGTAGTCCCATCCACATACTGGATGTTGCATGTAACTCATGTTATACACCACACACTTTGGTTGGCAGTTTAATTTCAAAAGAGAAGCCATTGGAGCATAGGGTAATAATATGGAAATCGCCCAGATACCTCCAACTCCCACATCTCGTGGTACAACACCTAAACATGGCTGTGGCCTGTGTACCATGTGTGGGTGGACTTCTTAGAAACTGACTAGGTGAGACCATGTTACCAATTGTCTGTGCTTTTCCCTTCAGTATTGCCCTATATCAAGGATCTCTATATAAAATGGGGAGATACCTGGAGGAGATAAAATTGTGGGCCATAGCGTGTAGAAAACACAGGGGACACTGGATCAATGTTGGGTTAGACCTGTGGTCTTTCATGTTCCATCTGTTGCGAGAATGATGTTTCAAGAGATTTGCTCTTGGAATGTTTGTCAAAGGCATGTGCTTTTTTAACCTTTTTTTTTTTTTTTTTCATAGGAGCCTGCAAAACCCTGTACCCACGATTAGTCAAATAATGATGTACTAAACTAATAAAATAAAGAACTTGGCCTTCAAATAAAATGCTTAAATACAGTACACATGATCCACCCAACATATAAAGACAACCACTCTGACTGTGTCCTGACGTCTATGTCTAACTGTGTTTGTGTAGATCCATCAGGATTTGGATCTACCCAGCTGTTCCCTCCATATTGTTAGTTACTGCACCTTGTGGCCATGCTTGTGGTTGGGAATGACCATGGGTTCATAGGGAAGTAATGCAGACACTTGCTTGATCCCACCCACCACCTATATAGCAGTTTGGTACATGACAATATGGGGTAAAGTGCACTACTAGCATTTGTCACACACAGCTGGTGTCCCGCTTTTGAGATCTCTCTCTTGATCTAGTGATGTCTATCAATGGCTAGATGCTTCCTATTTGTCCAGGTCACAGCAGTCTCACAACAGAAAGTGAGGGAAAATCTTTCCTATAGGGGCATGTACAGCAGTAAAATCATGCCTCCCTACTCTAACCAATATTGTTTTTTGTTTTTGACTGGAGTCAAAATTTCTGTGTCAAACTCAATTTCATTGTGGGCCGCATCAGCACTATGATTGCCCTCAAAAGGGCCGGTTGTATCTGTAAAATACAACCGGCCCTTTTTATATATATATATATATATATATATATATATATATATATATATATATATATATATATATATACATATATACATATATACATATATACATACATACATACATAGGCTAGACAGGCCCTCATAAATGATCTCATTAAAAGACACTTAAAAGTTTTATTCAGAATTAAGTTATAAAAATAAATACTAACAACAACTTTATCCGTGCCCAAAAATGTAGCCTGCCCATGTCTACCAATGCAGCCAGATGTCCCCATATCGCAGCCTACCTGTGCTGGGTAAGGGAGAGGAGCCGGAACCGCCGCCGCTTGGTTGTTAAAAGCAAGGGGAAGAGCTTTCAATTCAGTAGCTGTGTTCCCCGCCACGAGCATCATTTACAGCCCCTCCCCCTTGTCCGGGAAACTTTGATAGACAGATCACCAGTCCAATTCTGGGATTGCCCCTGCCCAGACAAGGGGGAGGGGCTGTATATGATGCTTGCGGCGGGGAACACAGCTATTGAAATGAAAGCTGTAATGTTCCCCGCACTTTGAACAACCTGGCGGCGACACAACTCTCCTCTCCTTGCTCGCCCCCCCCCTGTACCCAGGCAGCCCACACTTGCCAGTCCTCAAAATTTACTCACAAAATGCGAGCAGATGAGTGTACATTTTGAGGTGTGTGTGTGTGTATATATATGTGTGTGTATATATATATATATATATATATATATATATATATATGTGTATGTATGTGTATGTATATATATATATACAGGGAGTGCAGAATTATTAGACAAGTTGTATTTTTGAGGATTAATTTTATTATTGAACAACCATGTTCTCAATGAACCCAAAAAACTCATTAATATCAAAGCTGAATATTTTTGGAAGTAGTTTTTAGTTTGTTTTTAGTTTTAGCTATTTTAGGGGGATATCTGTGTGTGCAGGTGACTATTACTGTGCATAATTATTAGGCAACTTAACAAAAAACAAATATATACCCATTTCAATTATTTATTTTTACCAGTGAAACCAATATAACATCTCAACATTCACAAATATACATTTCTGACATTCAAAAACAAAACAAAAACAAATCAGTGACCAATATAGCCACCTTTCTTTGCAAGGACACTCAAAAGCCTGCCATCCATGGATTCTGTCAGTGTTTTGATCTGTTCACCATCAACATTGCGTGCAGCAGCAACCACAGCCTCCCAGACACTGTTCAGAGAGGTGTACTGTTTTCCCTCCTTGTAAATCTCACATTTGATGATGGACCACAGGTTCTCAATGGGGTTCAGATCAGGTGAACAAGGAGGCCATGTCATTAGTTTTTCTTCATTTATACCCTTTCTTGCCAGCCACACTGTGGAGTACTTGGACGCCTGTGATGGAGCATTGTCCTGCATGAAAATCATGTTTTTCTTGAAGGATGCAGACTTCTTCCTGTACCACTGCTTGAAGAAGGTGTCTTCTAGAAACTGGCAGTAGGACTGGGAGTTGAGCTTGACTCCGTCCTTAACCCGAAAAGGCCCCACAAGCTCATCTTTGATGATACCAGCCCAAACCAGTACTCCACCTCCACCTTGCTGGCGTTTGAGTCGGACTGGAGCTCTCTGCCCTTTACCAATCCAGCCACGGGCCCATTCATCTGGCCCATCAAGACTCACTCTCATTTCATCAGTCCATAAAACCTTAGAAAAAATCAGTCTTGAGATATTTCTTGGCCCAGTCTTGACGTTTTAGCTTGTGTGTCTTGTTCAGTGGTGGTCGTCTTTCAGCCTTTCTTACCTTGGCCATGTCTCTGAGTATTGCACACCTTGTGCTTTTGGGCACTCCAGTGATGTTGCAGCTCTGAAATATGGCCAAACTGGTGGCAAGTGGCATCTTGGCAGCTGCACGCTTGACTTTTCTCAGTTCATGGGCAGTTATTTTGCGCCTTGGTTTTTCCACACGCTTCTTGCGACCCTGTTGACTATTTTGAATGAAACGCTTGATTGTTCGATGATCACGCTTCAGAAGCTTTGCAATTTTAAGAGTGCTGCATCCCTCTGCAAGATATCTCACTATTTTTGACTTTTCTGAGCCTGTCAAGTCCTTCTTTTGACCCATTTTGCCAAAGGAAAGGAAGTTGCCCAATAATTATGCACACCTGATATAGGGTGTTGATGTCATTAGACCACACCCCTTCTCATTACAGAGATGCACATCACCTAATATGCTTAATTGGTAGTAGGCTTTCGAGCCTATATAGCTTGGAGTAAGACAACATGCATAAAGAGGATGATGTGGTCAAAATGCTAATTTGCCTAATAATTCTGCACTCCCTGTATATGTGTGTGTGTGTGTGTGTGTGTGTGTATATGTATATATATATATATATATATATATATATATATATACACATATATATATATACACATATATATACACATATATATATACACATATATATATATATATATATATATATATATATATAGTGTGCTTTCTTCTAAGTAGTGCTGGACAGCAATTGTTCTATTTCAGTATTTGTATCAGTCTGCTCAGGAGAACAGAATATATACATTTTTCTGACTGATTGCTCTTTCTCAGTTCTCACTTATGCCTGCCTATTGTGATAACCACTAGGGGTCGACCAATCGTTTTTTAAGGGCTTATACTGACAAGGATTTTTTGTCTGCCTTTCAGGCCGATGGTAGCCGATATCACGTGCTGATATTCTGTAGATTTAAGCTTTTTATTTTTACACTGTCCTTTAGAGAGAAAAAAGTAATGTAATGAATGTAAACATCCCTGGTGACAGTAATAAGTAGCACAAGGTACTCTTTATGGAGGGATCTAGGGTCTATAAAACCCCAAAACTCTCCTGTGCACTTAAAAGTATTCAAAACGTCAAGATCAACGTTTTGGTTACTTTCTATTTTTTAAAACGTAAGAGTCGGTTCACACTGGGGCGACGCATCAGGCGGCTCAGCTGCCTGACGAGTCGCTTCCCATGCAGTGCAATGGAAGCGTTCTAATCGGAGCGACGTAAATCGCTCCGACTTAGAAATTTACTCCCTGTACGACTTTGGGGGCAGCTCGGGGCGACTTGTATTGACTTCTATACAGAAGTCGTCTTGCAAATCGCCTCTGGAGTCGTCCCCAGGACGACTTGCAGAGCCGCCCCCAGAGTCGTGCCGCCTGTGTGTGAACCGACTCTAATGAGGCCAGTAATCTGGAAGTGATGTCATGACATTGCTTCCGGGTTACTAGATCAGAGACCCGAACAAAGTCGCTCTTCTTTGTTCGGGTCTTTGGCCAGCCTGGGGACGTGTCAGCTGGTCGCTCGGGCCACCTGGTGGGACGGGACACCGGGCGGAGCGGTGTCCCCTCCTGCTGCTGCTTGTAATAACAGCCGAGTGGATGCTGAGGCGCATTGGTGGTGGTTGTTACAAGAAAACGACCGTCCGCTCTAAAAAACGCTACTGGGATCACCGCGGTACAACCCCTTGAAGCAATATTGGTAACAGCAGTAAGTTTGTGACCAATGCTTAAAAAAAAAGTGAAAATCGACTGTACCGATAATCAGCCGACCACCAATAAGAGAATTCTCAAACTGTAAATTAAATACTGCTCAAAAATTAAAACAAACATTACAAATTAAAGTCAGACATGGACGGCTTGAAATTTGGATGGTTTACCAAAACCCACAGAATTTCGATCCATCTATGGGCAGGCTGGTTGGATCTATGGATCAGCTTCAATACAACCCTCCTGTTGGGCTTTCTTCATGTGCTATCTGCTGGCAGCTATGGTTGCATGCAGTGATCATCGTGTTCTGAGGGCTGGGAATCCACCTGCTGCCAGAATACAATAGCACAGCGGGAATGATTCACCATCAACACAAATTGTATAATATTTGGCTTGCATAATAGTCTCATGAAACAATAATTTCAGGAAGCAAAATTTACTGAATATACACTATGGCTTTCCCATAAAGGGCTGCATGGTTGTGATAAAAAGAATAAGCAATATATTCTAATAAAAAAAAAAAAGCTAAGACCAAAACAACTATACACTGTCCTAAGCGTGCCGAATTTCAGCCAATTCCTGATGAACCAGGTGAACTTCACTCTGTGGGTGGCCCCATTAATAACACCCTCCTGCCTGTTATTCTTCAATGAAAAAATTGAAGGAGTCAGGCAGAAAAGTGTCAATAAACTGTGCCTGCATCCAGTCAGATGCAGTGGGAGATTGTGCACCTGCACTGTTTACTGTGGTTGGGGGAATTTGTTATATTGTTTTTGTCCGGCCTGCACTCTAAATAAAAGAAAATCTGTGTATGGATAGCTTAAATGTTTCATCTGTAAGAAGCCCTGCACAAGTCTGCACTTAGCCCTAATGTGTTGTTGTTTTATGTTTCAATAGTGATATTTCAGCACAGAAAGCTGTGGAAGAGTCGAAGACGGAGACCACACCTCCTCAGACCTGCGAGACTGCTGAACCACCTAACGCAGGGAAATCGCCTATCCTGTCTCAGGGACACGTGAAAGAGACTCTGGAAAGTGCTCTACTTGCTTTGGACTCAGAAAAGTGAGTTGGCGGGTTGTGAGTAAATTGTGATGATAATTTAATCTTTGTTCATAAAGTAAAGTACTTTCAGTTTTTGTAAAAATCTTACCCAATGAGGTCACTCACAGCACTTTAGTAGCTACTGTTCTTAAGGCTGGTTCACACCAGATGAAGTCCTGTGCAGTCAACAAATCTAGAACACGTTGCATTATTTCTGTATGGAAAGCAACTGAGACACAGAAAAATGCATCAAAGCAGCACCGGAATACACGTCCTAAATTATTGTCCTTAATTGAGATGGGGGAAAAAAAAGAGGAAAATGCACTGGAATGCATCAAAAACTCACAGAAATTGTGGTTGGAACTAGCCCCTAGTTTTCATCCAGACAGGCATGGACATTACTATTATTACTATTCTGTGCGCATGGCTGTTGAAGTCAGAGGCTTGGCAGATATAAGAGTTTTTGATTTTGTTGTTCCTACTTGTTTAAAAGCCAAGAAATCCTCAAGGTTAAAAAAGGTTAGAGGCTAGCGATTTTCTTCCTCCCAAGTATGTAGTCGGCTGTATCCTGGTTATTCTCCAAACAAGGTTTATAAGTGAGTGATCTTGAGTGCGATCAAGGGTCAGATTTCGGTATTTTTTTTTTTCTTCTATTTTTTAGAGGTCAATTACTTGTTGTTCTATAGTGTGCGCCTTTGTACAGGTTGTTGTGTGTATTGCTCCTCCCGTCAGACTGCCTTTGACCCCATAGGATCTCAAACTGGCGCCTTCTGTTTTACAAAACTGAGCCCATTTAAAATCTTCTCTTAGTTCATTTTGACACAGAAGGTTGTGTTTCTGGTTGCCATTGCTTCAGCTAATAGGATTCGGGACTAGCGGACAATGTGGCTCTCTTTTGAGCCTTTCTTTATCTCAACCAGGTTATTGTATTGCCTTCTTTTGTATCTTAAGCATCAGAAACCAGGGGACAAGGTTATCCACATTTTGGATGTGGTTCGTGCCATCAGTAGATTTACCTGAAGTTGCCTCAATTTGGCAACCCAATTCTCTTTATGCTTCCTGAGGGCCTAAAGAAGAATCGCACCACTTCCAACTCTCCTATCTCCCATGAGTAAGAGCAGTACCTTTTTTTTTTTTTCTTTGGACCCATGGATGACTGTACTGTATTCACTAGTTAAAGGGCCTTCTTCAGAAACAAAGTAAATCGCATTTCCAAAAAGGGCTCTGATGATGGATTACGTAATAATTAGGGCTGTGCAAATTAACTTATAATTAATCGATTAATCTTTAATTTTTTTGATCGATCAAAATCTTTGTGATCGATCAAAATCTTTTTGATCGATTAAAATTCTTTTGATTGGTACTCACCTCTCTGCCGGCTTCTGGGCCTTCAGGGAGTTCCGTCTGAGATCTGGTAACATCACGGACACCGGCGGGGCTTGCTGTGTCCATCTGAAGGGCTCCTTTGCTGTGCCTTCTTATCTGCATGCTGGCGGGACCTTACTATCTGCCACACACAAGGGCTGTTACACTTCCCTCTATAAACCTGGGATACTACAACTATTCACTGGGAGTTGTGATAGTTCCCTTCACGGGACATCTACATGCCGACGGACTGATGTTAACCTCTCCTCATCTGGATTCAGCAGTGGCATCGTTGTACACATTTTTATACCAGTATCATACTTGGCTACATGTTTTTATGACTGCTTTTGGTACCGTTTGGTATTACTCGCACCATTTTTACAGTTTATGTAGATACATCGATTTTATCTCCAGTGCAATATTTATTTGGTTACCTACTTGAATATGAATTGAGGGGACTCAGAGATTCCCCACAAGCCCTGAGGCTCCAACAGGAAAAAGTGGGCGGGGAGGACTATACCGGTACTATGTAGGTTGGTTGCAAACAACCAGAATAATTCACATCGGGTAAATTTTAGAAAATGTATTCACATAAAGACATCAAACAAGATAAAAAATACATAACATTAAAATACAATACAAACACATTTGACCACAATTAGGTCACCGGTCGTGCAATCCCTTCCATTGAAAAGGGAAAATATTGGTGAGGGAATTGGAGTCATGAGACAGGCAGTCTCTAGTCTCTACTAGTTTCGCGAATTTTGTTTTCGCTTCGTCAGGTGACAGTCTAAAGGCACAGTGTCCTCTGACCCCAAGAAGGTCCAAGGCAGGCAGTGGGTGAATACCTCACAGATAGGCCAAGATGATTTCTTGGGACGGACCTATGTGCCCGAACGGGCATAAGAAGATAGGGAGGGTAGGGGTCCCAGGACACAGAGGTCCCGTTGAATGGGGTTGCTCAAGTGACAGAGTGATTAGACCTGAGTGACAAATACATCCAGGTCTGTGCAAAACAAGTGGTAAGTAAGTTGGCAGCGCTGGTTCTTTTTTGTGTATGGTAATACACATGTCCTGAGACCCAGCTCCGGTGAGCACCGGAGCTGGGTCTCAGGACATGTGTATTACCATACACAAAAAAGAACCAGCGCTGCTACCAGCAGGAGATTGGTAACTTACTTACCACTTGTTTTGCACAAACCTGGATGTATTTGTCACTCAGGTCTAATCACTCTGTCACCTGAGCAACCCCATTCAACGGGACCTCTGTGTCCTGGGACCCCTACCCTCCCTATTTTCTTATGCCCGTTCGGGCACATAGGTCCGTCCCAAGAAATCATCTTGGCCTATCTGTGAGGTATTCACCCACTGCCTGCCTTGGACCTTCTTGGGGTCAGAGGACGCTGTGCCTTTAGACTGTCTCCTGACGAAGCGAGAACAAAATTCCCGAAACTAGTAGAGACTAGAGACTGCCTGTCTCATGACTCCAATTCCCTCACCGATATTTTCCCTTTTCAATGGAAGGGATTGCACGACCGGTGACCTGATTGTGGTCAAATGTGTTTGTATTGTATTTTAATGTTATGTATTTTTTATCTTGTTTGATGTCTTTATGTGAATGCATTTTCTAAAATTGAATTATTCTGGTTGTTTGCAACCAACCTACATAGTACCGGTATAGTCCTCCCCGCCCACTTTTTCCTGTTGGAGCCTCAGGGCTTGTGGGGAATCCCTGAGTCCCCTCAATTCATATTAGAATACTAGGACGATGGTACACCCCCTATTCGATTGTATTCCCTCTATTATAAAAGGTTAAATCATATTCTGTTACCTACTTGAAGACTATAAAAGTTTTAATACGATTCCCATCGAGCGCTGCCTTTGTGTGTTTTTTGTATTCTGCTATCCACTTCTCCAGTGGTTGGGAGCTGCACTGGGAATCGGCCTGCAAGGAGATCAGCTAAAAGTAGTTGGATCTGTATTTCCGTTATAATTAATCGAAATTAGATTAATCAATTAAAAAATAAAACGATTAATCGAACACAAAAATTTTGATCAGTAACAGCCCTAGTAATAATACAACATTGTATGGATTGATTTGTTTGTCATGCCTCCATCATTGTTCGAAGATCAGTCTCTACAGAGGGAAACTTCTCTCGATCTTGTTATCATTCCCACATTATATAAATAAAAATTGTGAATTATAAAAATATATATACAGTGCAGAAAATAAGTATTTGAACACCCTGCTATTTTGCAAGTTCTCCCACTTGGAAATCATGGAGGGGTCTGAAATTGTCATCGTAGGTGCATGTCCACTGTGAGAGACATAATCAAAAAAAAAAATTCCAGAAATCACAATGTATGATTTTTTTAACTATTTATTTGTATGATACAGCTGCAAATAAGTATTTGAACACCTGAGAAAATCAATGTTAATATTTGGTACAGTAGCCTTTGTTTGCAATTACAGAGGTCAAACGTTTCTTGTAGTTTTTCACCAGGTTTGCACACACTGGAGGAGGGATTTTGGCCCACTCCTCCACACAGATCTTCTCTAGATCAGTCAGGTTTCTGGGCGGTCGCTGAGAAACACGGAGTTTGAGCTCCCTCCAAAGATTCTCTATTGGGTTTAGGTCTGGAGACTGGCTAGGCCACGCCAGAACCTTGATATGCTTCTTACAGAGCCACTCCTTGGTTATCCTGGCTGTGTGCTTCGGGTCATTGTCATGTTGGAAGACCCAGCCTCGACCCATCTTCAAAGCTCTAACTGAGGGAAGGAGGTTGTTGCCCAAAATCTCGCAATACATGGCCCCGGTCATCCTCTCCTTAATAAAGTGCAGTCGCCCTGTCCCATGTGCAGAAAAACACCCCCAAAGCATGATGCTACCACCCCCATGCTTCACAGTAGGGATGGTGTTCTTGGGATGGTACTCATCATTCTTCTTCCTCCAAACACGGTTAGTGGAATTATGACCAAAAAGTTCTATTTTGGTCTCATCTGACCACATGACTTTCTCCCATGACTCCTCTGGATCATCCAAATGGTCATTGGCAAACTTAAGACGGGCCTTGACCTGTGCTGGTTTAAGCAGGGGAACCTTCCGTGCCATGCATGATTTCAAACCATGACATCTTAGTGTATTACCAACAGTAACCTTGGAAACGGTGGTCCCAGCTCTTTTCAGGTCATTGACCAGCTCCTCCCGTGTAGTCCTGGGCTGATTTCTCACCTTTCTTAGGATCATTGAGACCTCACAAGGTGAGATTTTGCATGGAGCCCCAGTCCGAGGGAGATTGACAGTCATGTTTAGCTTCTTCCATTTTCTAATGATTGCTCCAACAGTGGACCTTTTTTCACCAAGCTGCTTGGCAATTTCCCCGTAGCCCTTTCCAGCCTTGTGGAGGTGTACAATTTTGTCTCTAGTGTCTTTGGACAGCTCTTTGGTCTTGGCCATGTTAGTAGTTGGATTCTTACTGATTGTATGGGGTGGACAGGTGTCTTTATGCAGCTAATGACCTCAAACAGGTGCATCTAATTTAGGATAATAAATGGAGTGGAGGTGGACATTTTAAAGGCAGACTAACAGGTCTTTGAGGGTCAGAATTCTAGCTGATAGACAGGTGTTTAAATACTTCTTTGCAGCTGTATCATACAAATAAATAGTTAAAAAATCATACATTGTGATTTCTGGATTTTTTTTTTTTTTTGATTATGTCTCTCACAGTGGACATGCACCTACGATGACAATTTCAGACCCCTCCATGATTTCCAAGTGGGAGAACTTGCAAAATAGCAGGGTGTTCAAATACTTATTTTCTGCACTGTATATTTATTACAGTTTGTATTTTTTCAGTACAAAAATTTAAAATATAATAAAAAATAAAAAAATATTAACATTCTCTGCACAGCATACAAGTTTCCAATAAAAACCCCCCAAAAAAAACTAAGGTGAGACATAGCCTGTTAGCAATATACACACAAGTGAAAAGTATATCTGAAAGATAAATGATAACTTGGCTCTAGGTCAACAACAGTACAGAAACCACAATCCAAATTTCTATATCGGCATATTAGTAACTTGCATAGGCGCAGAGAAAGAGAAAAAAAAAATCACGGGGGGAGGAAAGGGAAAAACATAACGACCGCTGAAATAAACCAGCTGGGCTCAAAACTCCTGGGCTCACAGGCTCATCCAATGTTAAAATATTGGGGTGGGGAGGGGTCTATCCTGAGGTACCAAGGCCCCCATATCGCACTATGATGATCCACCTTATTGGCTAATCAAGCAGATATGGATTCCGTAACTTCCACGTCTTTGATTCTAGCATATAGATTGGTCAGTGATGGAGGATTCCGTTTTTCTCCAATGGAGGGCCGCTGTTAGTATATGTATAGTAAATTTTTGGGCTAACGCTTGTAATTTAGGAGGGAGGAGTCCCAATATAAAAAACCCTTAGGGGAAAAAGGGATGTCCGTCTCAGACAACCGACGGTCCAGAATAATATTTTTGGCCATGTAACTGTCCATCTTTCTAATTTCGAATAAAATGTAAGTGAAAGAAAACAGGAAAAAATCCCAAATCAAAAACCAACTTTGTAAGCTACAACTTATTACGTTTTTGGTTTTGGGTTTATAAGAGATTTTACCAAGGGGCTCTGTGTCCCATGATGTAGTCCATGAAAAGGATTTTACAGATAGGCCAAAAATCGAATTTTTATTTATTTTTTGGCCTGTCATTTCACATGCCCCTACCACTTTCCTTCCCTGTTATATACAGACAAACTATGAGGTTTATATTTCTGTGTTAAGACATCCTTTGGTATCAGCAAGACATTTACTGGATTTGGTAAAGATTGTATAAATCATTAAATATATTCATAGCACTGAAAGTGCGATATTAAGAATATAGATGTCCCCAACCTGTCCCTGTCACTAAAGGTAAATTATATTACCAATCTCATGCATGGAGACACATGACTGGAAATAGTCAGATGCCAGACAATGGAACCCAAGAAGTGGTGCTGCAAGATAGTAGTGCTACCCACACAATTAGACTTGGCTGGTGCCTTGTCCTGATTCCTCCATGTTTTGCATGGCTGGACCTCTGGTTTCCAGGTATTACTGCTCAAGCAGAAGCACACAGCAGGTGACTGCTGCCTGAACATAAATGCACACTGTGTTCAGTTTGTGCATTTTATTAACCACTGTAACAAATCACTGACTGTTCATTGGGCACTAGTTGTTTCAGACAAGCTCGCTCCACTGAATCGTCTCTCCTCTGCTAGCGGTTGGCCTCGCAGTTTCCACATGGTTTTCTCAGCCTCAGGCTAGCTTTTGGAGTAAGAATTATTTTAAATCTTGTGTATGATTTTAAACTAGGAAAAACTGATGAACAATATAATATAATTACAGAAACGGTTGGTGTAATGATTAACAATATTAAAATTCATTCAGAAAGAGGAGATAAAATCCGGCAACGCATTTTTGTTTGAAAATGGTAAATTTCTCTGGAGCTATGTAGCAATTCCAGTTCGCTGCAGGGGGCCAGAACCTTTCACTAAAGTGTAGAGGAATTATTAATGCTGCAGTTAATTCACAGCCGTGTGTATTATTGTAAAATTTAGCAACAAGACAGGAAGGGGAATGTTACAAGTTTAGCAACAGCTGCTGTTTACTTTTTATTGCTTGAATGTAAGAAGGTATGCCTCACTGCTTTTGTGTGATGCCCTCTGTATGGTAAAGTGAGTGACGAGGAAACGCTTGTCAGAATATGCCTAGGGGAAAAAAACAAGTATTCAAGTTAAACTGTAAATTTGCCTGACAAAATTTTTGTTTATGTATATGCTATTTAAGTGTATGTATAGCAAAACAACTTTTATTTTTGGATAGGCGAGGGAAGGGTTAAAACCTAGTCAGTTTTGCTGTCTATCCTGTTGGGGTGATTCCCTTCTGTCCTAGACAAAACATAGGTTTGTTTTTAAAGCAGTTGTAAACCGCGGATGCTTAAAAAAAAAATTCTTACAAGGTAATGGCATAATGTGCTAGTATGCAAAGACATACCCTGGCACATTTTTTTGTGTGTATGTGCTTTTTTTTTTTTTCTTAGTTCACCTTGGCATTTTGTTTTTATCACTGCACCACGGGCTCAAAACAAAAATTGGGCGCTAAAAGCCAAAAATGCTCTTCTGCATTTCTCCCCTACGGTCATGGACAAAATTGTTGACACCCCTGCATTTCTGTCAGATAATGCACAACTTCCCCCCAGAAAACTGTTACAATTATCTGTACCATTTAGTGAGGATCTTATAGCTATTCTCCTGTACCATTGTGGCATGAAAGAATTTTGGGCAAAATTAAGAATCTTTAGTCTTTGGGCAGGAGTAAGGTTCAGAGCCACTGCCTCCCATTTATTCAGAAACTGAGGGATATAATCCTCACCCGGGTGGATCAGGGAGGAATATAGCAACAAGAGGGAATGACGTATCGGTTCGCCTTTGTGGCTTATTGATTAAAAAGCAGTAAATGAGCACAACATCGGAGAAAAGAGCGCAGCTGCAATCCACTCCAGAAATCTAAAGGGGGTCAGTAAGGCGTTTTGGGTCAGAGGAAATGAGAGTCCCTGCAAGCGTAAGGAAGTCTGTCAGGTGAGACCATCCCCTGGCCTTGAGGTGCTGAAACTGCTTACCATGATTACCCAGAATAAATTCAGGATTGCCTGTGATGGGAATCATAGGCGATGGGAGTGGAGAGATGGCGGAGTTCCGAAACGATTCTGGAGCTACCTGCAATATACTACCCAGGGTAGGATGCACACAAAATTCTTCCTTTGCCTTGCCAGGTACAGAGCTGCAGCTGGCCATTGCTCAGACTATGGCAAACCGGGCCAATGAGCTCAACAGTAAACTCTCTTCTAGTATGGATAATTCTGTTCTTTTTGCAAGATTACAGCTCTTGCCCTTGGCCTTACTATTCTGTGTGGACGCCATGAAGAATGTGATCCGTCAAATCTCCAGAATGACTTTACAGCTTTGACGATGAGCTCCTCTTTGTAAAATCCCTTGAAGAATACATTGAGACAGTTACAGAGAGAAGGGGGTTCCTACCCCACTATGCACAATTACACCCCCCTTTTGATTTTTCACCTCTACCTTGCATGTACAATCCATTACTCCTTCCAGGTATCATCCACTGCAGGCCCATCCTTTTGTGGTAGATCCTTACTGTACTGTGCTCTGTTTTTTTCTACTACCCATTCCTACTGCACACAGTTTCCCTACATCTTCTTTGAGCCCTTACAGTCACAAAGGGGTAGCCATCTCTTTCAAGAAAAAATCCAAATCCTGCCCCGTGTCTGTATAGGAACATATGTCACATTGTGGCCTAAAAACATGTGTTTAATCAAACCTGTTGCTATGTTCTGCATGGGCAAAGCTTGTTATGATTAAAGCAAAAATACTAATTTGCTACTTAAACCTTCCTTTCTTCTTTACAGGCCAAAGAAATTACGCTTCCACCCCAAACAGCTGTATTTTTCTGCAAGGCAAGGGGAGCTCCAGAAAGTGTTGTTGATGCTTGGTGAGTAGCTTTTGATGCTGTCCATTGACTTCTGCCCAAACAAAGCTTTTATAAGTTCAAGGATAACTAAACCCAAAAACAAAAATGTAGGATTTTGCAACTTACAGTCCTTACATGTGGCACTTTCATTTAAACTAACAATTTGAAGCTTGATTTTTTTTTTTTTTAACATCATTCAGTCCTTTGTAGTAGAAGTCTTTCAGCATGGCACATCTTGCTTTAGGAATATTTGTCCACTCTTCCTTGCAAAAATGCTCAAAATATGTCAGATTGCGAGGGCATCTCCTGTTCACAGCCCTCTTAAGGTCTCCCCACAGCATTAGGTCCCCAGGCTCCAGCTCAAACATTCCAAAATTGCCTTGTAGCATTAGTGTGCTATGGGGTAGTCCTTAAGCCGTTAATGTTGATGTAGGCCTCTTGGAAGCCTCATGGACCAGTTTTCTTCTTTCATCAATTTTGGAGGAATTTCCAGTTCTTGGTAATGTCAGTATTGGGCCATATTTTCTCCACTTGTTGATGACCATCATGGTATATCTAATGCCGTGGAGTTTTTTTTTTTGTTTGTTTTTACCCTTCTTCCAACAATGAGATCCCCTTTGATGCTTTGGAAGTAAAATGGCGAGCCAGAGCACAGACCTGAAACCAGTTTGATTTGGAGTGCTTTTGCAAGGAAGAGTAGGCAAAGATTCTCAAGGCACGTTGTATATATACTGTATTTATTGGCGTATAACACTCACTTTTTTTACCCTGAACATAGAGGGTAAACTGTGTTATACGCAGGGGGCTGTGGTAAGTTTTTCCCCTGAAACTTCCCTCTTAAAGTTAGGGCGCGTGTTATACGCCGATATATACCGTATTTATTTTTTTGCTATGAAAGTGGAGTTATTCTTTATTTTGGTATTGAACCCAAAAGCAAATCTTGTTGTATTGCATCTTACCGATTCTTAGATGTAATGGTTGCATTTATTACATTTTTTTAGACTGCAACATTTTTTTTATTTATTACAGCTTAGGCCCCTTTCACTGCTGTGACTTAAAAGTCACACAATTTTGCCACCATGATTCCTTTACCTTAGTGCAGCCCTCCTTCACTTACCTAATTCCTTCGATTTTGCTTTTAAATGTCCTTATTTCTTCTGAGAAATCCTCACTTCCTGTTCTTCTGTCTGTGACTCCACACAGTAATGTGAGGCTTTCTCCATGGTGTGGAGTGTCGTGCTCGCCCCCTCCCTTGGACTACAGGAGAGTCAGGGCGCTCTCTACGTTGCAGATAAAGGAGCTGTGTGTTAGTGGGGTCCTGACTCTCCTGTAGTCCAAAAGGAGGGGGCTAGCATGACACTCCACACCAGGGAGAAAGCCTCACATTACTGTGTGGAGTTACAGACAGAAGAAGTGAGGATTTCTCAGAAGAAATAAGGACATTTAAAAGCAAAATCGAAAGAGGACTGCACTAGGTTAAAGGAAGCTATTTAGGGGAAAAAAATTGTACTTTTACAACCCCTTTAAAGTCACACATCTATAAATGGTTATCATTGGAAATCATGGGTAACGACTTGTCATGTAACTTTGCAGTCCCAAGTCGCAGGACAAGTCACACAAGTTCTCAATCCTTATTTTATTTTAAAAATTTTGTTTTCCTTCACTCCACTTTATAATCCAGCTAGTAACATACGGTACTTCCTATTTTGGGAGGGCTGCATTCTGTATAAAGTAGTAAAGCAGACACATTTGAACAGCAGCATAGTCAGTCTGGGGAGAAGGTAGTGCAAGATTAGCTGACTTAGATGGATTTGACTAACAAATTGAAGCTGAAGCAGTTACCGCAGCAGTTTTAATTTGGGATAAACACTCTTGACTTACTGGTTGAATAACCAGGTAAAAGTAAAGGGGGGAAAAGACTAAAAGAATAAACCTAATGCAGTCATCACATGTTTTTGGGTTTATTACTGCTTTAGGCTCTGTTCACACTGCTGCAAATCAAAATTGCGCGATTTTACTGCTTTTTCGCGGGCGCAAATTTACCGCGACTCGCGGCCGCGATTTCAGGGAATGCCAGTCTATAGAGCTGAATTTGCATCGCACACGAATCAAACTCGCTCAGGACCCTTTTTTCCCCCGCAGCTTAGATTCACACTGCACTGATGTGAACTGCACTAATGCGGCTTTGAAATCGTGCGAGTTCAGACGAAGTCGCACTATTTCAAAGCCAGTTTCAGTGTAAACGAAGGCGTAAGGAGCCGGTGTCCTATGCTGTACCCTAAGGTAATTCAATACTGTATCTGCTGTTTACATGGATCATCTGGTTTTTAATGGACATGCAGTGTACGTTCTCCTCACATTCTCATTTAGAGGGGACTAGTATACCGGAGTGTTTTGGATCTACTTTATTTGCCCCTTCTGCCGAAAAGATGCTCTCAATTCCCAGATCCGACATTTCATGCAAACGTAGGCCGCTGCTTGTTTTAGGCCGATAAGCGCACGGTAAAGTGCTGATGTGTGCACTCTTCACCGCTTGCTAATAAGGTCTCTCCAGCTGCAGCGGGAATAAAAGAGAATTTGATATGTGCTGGAGAATTTCTTTACGTTTGAGCTCTGCTAGGAGCTGACCAGACCGCCCACCTGGGAAACGGTTTCCTCAAGCCTTTTTCTCGTGCTGTAATTTAGCGCAGATTGTAGCAGTGTGGGGGGCAGCTTTCTAAATATGTCTAATGTGGGTGCTTTTGGTTTTATTTAGAGCAAAATGGATATAGAATGTATTGATGTATATGTCACACTTCTAAACGTACTGTCCAGTCAGACATGCAGATGTACCCTTTTAAAGGCAGCAATAAAGTACTTTACAGTCAGACATGCACATATATATTTTTTAAAGGAAATTTTCACTTTTTTTGGCTAATCCTGATCATCTTAGTATGCATTTTTTAACCAATAATTTTATACTCTAAGATTTTTTATTATACAAATAAGATCATATTTGTACCTGCCCGGCCTATTGGTCTAATGGTGGATCACACTGAATTGGTACCCACTTTGAGCCCCTCCTCTCATAAGCCCCTTAAGTACTTCCACACAACAGTTTTATGAACAACTGACCATAGGTATACATTTCTCTAATTTAAAAGAAATGTGGTATTAAGGTAGGGGGTGAATTATTTTTCTTTTTTCGTTGCAGCTGATGAGCTCACATTGCCAGTAGTTGATACAGATAAGTGTGCAGAAAGATAATTTTAGGAAGTTTTAGCCCTGCTATTTCTAATTACCAAAGTATTGCATTTTAGTTGATGGCATTGACCCCAACTACAAGATGGAACAACACGCGAAGAGAACACCTTTGCACGCCTCTGCAGAGATGGGCCATACAGATATCTGCCACATGCTTGTCCAGGTGATAGTTGCATTTATTTATTTTCAAAATAAAGTGGACTTAGGCTCCATTCAGACCTAGGCGTTTTGTCGCCCGACGCTGCAGCAGCCTGTAATACGCTGGAGGGGCGAATTTACATTGTCGGCTATGGAGATGGTTCACATCTCTATGCCAAACGCCATATGCCTGAAGCCTGAAACAAGTCCCGGACCCTTTTTTTCAGGCGTGTTTGGACATAGCAAATCGTGGGGACAAAACGCCTATTGCATGTCGCCCGAATATGCCGCTGCCCCCGACGCCTAGGTCTGAATGGAGCCTCAGGGACTCTGGTGTCTTTGCCGTTCCATGCCGTATTTCCTGCCAGCTAAACAGATTTATAAAGCTGTTTATGTAATATCCAGAAACCATCTAATTCAGAAGTGACAGCCTTTTCTTTTGCCAGGGCTAGGTGCTAGATTAATGAGAGAGAGAGACCTGGTGGCATTATGCTGTATTAAGCTGTGGTGTTAAAATAGAGCAGGCTATGTATGAATGTATTTTATTATTCCAAGTACACAAACCTAAAGTAGAACTATAGCCAAAACTTTTTTATTTCTAACCCCTGTAGGATTTCTTTTTCACCATCTATGTCCCATTGCAGAGATTTCCCTTCACTTCCTGTCCCATAGACAAACAGGAAGTGAAAGGAAATCCCTGCAATCTAAGGGAATTCCTTGGGGACTCCCAGGTCACCAGAATTAGTGCCCCCATTGGAAGATTTACAATCTATTACTTTTCTGGGGATAACCCAAAATTGGGGGTTTTCTTTTACTTTTAATAATAATGGTAAACAGGACAAATAGAGAGTGGGACTCTCTCTAATGGGGGCACAGACGGCAATAAAATCTAAATAGCATTCTAATCTTTCTGCCCTCTATCAAAAACTTACAAAAAGTTTTGCCTTTAGTTATACTATACAAACTGTCATGAGATGAAATTATATCTTTCAAGACACCACTGCTTTGGAAATGTAATTGGTTTGCGCACTTTGTCCAGGAAGTAATCTTGCCATAATTTTTTATGGGTTTTAGTGCTCCGGTTAGTAAGAACATTTGTTTTCCCTGTCCATTCCAGGCTGGTGCTAACTTGGATAATTGCTCTGAAGAGCAGAGGACACCTCTGATGGATGCAGCTGAGAACAATCATTTGGAATCTGTTAGGTATCTGGTCAGAGCTGGAGCTTTGCTTGATCCCAAAGTAAGTTGATCATCTTTAGCGATTGGGTCAGAATTCATGGTGTCACCTAAAAAATCTGTTTTCAAATCTTTCTCTGTTTCCAGGACTCTGAAGGTTCCACATGTTTGCATTTGGCTTCCAAAAAGGGCCACTTTGATGTAGTGAAGTATCTGCTCAGCAATGAGCACATGGATGTCAACTGCCAGGTAAGGCTGCAGAGGATTAGACACTAGCTTAACCAACTTTAGGCCAACCTAGGATAAACCCCTTCTATTACCAGCATGCCCCATTTTTTGCTAATGTTCCAGCATGAAAGATGTGTTTTCCTTAGCTTTGCTGTGTAAAAGACTAATCTGTTTTAAATACCAACATTTTTTTCTTCCAAAAAATACATCTTTTCTATTTCGCTGCTAGAGCTGGTCTTTTCAACTGCAACTGTCTGGCGTGACTGTCCTCTGCCTGGGATTTGGAGCACTATGTTCCGAGCCTACTCAAATGGACATGGTGGGGATTGCCTGGAAGTGACCTCTGACTATTGGGTTCTGTATAGTGCAGTTTCCATGGTAAGAAGTTAGCTGTGGAGCTAACTTTCCAGAGCTGTGAGCATTGCCTATGCCACTTTAGTCACGTCTGGCTATCCAACCCTCATCTGCTGAGGTTTCACTGCAGTCATTGAAGAATTTATGGCTCAAATCACCCAGTTATTTGCCAACTGTGACTGCAGAGGCCACAAGTGTGCCTCAGCAACCTTGCCTTGCAGATACTGTATCTGCTCTGCCTGTGGTCTTAGTGGCTTCTGAGTCATCAGCTGTAGAGACACTGATTCTGCGTTGCTCCAGGTGGTGCCAACTGAGTTTATCCTGAAGGAGTTGTAGCATTCAGCTATTACTCCCATATTAAGAGACTGTTTTGGCTTCAATTGGATCAGCTTGTTGCTTCTATCGGTGCTGTTTCCAGTCTTGGGTCTTTTGGAGCCATCTGTTGTGCCTGCTGTTATAACATCCTAGATGTTGGAAAATACCCTCACAAGCTCTTATTTCCACAAAATGCCTAGAAAATGTTTGTAGAGGATTTTAGGTTATCCTCAATGCGGTATTCAGCAGTGTCCCACCTTAACAAAGTGACTAGGATTCATGTAGAGGATGCACACGTCTTTAAAGCAATTTGTTTTTTGTTTTTTAAATAACAAAAATGTTAAACTTGCCACCTCTGTGAAGTTGATTTTGCACAGAATGGCCTGGATCCTCCTCTTCTCGGTTCCCTCTTCACTACTCCTAGCCCCTTCCTCCTTTGAGTTCCTTTCAGCCAGCAGATACAGGGGGCACCCAAGCCGAGTCAGAGCTCTGTGTATCCATTTCGACAGAGTCCCAACCTGGCCTCCACCTTCTCTCTCCCTTGATTGACTGACTTTGACAGCCGCGGGAGCCAATGACACCACTGCTCTGTCTCAGACAATCGGGTGTCCTGGATGGCTGAGGGGATCGTGGACATCACTGAAGAGCGAAGGGGCTTAGGGGGGCTGCCACACACAAGTTTTTTTTTATCTTAATGCATAGCATGCATTAAGATTAAAAAAAAACAAAAACTTCTGCTTGTACAACTCCTTTAAGTACTTAATTGCTAATCAGTTGGAAGTCTTTTCCATAACACTGCTCCCGCTGTGACTTTATTTTGCCAGACCATGCTAGCTGGAATTCTTAAAAGGGATCCTACCACTACTGCTGTTGATCCCTTGCTTATAAGAATGCTTGAAGCAATGGCTGTAGCTTTAAACTTTAGTTGCGAATGGTTTGCTGGATACTTCCCGGCTTATATCCCACATGAGTCCCATGTCAGTGCATGAGTAGAACACTTTGGCTGAAGTGTTGGACTTTGAAACCTTGACTAAGATGCATCTTGTTGACATGGTATTCAAGGGATGTCTCTTTAGGTCTAATCTGATACCACTTAAAGGGTGCTAATGGCGTAAAGATGACCTACCTTTCTAAGTGGATAAAGCCTAAGAAACAGACAGCAAAGTCGTCTTTCCCCTTTTCTGTTAGAAAAAGTCCCTTTTGTCTCTCCCTCTTGCATCCTCCATCTTCAAGGCTTTCCCCAAGCTTGGCTCCCAGTCCACTCACAAGATCTGGGTCTCAAAGTTTGGCAGATCCTTTCGACAAGCTTTTTTTTTTCTCATGAAGGTATGCCACAACTTTCCAGTTGTTGGTGGTGGGGGGTATGGGGTAAACTTGTTAACCTTTGTGAACACTTGGTCAGCTCGCTTCTCAGAAACTCTGCTGCAAAGGGTGATATCCCAGGGCTACAGACTGAGGTTTTTCTCCCTCCTCAGTTTCACACATTTAACCTTCCTATGGCTCTTTTACAAATTGGCATCTCTATTAAGCCCTCCTAGGTCTTCTGGACCAATATATCATTGCCCAAGTTCTGTGGCAAAACAATTTTGAGGTATTTCACTCCAACCGGTTTACTGTTCCCAAACCATAAGGGGGCATCTGGCACATCTTGGACCTCAAAGTTCTGAATGTCTTCATTCAAGTTAAAAAAAAAAAATTGTGCGAAATCCACCAAGTTTATTATTGCCTTTATTCACCAGGGAGACTTTTGGGCTTTTGTGAACATGAGGCTGGGTTCATACTATCCCTGCATGCGGCTCACAGCAGGGGGTCCAGTGAGTCCTGGTTCACTGTTTCAGGTTCGATTTCAGCCCACATTTTTGTCTGAATTCGGACCTGAAATTGGACCAAAAGACGAACAGGGCTCCAGTGCAAATGTGCACCGGAGCCGCAGTGGAGATATGTGAACCAGCTCCTTAGAGAGCCGGTCAAAATCTCCTGCTATTGCGAAACCGCATCCAATTCGCAATGGTGTGAACCCAGCCTGAAAAGCATACCTGCGTTTCATAATCTTCCCAGTGCATAGTTTCCCTACATTTTGCTGTGGGGCACCTACATTAGCAGTTTGCAGCCCTGCCCTTCAGCCTGTCGTCTGCACCTTGGGCTTTCACCTGTTGGCTGCAGTTATAGCACTGGAAACTTCTACTTTTCCATTTTTTGGCAACAGGTGGCAGTTTGTCATTGGGGAGGAGTCGTTGGCACCATGTGGCTGCAGGTAACAGTGGAAGGGTCCCACTTCCCAATCAATATTCTGGAGCTCCATGAGATATGGCTGTATCTGCAGCAGTGGGCCATACTGCTGGAGGGGAATTTAAAATGGATTCAGTAGCCCAAGTGCTACATCAGTGGCATGCATCAATCATCATGGAGGAACCTGAAGTCTCAGTGCAGCAAGAGAGGAAGCTGTACACCGATGGGGAAAAAAAAAAAAAACTTTTCCCCCAGCACAGACTCTGACACAACACCCCAGTAAGCGGACCTCTAAGATTAAGTTCAACTGAGTGGGGTGAACTGAAGTGTGAGTTTGTGTCAGAAGTGGAGCGGTTAGGATTTTAAACCCAAAGGAGAGCAATGTGCAACTTTGTATGCATTTTGTGAGGAATCTATTTGGAAATGATGGATCCATGAGTGTGGCAGCAGATCTGGAGCAGTGTCACAGACAGACGATATCTAATGTCCTCTGGTCCCTTCCAAGTCTCACACTTGTTTCCGCAGACAACCTACTTTGTTTGAAGACTTTTGTCTAGGAGATGAGCCCTTACAGAAATTTCTCTCCTCTTCTTAAGGTATCTTGCTTGCAGTCGCATTTCAGCACGACCCTCGCTATTTACGCAAATGGGAAAAAGACCTTAACGGTGCATTCTCAGAAGACCAAAAGAACCGGATACTCCTATTTGCTCACAAATCTTTAATTTGCAGTAAATACCAGGAGATTACATTCAAAATCTTGACACGCTGCTATCGGACCCCATCAGTACTAGCGTCACTTTTTCTCAGAGTGATGGCACCCAGACTGGTACACTACTCCATATCTTCTGGGACTGTTCAGAGCTTAGCCAGCTGTCCTACAGATCGTTCACAAACCTTTGGGCATTTCTCTTTTTGACAACCCAGCTGCACTGCTCCTTAATTTACCCCTATGTCGAGTAAGAAATACCGTGGATCTTTATTAAAACATCTTCTAAATGCCTTCAGGGCATGCTTCTCCAGCTTGTGGAAGCAACAATCCCCTCCTACAGTATCGCAGTAGTTTGCCAGAGTGAGCGATATCCAACAGATTAAATGCTTCACCACTGTCCTCAGGGACAAGACTGAGGAGCATAACACACAATGGCTGTTTTATTTCTCAGATGAGTACTTGACCTACTCTTAAATTGAGATTACTCTCGTATGGGAATTGGGCTTCTTGACCTATTGACCCTGCTGTTACTCCTCCCCCCTTTTTTTTTCCTTCACTTTCCTCTTTCTCCCAGACACCAAGTGTGTGAATTTTTTTCTCTGAAAATTAAGGAAAAATCTACCCTGTATTTACTGACCTTTTGGTGCAGCTGCTTTGGGGCCCGGACATGGTTGACTTACACTGAAGTTTTTGTTTAAAACCACCTCACCCCATTATAGTTATGTGCCATCTTCTCAATATGTACATGACACCTATGTGACTCTCTGCAAAACACAGGTTATACGCACTGTGGAAGCCACGCCTCTCAGCCTTTTAAGTAGGGTATGTTATTTGAAGTCCTATGGCCGGTGGCTTCAATGCTATCGTTAAACCCCTGTTTGTATTGGCTTTTTGTATCTCTGTTAATGGTTATCAACGGACTATAGACGAGGGGTAGATTGCATCCTGTCCTTGTCTGCGTAAATCCTAGAAGTCGAAGTTTGGCAGGCAGATTTCCCTAGCTGCAGTGTCTGAACTCATGATTTCTGCCCTTCCACTTTTCTATCAGAAACCGCTGGCCTCACTCCTCGATACTGATTCTATCTGCTCTGCAGAAACCTTTGAACCCATTAGAGACATTGCACTTGCTTCTCTCACCTGCAAGGTGGTATTCCTTGTAGCCATAAACTTTGAGGCAAAAGTCTGAGTTGACAGACTTATTCTGCAAAGAACCGTTTCTGGTTTTGCTTGGTACAAGGTGGTGTTGAGGCCCAGGACAACGTCTTGCCTTAGGTAGTTTCCACCTTTTAACTCTACATTGTTCTTCAATCCCTCTGTCCAGCTCCACTTCACCAAAAGGACATTTTCCTTTGTTGTCTAAAAGCCACTGCTTCTTTCAGAAATATGGGCAACCTTTTTTGTCATCCCAGATTGTCACCATTGGGGTGCACCAGCTTCTCATTTTACTGTTCTCTAGGTTACAGATCATTATTCTTTTCTCAGTTTTAAGGATTGGGTTTCACCCTTTCTTGTCAAGGTGCACTCTAGGGCTTTCTGGGCTTTTCGGCGTCGAGCAACTATTTTCCAGATATGCAAGACTTCCACCTGGTCTTCTTTTTACATGTTGTCCAAGTTCTAACAGGTGGACATTGCCACTCGTCCTTCAAGTGGCTCCTTGAATGGACTCCAAGTATTTTATGGTGAGTACAAAAGCACTGTTTTCCATGTTTTGTGAGCATGCTTCTTTTTACCTTTGTTTTGCCTATAATCATCTGCTGGGTACTTGTGGAGCAGTTCATTTTCATTATTCAAGTGATTCCTGCCAAGGCATTAAACTCACACCCTGGTGTCACCACTACCCTATCACCCACTTTCCTGCTCATTTGCATATCTTAGGTGTTCTTGATATTTTTCTGTTCAGCCTTGTCACTGATAAACATTTTTGCTTATTAATTTTGTAGTTCAGATATAATAGTGTCTCTATCCATATTTGTGGAACAAGAACATTGACAGCTACCGTTCTGATCACACAATGGTACGTCTTTCTGACTGTGCCTTTGTTTCTCTTGTAGGATGATGGTGGTTGGACACCGATGATTTGGGCCACAGAATACAAACACTTGGAACTTGTTAAGCTGTTACTATCCTGCGGAGCTGACGTCAATATCCGGGACAATGTAAGTGCTACATCTTTTTAGGATTTAGCCTAAAAACTCCACTTGAAGCTCACACTTGGGTAATACTCTTTGTGGATACTTGTTCTATTGTATGTGCTTTTGTACTATGTGGCACAAACAGTTCTGGTCTCCAACCACTTACATCTTCAGAGTCCTCCATGTAGAGGCCAGCAGCCTATATCTTTAAAGAGAACCAGTCATGTGTGCAGTGCAAAAGAATGTCATATTACACCGGTTAGTTAAGAATGTAAACAACTATATTTTGTTACTTGACACTGGTGTGGAAAACCATGTGTGAGGTCTGACAGTTGCTTATCCTAAAGTCTTACTGCAGGTGACCTCTGACTCAAAGGTATATAAAATGAATTAAGGGAAGAAATGTAAATCATTCTTTAATAGCAATTTAAGAGTAAATATTTATTTGTATGCAAATGTCCAGTCATGACTAGTTCTGTTTTTAACAGAAAAGCTGATTTTTCTGAGGGTAAAAAAGAATCAATACTCAAAACCAATTTTTTTACTTTTGCTGTGGTTTATTGCAAAAGTTCCAAATTCCAAAATTGCATGTGTTCAACCTGTCATAGTAAGAAAATGCCTGACATACATGAACCATGAAGTGCAAATCTAAACAAATGTAAGAAAATCCTATTCGTGTAGACTGGAAGCCCCCATACCTGGTAGATAATAACTCCAAATTGAGGCTTCATAAACAAAGACTAATATGTCCTGTGCTAACATTTCCTCTTTATACTCTTCATTCTCAGGAGGAAAACATATGTCTGCACTGGGCAGCTTTCGCCGGATCTGTTGAGATTGCCGAGATCCTTCTGGACTCTAAATGTGACCTTAAGGCTGTCAACATTCATGGCGACTCCCCACTTCACATTGCCGCTCGAGAGAACAGATACGGATGTGTTACGTAAGCAATAAGCATTTACAGCAGGCAATGAGATGCATGGTTAGAAATTGGCATAGGATACTGTTCCACCCTTCTGGAAATCCTTTGTTCCAACTATGCTACCAAATTTCACCCTTTTTAATGATAGCGGGATCTGAAATTTAAACTGGACCCAAAAGTTGGGTCTGTTTGTACAATCCACTTTATATTTACTGCCAGCCAGTGTGAAGTTTCTACCTAAATAGATTTAAATTGGACTAATTATGTAGGTAAGGAAAGTCCCCTACCCTACCTGTGGCCCAGCTAAAGTGACTCGAAACCATAATTGACAATTTAATATTTTGCAGCTTAGTTATTAGATGAAGTGGTTGTATTAGTTTTCATTTTTCCCCCTTTATTTCTTTCTCGTACATCACGGGACACAGAGCGGCATATTCATTACTATGTGGGTTATATGGAGTACCTTCAGGTGTGGACACTGGCAATCTCAAACAGGAAGTCCCCTCCCTATATAACCCCCTCCCCTAGAGGGAGTCCCTCAGTTTTTTCGCCAGTGTCTTAGGTGTTGGTCACGGAATAGCTTTGCTCCACATCCTTGGGATTAAGGGCGGGCTAACCGGATCTGTCCAAGGAGCCTCAGTGCCAAAGTGGACAGTACCCGGGCCCCAAACCGTGGGGTTTTGCCTATCTATAATGCTCCTCTTTGGAGGGCTGGACCCTGGGCCCAGGACTTGGAGTTTGTAAAAACCATAAGTGCCTGTTTGCCAGGGTGCTATATAGGTCCAGGACAGTGGGTACCTTCATAGGACCCCAGGGCCTGAAGGTCTACTACGCTACCCATGGAGATGGGAGAAGATTGGATCGTTTTGCTGGACAAACATCCTGCAGCATGGAGCAGGTAAGGGGGAGCCTGCGGGACTTGGTTCGACAGCAGGCTCTCCGGGGTAACCTAAAAGGGGGGATAGCCTAAGTATGCTCTGCATTGGCAACCTTGCTCACTATGTCTGAGAAAGACAGGATGACCCCTTTTTTCCCCCATCACTAGGTTCCCCTGTCTAAGAATGTGTTGCTAGCTAACCTGCTGCTTTCTTCCTAGGACTAGTAAGGATCCCTATGGGGCCTTTTAGAGAGTCCTACCTGGCCGGGGGTTTGAATCTGCCGCCTGATACTGCAGTCCTGGGTCTCCAGCAGCGCGGCTCCTCCATGTTCCTCCTGTTCCGGCATACGCGCGCGCGCGCACGTCTTATAGACGTTTTTTCGCGCCGTTCAGAGAGGAGGGCGGGGGGGGGGCGTGCCTGCGGCGTCATACAGGGGCGCGCCTTGTGCTGTTATAGATCAGCAGGCATTGTCAGTGCTCAGTCTGAGGCTGATTTCAGAAGGAGAGGACGCAGAGCGGCAGAACAGTGACTCCCGGTGGCGGAAGAGGGGTAGTACATGCTGGACTTTGTTCCAATGCCTTTTTTGTTAAGCCAAGAAATTCCCCTTTTTGCAGCAGGTTGGAGGCTGGCAAACTAAGTTTGGGGTCACTGTATGTTTTAAAAAAAAAAATAAAAAATATATATATAATATATATTTAAAAAAAAAAAAAAAAGAAAAACATACGGGGCCCCATCAGTTTTTGGGCATTAGTGATCTATTGTCCCCTAAGCTCTGGTTTTGTACTCCTGGCCACTACAGTCTGTTGTTGTTGGCGGAGTCCCTCGATTTTGTATTATGGCTTCCAAAGGTTCGGGGTCAAAGGGTACAAAAAAGACCAAAAAACAAAGGGGTTCCCCCTCTGATTCTGATGATATGCCGATACTTTCCCCGCAACTTATTAACATAAAGGGCGCCTTGGATGAGCCATTAGGGGGATCTGGTGCGGAGGCTGGCCCAGATCAGCCCAGCCCTGTGTTTATCACAGAGGAGATGCTAGCCGTATCCCTAGGGGGGCTAGAAGAGAGAATAGCAGCATTGATCGCTAGAGCTATTCCTGGTAAGAAACGGGTTAGATCCCCATCACCAAGAGGTGTGTCCTCAGATGCTGAGATTCTCTCTCCGGAGGAATTGGAATCACAGGAGGATCAACTAGACCTGAACCAAGAGGGTTCAGGGATTGAGGGATCTGCCTCTGAGGAACCATTTTCAGACTCCCAGACAGAAAGACTGTGGGTACAGTCTTTGACGGACATGGTCCGCTCGACATTTAGTTTACCATTGCCAGAGCCTCAGGTTCCTCCGGTATCCTCTCTGGGCTCTTTGAAAGCTCCGTTAAGCAACGCAGTTTTCCGGTCCATCCTCTCTTGGAGGAATTGATCTTTCGGGATTGGGTACGGCCGGACAGGATTTTTCTGCCACCGAAAAGATTTGCGGTCATTTACCCCATGGAGGAAAAGTTCTCCAAGAGGTGGAGGCTCCCAGTAGTGGATGCAGCCATCTCATGTGTGAATAAATCACTAACTTGCCCGGTGGAAAACATACATATGTTTAAAGATCCGGTTGATAAACGGTTAGAGACACTTTTAAAAGCATCCTTTGCTACGGCAGGAGCAGTGGTACAGCCAGCTGTGGCTGCAATTGGAGTTTGTCAGGCGTTAAAAGACCAGACAAAAGAAATGTTAAAGGACATGCCTACCCAACAAGCAGAAGAGTTTTCTGACATTCCCAGAGCTCTGTGTTTTGCTGTAGATGCTATAAAAGATTCCATCCAGCAGGCCTCTCGTTTATCACTATTTTTGGTGCACATGAGAAGGCTCTTATGGTTGAAGTGGGCGGCGGAGCCCCCATGCAAAAAGCTTCTTGCAGGGTTTCCCTTCCATGGAGGACGACTCTTCGGAGAGGATCTGGATAAATATATTCAGACTATTTCAAGTGGCAAGAGTACCCTTTTACCGGTCAAAAAGACATTCCGGGGTCCTGCATTTAAAAGGCAGCTCTTTCCTGTCTCGGGGCCCTCAAATTCCAGGCAGTATCGACGGCCGCCTGCACGATCCAACGTTAACAGTAGATCGCAGGGACAGGCCCCTGGGGGTAAGAGGCCATGGTATCGCAAGCCGACAAAGACAGCCCCCAAGTCTGCCTTATGAAGGGGCGCCCCCACTCTCGCGGGTGGGGGGAAGGCTTCGTTTCTTCTCAGAAGTTTGGGAAGCCAAGATCCCCGACAAATGGGTCCGGGCGTCTGTAACCACAGGCTACAGACTGGAGTTTCTAAGGT
Organism: Rana kukunoris; assembly: GCA_029574335.1. NCBI lineage: Eukaryota > Metazoa > Chordata > Amphibia > Anura > Ranidae > Rana > Rana kukunoris. Next base: position 129,494,178 of record CM056057.1, on the reverse strand, counting down.
GTCCTCCGCCTCATTTTCAAGAATCAAGGCTACCAAAGGATCCAGCAAGGAAGGCCTCATTGCTGGCAGCTTTGGATCACCTGCTTTGCCAGGACGTAATAATAGAGGTGCCAGCCCAAGAGCAAGGGCTAGGTTTCTATTCCAATCTCTTTGTCATACCAAAGCCCAACGGCGATGTCAGGCCAATCTTGGACCTAAAGAGGTTAAACGGTTACCTAAGGGTTCGTTCCTTCCGGATGGAATCCATCCGGTCAGCAGCCGCCGCGCTTCAGAGGGACGATTTTCTGGCCTCCATAGACATAAAGGATGCTTACCTTCATGTACCAATCTTTCAGTCGCATCAAAGATTTTTACGCTTCGCGGTGGGGCAGCGACACTTCCAATTCAGGGCGCTCCCCTTCGGGCTGGCCACGGCCCCCCGGGTATTCACGAAGATCCTAGCCCCAGTTCTGGCCAATTTAAGGATCCAAGGGGTCACAGTCCTAGCATACTTGGACGACCTTTTAATCATAGATCACTCACGGCCGGGTCTGCAACAGGCAGTAAACCTCACGGTTCGGTACCTCGAAGGATTCGGCTGGGTCCTAAACCGGGGAAAGTCAGCGTTCCAGCCTACAAAGCAGTTGGAATACCTCGGCATGAGGTTAGACACAGAACAGCAAAGGGTGTTCCTGCCCCTTGTAAAGATCGAGGCTATCAAGGGGTTGGTTCAGTTGGTTCTAAACAAGAAAAAACCAACTATTCGCCTGTGTATGCGAGTACTAGGCAAGCTAGTGGCCACGTTCGAGGCAGTACCATACGCTCAGATCCACACTCGCGTCCTACAGGCAGCCATTCTAGCAGCCTGGGGCAAGAGGGCACATGCCTTAGAGTCCCCTTTGACGCTATCATCAAGGGTCCGACAAAGCCTGGCCTGGTGGTTGAACCCCCAGAATCTTCTAAAGGGAAAATCCCTCAGCCCTGTTGTCTGGAAGGTAGTTACCACAGACGCCAGCCTGGCAGGCTGGGGGGCGGTCTTCGAGGGGTTCTCTCGCCAGGGAACTTGGGTGAAAGCAGAGAGGCAGCTCCCCATCAATATCTTGGAGATCAGAGCTGCTCGCCTAGCCCTTCTGGCATGGACCTCCAGATTAAAGGGGTTCCCGGTGAGAATCCAGTCAGACAATGCCACGGCGGTGGCATACATAAACCACCAAGGGGGAACCAGGAGTCAGGCCGCTCAGAGGGAGGTGAGCTTGATTTTTCAGTGGGCAGAGGTTCATGTACCCTGCATTTCGGCGATATTCATTCCCGGAGTGGACAACCTGCAGGCAGACTTCTTAAGTCGCCAGAGTCTGTTGCCAGGGGAGTGGTCTCTGCATCCCCAGGTCTTTCAGACAATCTGCCAGAGGTGGGGAATGCCGGACGTAGATATAATGGCATCCAGGTTCAACAAGAAACTAGACAGGTTCGTGTCTCGAGCGAGGGATCCTATGGCCTGCGGAACCGATGCGTTGGTTTGCCCTTGGCATCAATTCAAACTTCTATATGCATTCCCTCCGCTACAGTTACTCCCTCGCCTGTTGCGCAGGATCAGAGTGGAGCACAAGCCAGTCATTCTAGTAGCTCCGGCTTGGCCCCGGAGGACTTGGTACTCACTAGTCCTGAAGATGGCAGTGGGAGACCCTTGGACTCCTCCTCTACAACCAGACCTACTCTCACAAGGCCCGATCCTCCACCCTACATTACAGCGTCTAAATTTGACGGCCTGGAGGCTGAATCCCTGATTCTCAGGGGTAGAGGTCTGTCTAGGCAGGTAATTCCTACCCTGATTAGGGCTAGAAAGCCGGTCTCCAGGGTGATTTATTACAGGGTGTGGAGGAACTACGTAGGCTGGTGTGAATCCAAAAGATGGAATTCCCGCAAATATACTATTGATAGGGTGTTAAGTTTTCTCCAGCTAGGAGTGGATAAAGGCCTGGCACTAAGCACAATCAAGGGACAGATCTCAGCTCTGTCAGTGTGGTTTCAGAGGCCGCTGGCCACCCACTCGCTGGTAAAGACCTTCTTACAGGGGGTCTTGCGTATTAATCCTCCTGTCAAGTCACCAATTTGTCCATGGGACTTAAATCTTGTCCTGTCCACTCTACAGAAACAACCCTTTGAGCCGTTGGCTGAGATTCCTTTAGTCTTACTGACAAGAAAGTTGGTTTTCTTGGTCGCCATAGTTTCGGCCAGGAGAGTGTCAGAATTAGCAGCCTTATCGTGTAAGGAGCCATATCTCGTTCTGCATAAGGACAGGGCAGTTCTCCGGCCCCATCCTTCCTTTCTACCAAAGGTTATATCCAAATTTCACTTGAACCAGGATTTGGTACTTTTATCCTTCTTTCCGAAACCCACATCTAGAAAGGAAGGGTTGCTGCATACCTTGGTTATTGGCCGGGCCATGAAGGTCTATCTTAAAGCTACAGAAAAGATCCGGAACACAGATGTGTTATTCGTTCTACCAGATGGCCCCAAGAAGGGGCAGGCAGCTGCAAAATCCACCATCTCGAGATGGATTAGACAATTAATCATTCAAGCCTACGGTTTGAAGAGGTTGCCTCCTCCTTTGTCGGTAAAGGCCCATTCTACCAGGGCCATGGGCGCCTCCTGGGCAGCACACCATCAGATCTCTATGGCTCAGATATGCAAGGCGGCAACGTGGTCATCAGTCCACACGTTTACAAAGTTTTATCAACTAGACGTGAGAAGGAATGCGGATTCGGCCTTTGGACAGGCAGTACTACAGGCTGCAGTTTAAGATCCTCGGGATCAGAAGCACCCTTGGTTGTAAAAAAGAAAAAAAAAAGAAAAAAAAAAAGTTTTTTCTTGACTAAGTTGGAATTATTATTATTATTTGAGTATACCTCTAAATTGAATCCTTCTTTGGAAGATGTCTCCCTCCCCTCATTAAAGCATTGCTTTCGGACATCCCACATAGTAATGAATATGCCGCTCTGTGTCCCGTGATGTACGAGAAAGAAAAAGGGATTTTTAAATACAGCTTACCTGTAAAATCCTTTTCTTGGAGTACATCACGGGACACAGAGCTCCCACCCCTCTTTTGGGGAAACATTTTGGGAGGCATACTGCTTGCTACAAAACTGAGGGACTCCCTCTAGGGGAGGGGGTTATATAGGGAGGGGACTTCCTGTTTGAGATTGCCAGTGTCCACACCTGAAGGTACTCCATATAACCCACATAGTAATGAATATGCCGCTCTGTGTCCCGTGATGTACTCCAAGAAAAGGATTTTACAGGTAAGCTGTATTTAAAAATCCCTTTTTTTACTTTGTAATCTTGTGAATAAATCCTGTGTCTGGGTGCCATGGGACTCAATTCACTCAGAATTCAATATTGCATGATTATTTGTTAAAATAACTCATGCAGTATTTAACCACTTCCGGACCGCCGCACGACTATATACGTTGGCACTTTAAAGCGGGATATCTGTTATGGCAGCAGCTAGCTGCCATAATCCAGATATCCTTGTCTTCAGGCTGCGGGCCGATTTACGATAATGGTGGTCTCTGTGAGATTCGCTGTGAGATCATCGTTATCGGCGGCGGGAGAGGGCCTCCTGCCGCTCTCCCATGCCCTCCGACGTTTACCGGAGCCACCGGTGGCAATCGGGTCCTGTCCGTGGCTGGGCATGGAGACAAGTGAGGGGAAGATGGCCCCCACCCATCTCCATACCATAGCAGGGCGGAGGGGATGTCAAAACGCCCATAGGTCTTAAATGGGCAATTTTTTTTTTTTTTTTTCATTTTTTCAAATGACAAGTTATTTTATTTCATTTTTTTTATTGCATTTCAGTGTGAATATGAGATCTGAGGTCTGTTTATTACAGTGTGTGTGCGCGTGTACACACACACACACACACACACACACACACACACACACACACACACACACACACACACACACACATATACACATATACACACATATATACACACACATATTTACCGGCTCCTTCCTCTGCTCTCTATCCTGAAAGATCTTGGGGGGGGGGGGGGGGGCGGCCGGCCCAGAGAGCACACACAGAGGGAGAGGGGACTGGAGAGCGCACGGAGGGGGAGTGGACCAGAGGAGGACGGGGGAACCGGAGAGAGTGCAGAGGGGGAGGGGGCACGACGACGCTGACACAGGAGGAGGCCACGGAGGAATACAGAGTGGAGTGAAAGGAGGATACATGGGACACTCAACACAATAAAACAATCCGTGTTGCAGCAGGGGGAGTTATAATCACTGATCACCCTGTGTGCTTCTCCTCCTCTCCCCACTGTGACTTTGAGCTGCTTTATGGAGAGCCACACAGGGAGATCAGTGATTATAACCTACCCCTACCACCGGAGCTGATTGTTCCAGTGTTCTGGTATCGAATTAGGCATCGGGAGCATTTGCACGAGTACAAGTATTCCTGCAAATACTCAGTATGAGGACAACCCTACTACAAACTGTATGCAGAAAAGGCACTTCTTCCTTGGTTTATGATGGATAGATGATCGTTCTGAGCATGGATAGATGATCGTTCTTATCTATATGTTGTAATGAACTCTTCTGTTTTTGTACCACTCCAGACTTTTCCTTGCTCATGGTGCCGAAGTGAGCTTAAGGAATAAGGAAGGTGAAACACCAGTGGAATGTTGCAGCCCCAGTTCTGAAGTCTGGGCAGCTTTAAAGAAGAGCATTAACCCTTCAGAGAGACCCAAGACAGAAGAGACAGTGCTCAATAGGTATACAGATTTTTTTTTGCATCTCTCCATTTGTATTCAGTTGCGTTTTTCTTTATCGTACAGTACAGGACACAGGCCGTCTATCATATTGGAGGAGTTATATGCCGCAGGAACACATTAGGTACCTGATGCAGGATGTGTGTATCCTCCAGCTGCTCAACAGGTCCATCTAATGGGGAGCCCAGTATTTGAGATTATCTCCTCCCCCACAACAGTACCTTATGGATGAGGGTTGTTGCATAAAACAAACCAGGCTATCTCTTGCCTCTGTAAAACTCTTGACAGTTCTTGGTGTGGACTTGACTACTTTCAGAGACCCTTTCGAATAAACTATCTCATATTGTACTTCAGTATGTGCAAGAATCAGGGAATCCGTTGGCTAAAATGTTGGTCTGCTGAGCCTGGCCATGAGAAAAGGGCCCACGGCACAGAAGTTGTCTTTTAAAAAGGAAAAGCCTGTAAGAGATGGGCTTTTAAGTGGTTGGTTGAGATAAATTGTGTGTGTGTATATATATATATGTATATAAAATCGCTATCTCAGTCATTATTATAAAAATAGAAAAGTTTATTAAAACATATTATGTTCATAAAGGAAGAGCGAAAAGGGCTCCTGAAGGCCCAAATGCATGTAAAAAAACACATCACATAAATCTCCAATACGATATCACACACATTTTATGGGATCTGTCAACATGTTTTACGATAATCTCTGCTTCCTCAGGGCCTAGTTCTTCATATGTGAATCACAAAACATCTAGTGTACATATTAACATACAATCAATTATATATATATATATACAATAACCTGTCCCCAAATTAAAACAGGAAAGGGGGGGACACAACATACCTAAAGTATTGGATGTGTTCAGGCTAGGGGGAGACCAAAAAAGGGTAGACACTTCACCTCACTCATAAAGGGCATACTTGAGACTTGGTCACAATATAGCAACAAAACAGGTGTATAAAAAAGGCCTCCAATACACCACTCGGCGCCAAAGATATAATGCTGTTCCCAAGTGAGATCACAGATAGAACATCATCCAAAGAGAAAAGATTGCTAATGACAAAAATGTTCCTTATAGTTTTTGCAAACACAAAGGAAACCTATCTGAGCAGCTGTTTAAAACAAAGCAAAATATATAAAATAGTATAAAACAGCCATAAAAGCAAAAATACTACAAATAGCGCTAATGTTGAATGATAATGAAGTGTGACCAACTTCACACAAAAGTCTTTGGACAGATAAGCCAAGTGATAATTCAAACCGTGATCCTAGAGTAATAGTAGTGTGCACCTTCCACCGAACTCTCCAAATCCACCACGTGAGAACACAGTCCCCTTAGGGGTATACACTCACCAGAGTATAACCAGCATGGACCGCAGTCAGCATCAATCAAGGAGACACATATAGAGGCTCCAAAATAGGGTAAATAAAAGAAATTGCAATAGCGTAATCCCGTTTATTAAATGAAAATATATCCCTTACATCACACATCCCCCTCATACACAAAACGTAGGTCAATGAACATAAAAGATAACACATGCACTTCACCGTCTCCGCTGTCTGGCCTATAACGCTGTAACCAAGGACTGTAATTTCTTCCTACTTCCAGGTTCAGCTACGGTGGAGCGTGTGGGTCATGTACTGACACGTTTCGTCATATCATGACTTCAACAGAGGGCATGCTCACACGCTGGCTTATATTGTCTCTCCCTCCTCCACTCTAGCCACACAGCGCATGTCCAACAAGGCGATAGGTGCGCATCGCCATAGTGGAAGTAAACACTGGCGGCATACTACAAGCAGAGAGTGGGGACAAAAAGCCATATTGCACTAAATGAGTTACACCATGGATTAAACATCAAGAGTACTCTAAATTCAAGTCAAAATAGTGTATTAATGACTCAATCACCAACCCACTGGCATATTTGATCATAAAAAAAAGCTAATAAGCATAGATAAAAAATATAATCTAGAATAACTAACTGTATAAATATATAAATACATCATAAGACTCATAAAACATCAATGTAAATGGTGAACATTCTACATGAATAAAATTAAGGTCCATGAAAAAAACAAAATTATATAGTATAAAAAATGCTAATGGTAGCGGATACAACCACTATGGGATCCTTAACCACAAGTATATAGTGGCAATATACACAATAGCCACATGTATAGGTTCCTGATGCTCGTGTCCCACAGGATCGGAGCCACCAATTCTATTAAAATGTCTAGATGTAAGAATATCTTTGAATGAATTCTTCTAAAAAGTTATACAGGGATTAGGGTCAACAAAACATTTGATAGTCTTTTTCTCGGTCAGCAAGTGCCAATGTTCACCTAGGACACTCATTATCTCATTATATAGTTTATTATATTTGAGGATTGGTCTAATCTTTACGTTTTCTGGGTGATAATTCCCTTGGAAAGGTAACGGTTCCCGCAGGCTCTCTAGTGCCCTTTGATGAGCTCTTTTCAGGGCTCTATGGCTATAGCCCATGGGTCTTCAAACTCCGGCCCTCCAGTTGTTCAGGAACTACAATTCCCATCATGCCTAGTCATGTCTGTGAATGTCAGTGTGTTACAATGCCTCATGGGATGTGTAGTTCTACAACAGCTGGAGGGCCGTAGTTTGAGGACCCCTGCTATAGCCCCTCTTAAGAAATATCTCTTTTAAAGCTTGGGCTTTTATTTTTAAGTCACTGTTACTAGTGCAGTTTCTTCGAACCCGTAGGTATTGTCCTATGTGTATACCCTTAATGAGATGTCGGGGATGGGCACTCCTTACATGAAGCAGGGAGTTACCTGTTGTAGATTTTCTAAAGAGGCTTGTAGCTATACATCCATCTAAACATTTTGTGATGGTAAGATCCAAGAACGGTAACACATTTTCATTAACATTTAAAGTAAAGATTCTATTCACGTGACCAAAAAGGGTTTATCTGCATTGCATTGACTCACTTCCAAATTTAGGGCTCATTCTACTGGATCTGGTGGTGTGTCTTGGGAGTTTCAATATCGGGCTTCTGTTGCATAGCTTTGTAAGGCAGCTACCTGGTCTTCTGTGCATACGTTTGCTACGTTTTACCGCATGGATGTTCAGGTTAATGCTAGTTTGGGCTGCAATGTTTTGCAGGCTTGGCCTGGTTTAAATTTTTGTTGCCCAAGTTACCTTCCCCTTATTACTGCCTTAGGGACTTCCCACCTGATGTGATTTACAGACTGTCCTGTACCATAAAGAAAATGGAACCCTGTCCTGTGTTTTTTGGTCTTTCGTTACTTGCTAGAAAACTAAGGTTTATGGGGTGAGAGGTGTTTGAGGGAGTGTTAAAAGCATTGAGTGGTTTTACCAGGGTCCAGCCCACCTGTAGGTGCAGCATAAAATCCATCTGTTAAAATTGTCAGCTTGTGTCCTGTACTGTACTACCAAGAAATTATAGAATTTTAAAAAATCCAGTTTTCTTGAAAAAAGGTGAAAATAGAAACACGGTTACTAGATTGCCAGTGATAAAGAGACGCACAAAAAAAAATGGTGTTTAATACCTGCAGCAATTTCAAAAATCCTGCCAATATGGATGAATTGCTTGTAGTTTTAATAAGCCAAGCTTCAGCTATTCTAGATACTAATAAAGCCTGCCCACCCCCCTCCTGCCTTCTGTGCATTTTTAATGGGCAGTGAGGCAAGCCTATCAAAGGTATGTTGGAATAGGAATGTATGCAGTATGTTCTTTTAACACCACCCACACAATGTATTTTTTTTTTTTTTTTTATGGACAACTTTTTGGATAGAGGTGTGTTGTTTTTTTTTTTGTTTTTTTAATCCATTGCACTCCACAATTTAGCTGTAGGCTAATACCCAAATTCTGTTTAACCTGATGAGTTTGGGACACTCCTAACTATAGTAAATGTGTAATAGTTTCCTTTATTTTTTTTTCTTTAGGGATATTTCGAGGGGATACGAAAACATCCCAATACCATGCATTAATGGTGAAGACTCTGAACCTTGTCCCATCAATTACAAATATGTGTCGCAGAACTGTGTGACCTCCCCACTGAACGTAGATCGAAATATAACTCATCTTCAGGTGAGGCTTCCAGTCTCGTCTCTCCAGTGTCCAAATAATGCAATATATACCCTGCAACACTAACTTTGTTTCTAACTTTGTCTCTTGTAGTACTGTGTGTGTATAGATGACTGCTCATCTGGAAACTGCATGTGCAGCCAGCTCAGCATGCGGTGTTGGTATGATAAGGTAGGCTCAAAACTTTGTATTAAAGGAAGGAAAGTTGAAAGTGAAAAAAAAAAATGTCTACCTTTAAAATTACAGTATATTTAATGATAAGTTGTCTTCATGTAAATGAAGAATCAGTCCTTCTAACAGAGTGAATTTGTCTTTATATTTCAGAGTGGACGTCTTTTGCCAGAATTCAATATGGTGGAACCCCCGCTTATATTCGAATGTAACCATGCTTGCTCTTGCTGGAGGAATTGTCGCAATCGAGTGGTACAGAATGGTTTGAAGTGAGTTACTTTTCAACACATTAGTGCGGTTTTGTCCTGGGTTTGTATATTTTAAAGTGTATGTAAAACCTAACAAACTTCTCTTATTTGCCCCCTTTTTGTCTGCTAAATAAGTAAATGGTTCAAGAAGTGCAACAATCTATTGATTTTGCCAGAAACCTTGAGTTGATGCCCTCCTGTGCTCTCTGCCTATGCACAAGGGTGGGAGAAGGGGAATAACGATATGAGCTGTTTTGTGTTCTTAGGAATACACCAGAAATGAAAGAGGCACCATCTAGAGATGTGCCCTGCTGACTCTTATTTCCTTCGATTTTTTTTTTTTTTGCCATCGCCAATCAACAGCCGGGCGACAGGCTGGATAATATGCATCATGGTAGTCATGTAGGGTGATGGTTCTGAAAAAGCTTGTTTCCTTGCTGGCATGCTGAAGCATTGCCTTCAGGACCTTGAGTCACTAAACCAAATGAAGTACGCTTATAAGTACATCTGACTTTTCTGATTTACATACCTATGACTATTATATTTACAGCAAAGGACAATTATAACAGCCAGGGAACTAGCATTTTTAGGAAGTTGGCAGCTCCTATATTGCATTTGTGACTAGAGTTGGGAACTCTCCCAAGTAAGTGTTTTTAAAGGTGCCACAGGAGTTGGCAATAAGACTGAATGAGTAGTTCTTTCACTGGAGCTCCTTTATGCATATAGCAGTCCGAAATCTCTGCCTCCACAGTAAGACAGATCTGCATTTTGCTGTTTAATCTCTTTCAATATGTAGACATTGAATTTAACCTCTTAGTCTTGTTCATGCAGAATCAGATTACAGCTTTTCCGGACCAAGAATAAAGGCTGGGGAGTGCGGTCTCTACAGGACATTCCCGCAGGGACGTTTGTGTGCGAGTAAGTGAGCCCTCTGCAGTGTACCCTGCCTTTCAAACACACACCATTGCCCATTTACTGTTTTCACCTTAAGATGCACACACTACATCAAAAATCAGAGTCAGTTGTAACTGGTGGGAATTGTGTTTATAACAATTTAAATATGTGAACTGTAAAGAGAAGAAAATCTTTCCCAGATATTTCTGTTGTAAAAGTGTACATTTGCTCAGGAATAGTGGTTAAGAAATGTCTTGCTTACAGTGCTGTACTGTTAAAGAAACTTTTTATAGGGGGTAATAACTGTTTCTTTCTCGTACATCACGGGACACAGAGCGGCATATTCATTACTATGTGGGTTATATGGAGTACCTTCAGGTGTGGACACTGGCAATCTCAAACAGGAAGTCCCCTCCCTATATAACCCCCTTCCCTAGAGGGAGTCCCTCAGTTTTTTCGCCAGTGTCTTAGGTGTTGGTCACGGAATAGCTTTGCTCCACATCCTTGGGATTAAGGGCGGGCTAACCGGATCTGTCCAAGGAGCCTCAGTGCCAAAGTGGACAGTACCCGGGCCCCAAGTCGTGGGGTTTTGCCTATAATGCTCCTCTTTGGAGGGCTGGACCCTGGGCCCAGGACTTGGAGTTTGTAAAAACCATAAGTTCCTGTTTGCCAGGGTGCTATATAGGTCCAGGACAGTGGGTACCTTCATAGGACCCCAGGGCCTGAAGGTCTACTACGCTACCCACGGAGATGGGAGAAGATTGGATCAGTTTGCTGGACAAACATCCTGCAGCATGGAGCAGGTAAGGGGGAGCCTGCGGGACTTGGTTCGACAGCAGGCTCTCCGGGGTAACCTAAAAGGGGGGTTAGCCTAAGTATGCTCTGCATGGGCAACCTTGTTCACTATGTCTGAAGAGAGACAGGATGACACCTTTTCTCCCCCATCACTAGGTCCCCCTGTCTAAATATGTGTGCTAGCTAAACCTGCTGTTTCTTCCTAGGGCTAGTAAGGATCCCTAGGGGCCTTTGGAGAGTCCTACCTGGCCGGGGGTTTGAATCTGCCGCCTGTTTCTGCGTCCTGGATCTCCAGCAGCGCGGCTCCTCCATGTTCCTCCTGTTTCCGGCATGCGCGCGTGCGCGCGCACGTCTTATTGACGTTTTTCGCGCCGTTCAGACAGGAGGGCGGGGGGGGGGCGTGCCTGCGGCGTCATACAGGGGCGCGCCTTTGTGCTGTTATAGACAGCAGGCATTGTCAGTGCTCAGTCTGAGGCTGATTTTCAGAGGAGAGGACGCAGAGCGGCAGAACAGTGACTCCCGGTGGCGGAAGAGGGGTAGTACATGTGGACTTTGTTCCAATACCTTTTTGTTAAGCCAAGAAATTCCCCTTTTTTGCAGCAGGTTTGGAGGCTGGCAAACTTAGTGTGGGGTCACTGTATGTTGTCAAAAGAAAATATATAATATATTTAAAAAAAAAAAAAAAAAAAAAAAAAAGAACATACGGGATCCCATCAGTTTTTGGGCATTAGTGATCTATTGTCCCCTAAACTCTGATTTTTGTACTCCTGGCCACTACAGTCTGTTGTGTGGGCGGAGTCCCTCGATTTTGTATTATGGCTTCCAAAGGTTCGGGGTCAAAGGGTACAAAAAAGACCAAAAAACAAAAGGGTTCCCTTTCTGATTCTGATATGCCGATACTTTCCCCGCAACTTATTAACATAAGAAGCGCCTTGGATGAGCCATTAGGGGGATCTGGTGCGGAGGCTGGCCCAGATCAGCCCAGCCCTGTGTTTATCACAGAGGAGATGCTAGCCGTATCCCTAGGGGGGCTAGAAGAGAGAATAGCAGCATTGATCGCTAGAGCTATTCCTGGTAAGAAACGGGTTAGATCCCCATCACCAGGAGGTGTATCCTCAGATGCTGAGATTCTCTCTCCGGAGGAATTGGAATCACAGGAGGATCAACTAGACCTGAGCCAAGAGGGTTCAGGGATTGAGGGGTCTGCCTCGGAGGAACCATTTTCAGATTCCTCAGAATCTTCTAAAGAAACTAGACAGGTTCGTGTCGCGAGCGAGGGATCCTATGGCCTGCGGAACCGATGCGTTGGTTTGCCCTTGGCATCAATTCAAACTTCTATATGCATTCCCTCCACTACAGTTACTCCCGCGCCTGTTGCGCAAGATCAGAGTGGAGAACAAGCCAGTCATTCTGGTAGCTCCGGCTTGGCCCCGGAGGACTTGGTACTCACTAGTCCTGAAGATGGCAGTAGGAGACCCTTGGACTCTTCCTCTACAACCAGACCTACTCTCACAAGGCCCGATCCTCCACCCTACATTACAGCGTCTAAATTTGACGGCCTGGAGGCTGAATCCCTGATTCTCAGGGGTAGAGGTCTGTCTAGGCAGGTAATTCCTACCCTGATTAGGGCTAGAAAGCCGGTCTCCAGGGTGATTTATTACAGGGTGTGGAGGAACTACGTAGGCTGGTGTGAATCCAAAAGATGGAATTCCCGCAAATATACTATTGATAGGGTGTTAAGTTTTCTCCAGCTAGGAGTGGATAAAGGCCTGGCACTAAGCACAATCAAGGGACAGATCTCAGCTCTGTCAGTGTGGTTTCAGAGGCCGCTGGCCACCCACTCGCTGGTAAAGACCTTCATACAGGGGGTCTTGCGTATTAATCCTCCTGTCAAGTCACCAATTTGTCCATGGGACTTAAATCTTGTCCTGTCCACTCTACAGAAACAGCCTTTTGAGCCGTTGGCTGAGATTCCTTTAGTCTTACTGACAAGAAAATTGGTTTTCTTGGTCGCCATAGTTTCGGCCAGGAGAGTGTCAGAATTAGCAGCCTTATCGTGTAAGGAACCATATCTCGTTCTACATAAGGACAGGGCAGTTCTCCGGCCCCATCCTTCCTTTCTACCAAAGGTTATATCCAAATTTCACTTAAACCAGGATTTGGTACTTCCATCCTTCTTTCCAAAACCTACATCTAGAAAGGAGGGGTTGCTGCATACCTTGGATATTGTCCGGGCCATGAAGGCCTATCTTAAAGCTACAGAAAAGATCCGGAAGACAGATGTGTTATTCGTTCTACCAGATGGCCCCAAGAAGGGGCAGGCAGCTGCAAAATCCACCATCTCGAGATGGATTAGACAATTAATCATTCAAGCCTACGGTTTGAAGAGGTTGCCTCCTCCGTTGTCGGTAAAGGCCCATTCTACCAGGGCCATGGGCGCCTCTTGGGCAGCACACCATCAGATCTCTATGGCTCAGATATGCAAGGCGGCAACGTGGTCATCAGTCCACACGTTTACAAGGTTTTATCAACTAGACGTGAGAAGAAATGCGGATGCTGCCTTTGGTCAGGCAGTACTACAGGCTGCAGTTTGAAATCCTCGGGATCAGAAACACCCTTGGTTATAAAAAAAAAAAAAAAAAGTTTTTTTGACTAAGTTGGAATTATTATTATGATTTGAGTTTATCTCTAAATTGAATCCTTCTTTGGAAGATGTCTCCCTCCCCTCATTAAAGCATTGCTTTCGGACATCCCACATAGTAATGAATATGCCGCTCTGTGTCCCGTGATGTACGAGAAAGAAAAAGGGATTTTTAAATACAGCTTACCTGTAAAATCCTTTTCTTGGAGTACATCACAGGACACAGAGCTCCCACCCCTCTTTTGGGGAACATTTTGGGAGGCATACTGCTTGCTACAAAACTGAGGGACTCCCTCTAGGGGAGGGGGTTATATAGGGAGGGGACTTCCTGTTTGAGATTGCCAGTGTCCACACCTGAAGGTACTCCATATAACCCATATAGTAATGATTATGCCGCTCTGTGTCCCGTGATGTACTCCAAGAAAAGGATTTTACAGGTAAGCTGTATTTAAAAATCCCTTTTTTTTTTATAGTGCTGCAATAGGTGCCCTCCATGATACCACTCAGTGTGGCATTGCCATTTTCCACCATGTGTAACATCAGCTAATAGAGGCATTTGGTGCTTGCCAAGTCTGACTCTCAAATATGCAAGTTAAACGACTCGGTTGAGATCTTTGATATTTCATGCTGATATTGTCCACAAGGTGGGGACTGGAGAATATGCATCACTCACTGTGCCTCAAGTCAGAATTTTCTGCCCTGTTTAAACACTGAAGGAATCTTTCTAAGTGGCACAGGGAGAGAGTCAATACAAACATGCAAGTAACTTATGATCTAATTTCTCAGTGCACAAATCATACATGCTATATTGGATTGCGGCCACTCACTTGTTCCGGCTTGTCACAGAGAGCCTGATATTATTGAAGATTAGACAGTGCTATTGCTCCTATGTTACATTAGTGTGTTCACACCCCCTCTACAAATTATATACCAATGTGTACAATAATGAATTAAAGTAAAGTGCAATTTTTAGAATCCAAAATATGTGCAAACATTTTATATATATATTAATATATGAAATTTGGTCCATATTATAGGAGAAATCCATGCAAATAGTAATATTACCAAATCTAATAAAAGAATAAATGACATTGGCTGTGAAATGGTAAAACTTGAGTGAGTTCTTCACAAATTCCCTCTGGTGTACACCAAATACCCGGTGCAATCCACCACCAAGTACTAAATAGACTCACCAGAGCTCTTTGCTGGTAAAATTAAAAAACAGCTTATGGCACATCACACCACCCGATGTTCGTTACATATATTCCACAATCATATGAGGGGAAACTGGAAGCTACCATTGTGTAAAATCGTCCTAAAACTGCTTTATTCTTTAAAAACAGTACACTCACATTCCCATGCGTCTCCGCACAAGTGTCTTTCACCAGCATAGAGCTCTGGTGTGTCCATTTAGTACTTGTGGTGGATTGCACTGTGTGTTTGGTGTACACCAGAAGGAATTTGTGAAGTATATTTTGTGTTTTTGTATGCGTTGCCTTTATTATTTTTACATGTTGTGATATACAAGATTGGTAATTTGTAGAGGATGCGAGCACACTAATGTAGGATAAGAGCGATAGCGCTGTCCAAACTTCAATAATGGTGATTTGTTGGTGCATCAAAATCGAATAGCAGCTGCCCTTCTCAAAGATTTTTTATTTGTATATATAGTTAAAAAATATATATAGTAATTATTTTACTACTGATTCCCTCTGTGGCACAGATGTGTAAAGTTCCCTGATGGCTAAATAGTTCATGACACAGAAATTGATGGCATTGTACTGTTTTTATAATTTTAAAAGAGAAAACCTGCTCATGTTTCTTTCCTCTTCCACATATGTCTTGTTTACACTATCTGTTGCCTTGCAATTGTAAATGTTTCATATTAAAGTGTTACTAAACCCAAGGCCCTGCATTCACTAAATCTGGTCTCCCAGAGTACACAGAACATGGACATCCGATTAGTTTTAGTAAATATAAACTGCTAAATACCTTTTCTCATCTGCAGTATATAGGAGTCTTGTGACTTGTATCAGTGTCTGCTTACGCTTGTAGGAGGAGTTTTCATTTCCCCTGACCCTCTGTCTGAACAGTGCTGATTGGCCCTGTGCTGATCACATGCACTCTTTAAAAAAAAAAAAAAAATGCTCCTAGCAATACACACCACAACGGACCATGTGCAGCCTGACTCCTAATGCTCTGTTATATCAAGAGATGGGTTGGAGTTAGTTAAAGAAGAGGTGGATCAGAGACAGAATCACACAGCCTTTAACCACTTGCCTACAGGCCACTTTCACCCCCTTCCTGCCCAAGCCATTTTTCAGCTTTCAGCGCTGGCATATTTTGAATGACAATTGCGCGGTCATGCAACACTGTACCCAAATTTTAATTTTTATAATTTTTTTCCCACAAATAGAGCTTTCTTATGGTGGTATTTGATCACCTCTGCGGTTTTTATTTATTGTTCTATAAACAAAAGAAGAGGGACAAGTTTGAAAGAAAAACAATATTTTTTGCTTTTTGCTATAATATCCATTTTTTTTTATTCAATTTTTTTCTCAGTTTAGGCTGATCTGTATTCTTCTACACATTTTTTTTTTGTAAAAAAAAATTGCAATAAGCGTATATTGATTGGTTTATGGAAAAGTTATAGGGTCTACAAAATAGGGGATAGATTTATAACATTTTTATTATTTATTTTTTACTAGTAATGGCAATTTTTTAAATTTTTTATCGTGACTGCGATATTTTGCGGCGGACACATCATACACTTTTGACACATTTTTGGGACCATTCACATTTATACAGCGATCCCTGCTATAAAAATGCATTGATTACTGTATAAATGTAACTGGCAGGGAAGGGGTTAATACTAAGGGGCGATGAAGGGGTTAATATATTCCCTAAGGAGTGATTCTTATGGTGGGGGGAGTGAGTGGGGGAGGTGACCGATGGTTGTCCCTATGTACAAGGGACACACCATCGCTCCCCTCTCCCTGACAGGACGTGGATCGGTGTGTTTACACCGATCCACAGTCCTGCTCAGTTACTGGGCAATCGCGGGTGCCTGGTTGGCCCCCGGGCACATCCTTTGGGTCCCCAGTGATGCGGCGTGCACGCCCCCCTAGTGGCTTAAAAGGGCGCAACGTCATATGACGTCCACCCAAAACAATAGGGTCTGACTCCCGCCGTCATTTGATAAGTGGTTAAACACAATGAAAAAGATTAACCCCTTAGGATCCACAGTGAGTATAACGAGCATGCTTTACTGCATATACACACTGATTTTACTGTTGTAGTAACACTTTAAGCTAATTGAAAATCATTTGCAGGAGCCCTCCCTGATCAGCACTTATATATTCCTATAACAAATGTTTTCATGCCAATATAGTAAATGAGCTTTGCCATTTTTGCAACTTCTGTGCAGGCTTTTGATCTGTGTCAGTTACTTCAGAGAGTGCTTTATTATGACAGAACCTGGTAAATCCATAGTAGGCTCCATCTGATTCACACAAACAGCTATTTCTAGCTTTGGGATGCCAACAATTTGCCTCAGGCGCCATGAGGTTGTCCTATGTAGAGTTTTGACTGTTCGTCCCATAGTCAAAAGGTACCTGCTGAATTGGTACCCCAGAAACATGTATCCTGTTTTAGGATGTGCTGGGTTTTTTTCTGTAAATTCTCAAATAGCTTTTAGAAAGACTTTATTTAGTAAACGCATCTTGGTGTTCAGAACCATAGACGCAGGATAAGTCTGCCAGCAATAAACAAGGTCGGTTTTGAAAATTTTAGTTTAAAAGCAAAGATAAAAATGTTTTATTATAATGTTTTTTAAGTTGAAAGGCACCTGCAATTGAGTTCAAGAAAAAGACAATGATAAATTAATAAAAAACTTGCCTTCTCATTGATCCATATAGAGAGAAAAAAAAAACATTGCTCCAGCAGGGAGCAAAAAATACGAATAGTTAACATTCAAACTGAATGGCACCGCAATGCATGCCTTTTTGCAACACATGAATTGGGCTTAAAGAATCCTTTTCATATGATGGTCTTTTCCAACCTAATTGCTGTGAAGGTAGTCCTCTCTCGACTGCACAAAGTTCATTTCGGAATAAGCACATAGCAAAAAGTATCACTGTTTAACAAATAAAAGTATTTTTATTTTTAGGTATGTTGGAGAACTGATTTCAGACTCTGAAGCAGACGTACGTGAAGATGACACCTTCCTGTTCGATTTGGACAACAAAGTAAGCATTTTGGCTGCCATGTTTCTGTATATACGCATAACCTCCTGAAAATCAAATACATTTAGTCAACTGTGTATCACTGTGTATTATACAGGATTTATATAGCAGGAACAGTTTACACAGCGCTTTACAATATAAAGGGGGACAGTACAATTACAATTGAATACAGAAGGAGTAGGAGGCCCCTGCTCATGGACCTTACAATCTAAAGGAAGGGGAAGGTGGTACAAAATGTAATGGCTGCAGGGAATGATCTGACAAAGTACAGTTCTTAAGTGGAAGTGGCTTCCCTGAATAAGTGCGTTTTCAGGGATCGCCTAAAGGCTGACGGGGTAGGAGCTGACCAAACATAGTGGTGCAGGGAGTTCCAGAGGATGGGAGAGGCTCTGTAGAAGTCCTGAAGGCGATAACATGGAAGCTAAAGAGCAGGAATGGAGAGGACAATTTGGGCGATATCTGCAGATGAGGTTGGTGATGTAGCTGGTGGCGATGTTGTGGATGTAGCACACTTTTGTTTGTCTAAGAAACACTTAGGGGGGGAGGGAATCTGTATTCATACAATTCAAGTCACTCTACTAGAGAAGAGAGGCAGAGAATAATTTATCTCATTAACACAACACAGAGAAAAAGAGGGAATTCAAATGCTGAAGACCGATTCCTGAATGACGGCAAGCATTTAGGGAGGCGGAATAGCGTGGAAACCAGGCAAGAAAGGGGATTGAAGTAAAAAGAAGCTGAAAGTCTTGCTTAATATAACACTCAACCTGATGGGGAACAGGATGTTTATAGCTCTGCCTGTTGGAAATTAGTCTGATAAGGAAACATAAGGCATGAGTGTCTAATAGAGAACAGAAGTAGAAAGGCCCTGCTTATAGTACAATATACTTTTGACAAGGCGACATGAGACTCCTGCTTACTATACAATCCAGATCAGGACGTGTCGGGGGTTTTGCTCACTATATAGTCTAAACCAAACCAGGAAGTATGAGGGTCTTTGGTATAGAAACTCATCTATACAGTCTGGTTGTGACCAAAAGGTATGAGTTTTCTGGTTTATCACAGTATCTCACATTTATGTAAATATTGTACTCTAACTTTTAATACAACAACACTGAAGAAATTACACTTTTCTACAATGTAAAGTAGTGAGTGTACAGCTTGTATAACAGTGTAAATTTGCTGTCCCCTTAAAATAATGAAACACCCAGCCATTAATCTCTAAACCGCTGGCAACAAAAGTGAGTACACCCCTAAATGAAAATGTCCAAATTGGGCCCAATTAGCCATTTTCCATCCCAGGTGTCGTGTGACTCATTAGTGTTACAAGGTCTCAGGTGTGAATGGGGAGCAGATATGTTAAATTTGGTGTTATCGCTCTCACTCTCTCATACTGGTCACTGAAAGTTCAACATGGCACCTCATAGCACAAAGCTCTCTGAGGATCTGAAAAAAATAATTGCCCTACATCAGGGCTCAAAATTTCAAGTCCTGAGCTACTAGCCAGGCCTCAAGAGTTACTCACCACCAGTTGCCCCACCTAATTCATACACTGCCCTGCACCCAATTGCACCCGTAAACACGCCCTCGTAAATTATCTCATGGAATGACACTGTTAAATGTTCTATGCAGAATCTAGTTACAAAATTAAATATTACCAACAACAACTTTAACAAATTGGGGCAGGGCACTGGGAGCAGACCAGAGGCACAGGGCACTGGGGGCAGACCAGAGGAGCACTAGAACTGGGTCTCTTTCCCATTCTCTTGCTGTCTCCTCTGCAACTCGCATTCATCCTCTCTCTCTCTCTCTCTCTCTCTCTCTCTCTCTCTCTCTCTCTCTCTCTCTCCCCCTCTCCCTCTCCCTCTCCCTCTCCTATTCATCTCATCATCAGGAGCCTGTGTGTGCGGCTCCACGCTTGCATGTCCCCACTTCTCCCTTTTATTCAGGCTGGTTGTGAGGAGAGGAGCTGCAGCACAGCGGGAGGGAGTACAATCCAGCGCTGAGATCCACACAACTGCACAGCCATTGACACCATAGCACAACGCACACTGACAGCACACATTGAGACCAGTCTGTTCACAGTGCTCAGGCTGAACTGTTGGACACTTACATAGAGCACAAGGAGAAGAAAACTGCACAAACTGGAAGGCTGCCACTCTCATGCCAGGGCAACTTTCAGTGAGAGTGGTAATTTTCGCAATCCTCCACCTCACTCATTACTTTCTGCTCTCCAGCTACATTGGTCGGGGGGAGGGGGGCAGGCTCAGAGAGGTCATACTGTTAGGTCCCATGGCTTAATGAGAATTGTAAGAAGACCACCTGTGTACTGCTCTGCCTGTGCGTGGCTCACCAGACTACTTTTCCTGAGCATGCACCTTTCCTCTTCGGCCGCCAATCTCATCGGGACTCTAAGTGTAGGCATAGATTGGAGGGAGATTGGTCATGCAGCCCTGTCATCACTCGCCCCCAGCTTAAATCCATTCGCCAAATTTTGAGGGCCGCCCTACATAAAGATGACCTAAGCTATAAGATTTCCAAGACCCTGAAACTGAGCTGCAGCATGGTGGCCAAGACCATACAGCGGTTTAACAAGACAGGTTCCACTTGGAACAGGCCTCGCCATGGTCGACAAAAGGAGTTGAGTGCACGTGCTCAGCGTCATATCCAGAGGTTGTCTTTGGGAAATAGACTTACGAGTGCTGCCAAAATTGCTGCAGAAGTTGGAGTGGGGGGGTCAGCCTGTCAGTGCTCAGACCATATGCCGCACACTGCATCAAATTGGTCTGCATGGCTGTGGTCCCAGGAGGAAAACCCTCTTTATAAAGATGATGCACAAGAAAGCCCACAAACAGTTTTCTGAAGACAAGCAGACTAAGGACAATCATTACTGGAATCATGTCCTGTGGGGTTGATGATACCAAGATAAACGTATGTGGTTTAGATGGTGTCACACGTGTGTGGCATCTACCAGGTGAGGAGTACAAAGACAAGTGTGTCTTGCCTACAGTCAAGTATAAAGAAAACTAGCATTGGGACTTTAAATGAGGCGTATGAAAAACATACACCTCCATCCTTGTTGGATACAAAAAAGAGGGGAGTTTTTGGGACTTTAGGTGAGATGCGTTTTTAAGCAAACAGTAGTATAAGTAAAGTTATAAACGTTTATAACCAGGCTCAGACTTGCCACCCAAACAGCAAGCCTAATTCAACTGTCTAACTGTACATTAAAAGCAGAGGATTGGTTGCACACATTTGCAAGTACATGATTAACCACTTGCTTACTGGGCACATAAACCCCCTTCGTGCCCAGGCGAAATTTCAGCTTCCGGCACTGCGTCGCTTTAACTGACAATTGCGCGGTCGTGCGACGTGGCACCCAAACAAAATTGGCGTCCCTTTTTTCCCCACAAATAGAGCTTTCTTTTGGTGGTATTTGATCGCCCGTGCGGTTTTTATTTTTTGCGTTATAATGAAAAAAAGAGCGACAATTTAAAAATATATATATATTTTTTACTTGTTGCTATAATAAATATCCCATTTTTTTTATTTTTTTTTATATTTTTTTTTTCTCAGTTAAGGCCGATACGTATTCTTCTACGTATTTTTGTAAAAAAAAAAAAAAAAATCACAATAAGTGACTGCTTTGCGCAAAAGTTATAGCACCTACAAAATAGGGGACATAATTATGATTTTTTTTTATATATTTTTTTTTTACTAGTAATGGCGGCGATCTGCGATTTTTATTGGGACTGCGATATTGCGACGGACACATCGGACACTTTTGACACATTTTTGGCGCCATTCACATTTATACAGCGACCAGTGCTATAAAAATGCACTAATTACTGTATAAATGTGACTGGCAGTGAAGGGGTTAACACTAGGGGGTGAGGAAGGGGTTAAATGTATTGCCTGGGTGTGTTCTAACTGTATGGGGGGAGGGGGGTGACTGGGGGAGGTGACCGATGCTGTCTCCCTATGTACAAGAGAAACAGCATCAGTCACCTCACTGACAGGACGTGAAGCTCTGTGTTTACACTCAGAGCTCCACGTCCCTGCTGTCTCACCGACGATCGCGTGTACCTGACGGACATCGCGGCCGCCGGGTACACGCATCGGATCCTCGGTGATGCGTCGGGACTGTTTTGGCGCGCGCGGGGAATTACAAGCAAATCACGTCCAAAGACGTGACCCCGGCGCCTCAGGTCCGCGCTGTTCACGTATTTTGTTAATAGCGCGGACCTGAAGTGGTTAAGCTGCAGGCCGTCGCCAAAGTCTCCTCAATAGAGGCATGTAAATAGTGATGGGTAGATAGAGGACAGGTGACTAGGGGTGTGTCCCGGCCTCCACCTATGCTTGGTATGGTAGTAAAGAGCACTGGAAAAAAACGCATAAATGTATAAGGGTATCAACAAACGCATCTCCATCCCTGTATAGTGTAAAGAAAACTAGCATTGGGACTTTAAATAAGGCGTATGAAAAACATACACCTCCATCCCTGTTGGATACAAAAAAGAGGGGAGTTTTTGGGACTTTAGATGAGATGCGTTTTTAAGCAAACAATAGTATAAGTAAAGTTGTAAACAGTCAAGTATGGTCGTGGGAGTGTCATGGTCTGGGGCTGCGTGAGTGCTGTCAGCATTGGGGTGCTACAGTTAATTGAGGGACCCATGAATGACGGCATGTACTGTGACATACTGAAGAAAAGCATGATCCACTCACTTCGGAGACTGGGCCACAGGGCAGTATTCAAACATAACGACCCCAAACACACCTCTAAGACGAACACTGCCTTGCTGAGGTTAAAGGTGATGGACTGGACAAGCATGTCTTCAAATGGAAGCTGGAGGAGCGCAAGGTCTCTAACATCCACCAGCTCTGTGATGTCGTCATGGAGGAGTAGAAGAGGACTCCAGTGGCAACCTGCAAAACTCTTGTGAACTCCATGCCCAAAAGGGTTAATACAGTGCTGGAAAATAATGGTTGCCACACAAAATATTGACACTTTGGGCCCAATTTGGACATTTTGACTTAGGGGTGTACAGTGGAACCTCGGATTACGAGCATAATCCTTTCCAGGAGAATGCTCATAATCCTAAGTACTCGCATATCGAAATTAGTTTCCCCATTAAAGTCAATGGAAACTAAAAATAATTGTTCCGCATTGACTTCAATGGGATGCCATGCCTCAGGCGGCCAGAGGCCGGGGGCACCGGAGATCCTTGGAAATGACCGAAAAGGCCTGATGAAACTTCGGCTGACCTCGGAAAGTCATCCTACTCGAGGTTTGCCGAGGTCAGCCGTGCTGTCCTCGGGCCTTTCCGTGCATTTCTGATCGGCGACGTTTGGTTCTGATCGGCTCCGGCGCCCCACCCCCCCCACACCTGAGGCCAAAAAAGGAACTGCACACCGCTTTGGCCTGAATCGTGCTCGTTTTGCGAGACAACACTCGCAAACCGAGTCATGATTTTTTTTTTTTTTGCGAAACGCTCATTAACCGCATTACTCGCAATATTGTGGTATAGTGAGTAAACACAAGGGAAAGGCAGGATGAGAGGAAAGATGGCAGATACAGCAGATGCACTGGTGACACATTACCATCAATATTTCATGATTGTTGCTTTTTTTTTTCTACTGAATCTCACATTGTCAATTCAAAGGATCAAGGCCAATATCTTTCCAGTCATAGCTCCAGATTGGACTGAGTGTGGTGTGCTGATCATGTTCTTCTCTTAGAAGCTGCTCAGTGGCCTCTACCACATCAGCTGGATCTCTCATCTCAAGGACCAATCTTCCATCCTACTTCTTGGTAGTTGGCCTTGACAGCTTGGCTGTTAAAACTCAGATTTTGAGAGACATGGGCATTTTGCATTTTGTAATCCTGATAATGTGAAAAGCTAGTAAATTTCCCACATGTCTTTTGGTAGGCTGTATTCATTCTTTCCACCAGTTGAGTAGAACGACATTTGACCTATAGCACCATTAAAGGTCAGGTCTTTGCACTGTCTATTCTTTTTCAGTGCCCTCTTTCTTTGTTTGTAATTTTATATAAGGCGTTAAAGACATTGCTGCTCCCTCCAAAGATGAGGTTTACATTAAGTGTTGTCAGTGCTACAAAGACCTCCTTTCAAACTTTTTTGGGACATTTCCATGACTTTGCTATCCAGTAAGGCAGCATTTCTTGTGGCCATCATTTCAACAAAGAGTTTAAGTGATCAGTGTTGTCCTGTAGGGCAGTGGTCATCAACCCTGTCCTCAGGGCCCACTAACAGGGGGCCATGTTAGTGGGATTAACAGGTTGTTGTGCAGGCCTATGAATGAAAAAAAAAAAAATGCCTCCGTTTTTTCTTTTAAAGCCCACTCCACGCATTAAGTGTTACCTGGGGTTTTAGTCATCAAGCCTTGGTGTTTACAGATTTGTAAATCTGCGACTTGGTCTTCTATACATACTTTCACCAGCAGATCCTAGTTAGAGAAAGAGGTTTTGCAAGCTGCTATTTAATGCCAGTGGTTTGATTTTTATTTGGATGTTTCTTGTTGGACTGTTTCGCCTATGTTGTCTTGAGTGCATTTGCCCCTCAGTTTGCTGTTTTTGGACATTCTTGGGTTTCTTTCTGTCGAGCTATGTCTATTTAATGAATGATAGAGAAGATAGGATTTTTATACTCAACCTGAAAGGGATTCTAAAGACTGAAAGTCTTTTACCTGAGCCTGATCGCGATCCAGCAATGTGCGCAAGCGCAGCTGCTCTCCCGGGTTTCTACCTCCTCCTTGGCTGAGAGACAGCAGCCATTGGCTACAGCTGCTGTCAATCACAACCAAGGGCAGAGCTGAGCTCCTGCATGCACGAGTGCCCCCATAGGAGGTGTAATAATGCATTGTAATGGGGAAACTTGTAGAAGAGGGGGAGCCAGGAGCCTTTACCTTTTTAATATCACCTAAAATTATTGAAGTCCATTAAGGGACACAGCTCCCTCCCCTCATATTCTCATATCCTTTTTTAACTGATTGCTACAGCTGTGCAGGATTGGTGTGGAGTGAGAGTATACCCTCTAGGGGGTGGCCTTAAGTTTATATGCCTATTTCTCCTGTAGGTAGCGGTATAACCCAAGATTTTTTATTATCAGGCTGTGTCTCAGTACAGTTTCCAGAATGGACTAAAGAACATATGCAGTATGTAACAGTCTAATTTTACTGTTTACTGTTGCAGGAGCCACTGTGCTGTCTGCAGTTGTAGATTGGCTAGGAATTCTGCACTCTACGCTTTCTACACCTGACTGCTTTCCAGCAACTGCTTTAATCGAGCGGCACTGGCATCGGTCATCCATTAAAGATCATTATAAACGTGCCCAGAAGGCAGCTCCAGCTCCTTTAATGCATCTTTCTGCTCGCGGCCCCGACAGGGCTGAAATTAGCAGTGATAATTAAAGTTGGCTTGTAGAGTTGAAGAAAGGAGCCCCCTCTCCTTCCCTCCCTCCCTATTCTCCCTATTCCCTGGGATATGAAGAAAACGCACAGCTCCTCCTCACAGTGCTGGCCTCATTTGTGTCTATATGCTTTGTTATCAGGTTCTGTGATGATATATCTAAAGAAAAACCTTCATTTTGGCCTTAAAAAGATTTTGCGTGATCTTTGAAACTCTGGTTCTCAGAATCCTGTTTCACAGTTTTCTTCCACTTTTTTTATATGTCCTTTCAGAGTTGGACAAAATTATTTGGTGTCATTTTAGTAGTATATTTGACATGTTTTCAGGTGTATTGAAGGAGACCACTGTCAAGAGAAAACCAGCCTCTTTTTTTTTTTTTTTCCTAAACATGTCGTGTTCTAGGTTAGTGACTCAAAGTACTGAAGCCAGAAACACGCCAGTCACCTGTCATTTTCAGGAGGATGACAGCCTCCACATTTTTCATGACAGGTCGCCCTTTAATAAACCTGTCGTGAGCGAGATTTACACTTTCCTAAGTCAGACTTTAAAGGTGCTATAATGTCTACCTTCATGAAAAAACGCACATCAAGACATATAAAATCGCATTTTTTTTTTTATAAATTCATATGAATAAAAGTGGGTTGATAATCTCCAAAATGATAAAAACACTTTTAGTTGAATTTCACATAGTCAGCAGACCCCATACACCTTCCCCAGTATATAACTACATTGATGAACAAATATATTATGCTTTTTCAATGACCTATAGATGAATACAATGTAGGGAGGTGTAATATCCCAAAGCGTTTTGCAAGTTGAGCTTCTTCAGGGGTTCAAGGGGTGCAGAGTAATATCTATTGTCCAAGACAAAAAAATTATTTTGTGTATGGTTGAGGACCCACAGCAAACTGACACACGGGAAGGGTGACAAGCCAGACAAGGAGACTCCCTGACAGTCCTGAGAGAAGGATCCAAGTCATTCCACCCATA
This sequence comes from Rana kukunoris, assembly GCA_029574335.1. Classification (NCBI taxonomy): domain Eukaryota; kingdom Metazoa; phylum Chordata; class Amphibia; order Anura; family Ranidae; genus Rana; species Rana kukunoris. The sequence continues at coordinate 129,467,920 of CM056057.1, read as the reverse complement.
ATTCAATATTATCTCCACTATATACAGTGGATATAAAAAGTCTACACACCTTTGTTAAAATGTCAGGTTTCTGTGATGTAAAAGAATGAGACAAAGATAAATAATTTCAGAACTTTTTTTACCTTTAATGTGACCTATAAATTGTACAACTCGGTTGAACAACAAACTGAAATGTTTTAGGTGAAGGGAAGTACAAAAAGAAAACTAAAACAATATGGTTGCATAAGTGTGCACACCCATAAACTAATACTTTTGTCTTTATACTTTCATAATTCGTTAACACAAATTCACAAATCATATATTTCTCCTTGCAGCTTTTTTCTGCATTGTCAAATATTTAAAGGATATGTTCACCTTTTAACAAAAAATAATAAATGCACATTTTTTTATGGTAAAAAAATGTGCAGAGGATGGATCCCATGAAGCCGCACTTCAGTGCAGATCCACTAGTATAGGAATTAATGTCTATTTACTATTTTTTGTTTTGGAAGTCTGTAGAGCATTGACCAGTGATCAGCAGATCTCTGGTACCATGCAGGAATCCTGTAGACCTGTCAGTATATCTGTTTGCCTGTACCCCGTACTACTACGGAGCCCAACAACGTCTTGGAAGTACATTGAGAACAACAAGCTGTTGCGACTTGTATATTCCCATCCATAGAGCACATTTCAAAGAGTGACAGTGGGCGCCTGGAGAAGATGCCCTGCCTGCTGTGGGGGGGGCTGCAGTTGCGAGAACATGTTACATGGTCTACCCTAAATACGGGTGGAAGAACATGTAAAATGTCCCAAAAGGTGAACTTATTGTAACAGGGCAAATAACCAATGTAAAAAAGAAAATCGGATTAGTTTTCATTTCTGATTTTGCTTTATTGTGACAGTCCTGTTGAACCTGAGTTTACTGGGCTTCTATGTAAGTTTGTATCTGTTCTAAAAAAATAAAATCGAAATAATTTACTCGTCTCTATTTTATAAGTGTTTTGATTTCTTCAGCTGTTTTACTATATAAACGGACACGGATATTGGGATGTTAACAGTGATTCATTCAGGCCTGGCGTCTGGCATTAGCACAGCATTCGGGGTTAACAGCAGCCAGCGTTACCAGCACCACTAAAGTAATTTAAGGCCATGTGATTTCCAGCACTGCTCCTTCCTGTTACTGATAATGTGATTAATCTTGTAAGGCCTATAAAGAAAGTTTCTGCCACTTGCACTGTTCAAGAGCCCATTCCTGGAGTGCTGCATAACTCAGAAGATGTTTATTCCCTGTTTCTACATCCCTTCTTAAGGATGGGAAGATCTTTTAAAAGAGAATATTAAAATGTTTAGTTTGAAACTGATAAAATATGAGCTTCATCTCAGAAGTAAAAAATAAATTATTTGGTAGATTTTCCTACCTCAAAAGGCGAATGTATAGGGACATTAGAGATCAATTAGGGTCGTTCTGAAGCCAGTGTGATATGTGATGTCAGTGCGTGTCAAACACATCCACAGATGTATCAAATTGCTTTCAAGTTCCCCATTTACATTAACTCTAAATTTCATATACATGTGAAAGAATTTAAAATGTTACTATTTGTGTGCGGCTAAGCCACCTTCTTAGCATGTTATCTATGTCAATGGTGGGGACAGGCACAGCACTCCTTCCACTAATTAGGAATATGACAGTTGTCACTGCTGACTTGATCTTTGTGGGTCTAGGCTCAAGAGCGCTCTTCCCCAGTCTGACTGACTACTACATCATGCTTCAATGACTTGATTGGCTGCAAGCTTGTTGCTAGCCAGGGGCTTCCTAGGTAGAGTAGCAAGCATTAGGATGACAGACCCAGGGGCTAAACAAAATAATTCAAAAGCCCTGTACATGCGATTGGTTTGTCTGAAAACAGACCAATGGACCATTTTCATCGGACAAACCGATCGTGTGTGGGCCCCATCGGTGAAAAAAAATAGAACACGTTTTAGAAATCTCTGATGGATAAAAAAGCGATAGTAAAAAATGATCGTCTGTGTGGAAGTTTCAGTCAAAAATCCACGCATGCTCAGAATTAAGTCGACGCATGCTCGGAAGCATTGAACTTACTTTTTTTTTAAGCACGTCGTAGTGTTTAACGTCACCGCGTTTGGACACGGTCGGATTTTTGACCAATAATGCGTAAGCAAGACTGATGAATGTCAGCTTCATCGGATATCCGACGGATTAGATTCCATCAGATATCCGATCGTGTGTACAGGGCTTTAGTGTCTGGTTTTAGGAGCAACGTTGACTTTACAGTCCCAAGGTCCCTTTTTCACATTTACAGCTTGTAACTTAAGCTGGATACACACAGACCAAAATTGTGTAGCCCTCCCTATTAGACGAAAGCTGATCACTAGATTAGCTTGTATAAAATAGGACTGCTGGAAAACCCCCTTTTAATCCGTGGCTTACAACCAATCGTCTGCAGCCCTGATCAGTGTATTCTGAAGCCAGAGAGTCCCAGCTGTCAAAATAAAATGTCCTAGCAGAGAGATTCCTGCATTCACTTTGTGTGGATACAGGAATGTTGGTTTTTGTTTGTTCAGCCCACTGGCAGATTTGGGGTGGGGGGGCGGTGTGCCCAGCTTTAGTTGCCCCTTAATTTAATTTTAACTTTCTCATTAATCGCTTAGCCCACAGTAGCTTCTGGAGAGACTATCCATGCATGGGTAGTGTGTTTTTTTCTCCTCAGCTCTGCCCTCATATTACCAAATTAATGTTGATCTCTAAATTAAATGTATGGGGTCTTGTCTCTGCTTCCTCGTAGATATCTAAACTCTATATCGCTTTCAGAACACTTCCCTCGGTGCTTGTAATAGGCAGTCAGATGTAGTCTTGGATTTTGTTATCCCTAGCAGAATCGCACAGAATCTGTCGCTGACTAAATGTGGCCTTATACTTGGAATTTTTATTTAAACAATATTATTTTTTACAGGACGGTGAGGTTTACTGTATCGATGCTCGATTTTATGGAAACATTAGTCGCTTCATCAACCATCTCTGTGAGCCCAACCTTCTTCCTGTCCGCGTATTCATGTCCCACCAAGACCTGCGTTTCCCGCGGATCGCCTTGTTCAGTAGTCGACACATCTGTTCCGGAGAGGAGATTGGGTGAGTATCTTGTGATAAAATCAAGTTTCTCAGATACCGCATGACCCGGCAACATGTTTGACTCTACGTAGGTGGTTAATTATATTGCCAGTTGAGTCTGTCGCACCCAACTCCTACAATCTAGCCACGGCAGTCGGCAGACATGACGGAGTCAGTAGAGTAAACTGGCCATACACTGTTGTATCTCTCTTAAATCAATAGAATCTCCGCTGCCAGCTTTTCTATTCATTGTAGCACCCACAGCTGACTAAATAACTACATCTGATAGGATGCAGTCACTGGTTCCAGTCGGCTCAGTCTGTTTTTAAAAAGATACTGTTGAGCTGTGATGTGCTGTCACTGTCAGGGCCATCCACGGCTTGAAACCCAGCCAAATGAGCAGGAATCTGCCAAAATTCAAGATGTATATGGCAAGCTTAAGCCTGAAATGAGACTAATACAGTCAGGGGGGAAAAAGTATTTGATCCCCAGCTGTTTTTTTATGTTTTCCCACTCACAAAGAAATGATCAGTCTATGATTTTAATGGTAGTTTTTTTTTTTTTAACAGTGAAAGACAGAATAACAGAAAACTGAAACGCATTTTAAAAAGTTATAAATTGATTTGCGTTTTAATGAGTGAAATATGCATTTTACCCCTTCGCAAAACATCACTTAGTACTTGGTAGCAAAACCCTTGTTGGCAATCAGGTCAGATGTTTCTTGTAGTTGGCCTGCAGGTTTGCACAAATCTCAGGAGGGATTTTATGCAGATCCTCTCCAAGTCATGAAGGTTTTGAGTCTGACGTTTGGTAACTTGAACCATCAGCTTTTCTATTTTCTATGGGTTTAAGGACTGAAGATTGGCTAGGCCACATCAGGACTTTAATGTGCTTCTTTTTGAGCCACTCCTTTGTTGCCTAGGCCATGAGTTTTGGGTCATTGTCATGCTGGAATACCCATCTACGACCCGCTTAAAATACCCTTGCTGAGGGAAGATTTGATGGTACATGGCCCTGTCCATCGTCTCTTTTGATGGGGTGAAGTTTCCCTGTCCCCTTAGCAGAAAAACACCCCCAAATCATAATGTTTCCACCTTCATGTTTTATGGTGGGGATGGTGTTTTTGGGGTCATAGGCAGCATTCTTCCTCCTCCTCCAAACACGGCGAGTTGAGTTAATTGATGCCAAAGAGCTTGATTTTGGTCTTATCTGACCAAAACACTTTTACCCAGTTAATTCGCAAACTTTCCATGGGCCTGTACATGTGCTTGCTTGAGCAGGGAAACCTTGTGGGTGCTGCAGGATATCAGTCCTTCACGGCGTAGTGTGTTACCAATTGTTTTCTTAACGACTATGGTCCCAGCTGCCTTGAGATCATTGACAAGATTCTCCCGCGTAGTTCTGGGCTGATTCCTTACCGTTTTTCATGATCATTGAAATTCCAAGAGGTGAGATTTTGCATGGAGCCCCAGACCAAGGGTGTGTTTCTTCCATTTGCGAATAATTTCACCAACTGTTGTCACCCTCTCACCAAGATGCTTGGTGATGGTCTTGTAGCCCATTCAAGCCTTGTGTAGGTCTACAATCTTGTCCCCGACATCCTTGGACAACTCTTTGGTCTTGGCCATGGTGGAGAGATTGGAACTTGATTTCTTTCTTCTGTGGACAGGTATCTTTTATACAGGTAACAAGCTGAGATTAGGAGCACTTTCTTTACGAGAGTGCTCCTAATCTCAGCTCATTACTTGTATAAGAAGACACCTGGGAGCCAGAAATATTGCGGATTGATAGCGGTTCAAATACTTATTTCACTTATTAAAATGCAAATCAATTTATAACTTTTTTTGAAATGCGTTTTGCTAGATTTTTTTGTTCTTTCTCTCACTGTTAAAATAAGCCTATCATTAAAATTATAGACTGATCATTTCTTTGTGGGCAAATGTACAAAATCAGCAGGGGATCAAATACTTTTTGCCCTCGCTATAAAACGTTCATTATTGCAAGAACAAATACTTCATCTACATTCCATACTACTTCTACATTCCCTAGCCTGTTCTGACCAGCACTTTGCTCTTTTTTCCCTCCTACCTTATCTAGAAGTGCTTCTTTTGGTGACTAAAAACGGCAACAATGACTACTTGTCTGTCCTCTAGTCAGACTTATCCTTATTCCCTGTCCTGGTCACATTGGTTGCTGGGAGTGAAAACCTCTGCATCCAGGACACAAACCGCAAACAAATAAATAAATCAGCAACTCTTGATTGAAAACTAGAGGTAAAAAAGGTTTTGTCATGGCGTTCCACCTTAACATGAAAAAGAACAGTAGGCTAATGAAGTGCATTATATTCTCTTTGTCACCAGAGATCTCTAGATGTAAAGTTTGTGAACCTATCTCTGCAAAGACCTCTGAAAGCAGCCAGAATTGGTTATTAGCCCCCATAACCAGCCAGTCGCAGAGCAGTTCTGAAGTGCAGATTTTCCCCAAAGATCTCTGGATTGGGGGCACAGTATTATGAGTGACAATACGCTTACTTTCATCCTGGAGCTCTTTTAATTTTTTTCATTAATAAGTACCAGAGCAGTCTGGGTCCTTAGTCCATAAAAAAAAAAAAAGCCTAATAATTTGCTAATGTAGATCTCTCACCACACTTAAGTGTGCCCCATGTTACCACACCAATCCTCCGGGCACACAGGAAGGAAAATGTAATTATAAATCCAAAAGTGTGCTGCCACAAGTGACTGTATGAAACATCCAAGCTTTTATTAAATCTCATTAAAACCGAGAAGGCTCTGGCAGCAGTATTAAACACACTGGGATGGCGTTAGATGGCGATGGTACAGATCTGTTACAATGCTCAAATTCAAAGCAGTACCATGTGCCGAGAAAACTTTTCTGTTCAAAAAGCCAAAGGCAACATAAACGTGTATAAGACTTATCTGCATTACCGGCTAAGTTGCTTTATTCTCGCTAGCACTTTTGTGAGTGGGCAAAGCTCCAACACTTCAGGTAGTGACAGAGCTTGCCCACCCCCTCCTGCCTTGGACACATTCCTATTGGCCACAAGGCAGCCCCTCCCGAGTGACGAACTGATAGGAATGTGAGGCTGGAAGTGATGTAGGCTTGCTTCCTCTTGGCTGTAGCAGCAGGAAATTAGATCTACTGAAGGCGTATTTAACATTTAGCTGCCTAGAGATAATTCCTGTGTTTTTTTTATTTATTTATTTTAAGTCTATACTGTTTTTAGTAAAAAATATTTCTTTGGATAGTAGTTGCACTGAAGCCAATCACATTATTGTTCATATTTAAGTCTATATACTTTTTAAATTTTTGCTTTTTTTTTTTGACTAATATATTATTATTATTTTTTTCCTTTTATGCAGGTTTGATTATGGGGACCGTTTCTGGGACATTAAAGGCAAACTGTTCAGCTGCCGCTGTGGCTCTCCCAAATGCAAACACTCTTTGCTGAAACCTGCCCCACCATGCCAGCCTGCCACCCCAGCTGAGGCACCACAAGAAAATGGGCTGCCTGACACCAGCTCCTCTGGCCTGCTCAGCCACTCTTGAGAAAAATTTGGACGTATTCCTTTTTTTATTTTACTGTTTTTTGCCAAGTTTAATATAGCGCTAAAAATCTGGATCCCGGGTTTCTGACAGGCAGGGGTTGTTCTGACAAGTGCATGTCTGGCCAAATATTTTTTTTTTTTAATAGGATCGAGAAGGATTAGAACCCCTCTTCGTGGTTCCCGCCCCCCCCCCCCCCCCCCCACACACACTATTTGTGTGTTTTCTTGCACAGGTACACCAGATAGCAGTTAAACATGACAGAGGTTCTAGCCCTTCCTTTCTATAATGGGAAGAAGAAGAAAAAAAAGGTTTTGGCTGGACACATACACTTGAAATCATCTGCTCTTTTTACAGTCTTTTGTATTGGGGAGCTTAACAACACTAACAAAGATGCTTCCTAGAATCCATTTTATCTTTTCTGATGCAAATTGTGGTGAATCTCTCTCCTGCCTCAGAGACCCTAAGCACAGCTTTGGGAGTGAAGGAGTGAACAGGCAAAAGTATTTCTGCCCCTCCAGGGGAGCAACTGTATTAATTCGCTCTGTCACTCGCACACAGTTCAAGCAAACAGTTATTGCGTTAATGTTTCCTGTGTTCAGAGTGTCCTACCACAAAAGCAGAGACTGACCAGTAAGAGACATTTTGCATCCCAGACAGCTCTACTCTTAGCCTGACAGTAGATGCCTTTATAAATAAGTATACCTGGGCAACACACAGGGACACTTGGCTTGTTTCAGATCAAAAGTTATTTAAGCTAAGTGGCTAAATATGTACAGGGCTTATTTTCGTGCTTGGGGCATTACCACCTTAAAGGATGTGATTGGCTGCTTTGAAGAACAACATCACTGGAGATCTGCAGCTTATTTATACCTAGCATAAGAGGTGTTTGAATAATCCCTCTAGCTGGTGTCTTAGTGTAGATACAGTAGGTCAAGTAAAGTCTTTTTCTTGACCCTCATTAATTTGGAATTTTTAAATATTTATGTAATTTTTAGCCATCGTAGATGCCCTGTAGCTTTTAACAGCCCCAGGGACTCTTGCAGGCACAGTGAAATCTTGCAACCCCACCAAAGTCATGAAACAGGAAGCCAAATTCAGTGGAAATTAAGGCAAATAATTTCAAATAAAGAGCTTGAGTTAGTTTGTGTCTTCCTATTTTTGGAAGTGGAAATACTCTTCTTAACGCCAGTATCCTTTGGCACCTTGAAGATGTCCGTGCGGACTGCTGGTCATATTTTGCATGATGTCATTGCAGGTTTGCATCAAAATGCAATATTTAGATGTCACCTCAGTCCCAAACACCTGGTGCCATGAATTTGGAATGGGTTCGACTTCAAAGACTTCCCCTTTCTATCCAAAGATTATATTTGTTTGGCTGGGGTTGGGTTTAAAGCACATTGTCAGCAACCCCAAAAATTCCTCGGCTCAGCTGGCAGCAGGAGTGATAGATGACCTTGTTAAGAGGACAGCATGATGGCTCTTCCAGGCTTTAAGCCCTTTTTTATTGAAAGTTAACTAAGTAAGGGAAATTGTAACATAAGTGCATCAAACTAGGCAGACGGTAATAGTAATGTTTTTTTCTGAAGCTGGTCTCTTTGTCATGTACCCTGTTCTTCTCATAACCAGTGAGATGGTTCATGGGGGGGTAATGAAGCAGGAATGGCACAGTAAACACACAGTTGCCTTTTATTTGCTTTGATTGGTTGACCACCAACAAAATGCCACAGGTTAGTCACATTATACAGCAATTGAGGTTTCCCTGGCTTTGTGTACCTGCAATGTCTTGCTGAGGGCAAGGGTTCTCCATCTGGTTGTTAGTTGGCAAGGCTTCTGCCAACCAACCTGAATTCACAAACCATTAGCATTAGTGGATAAAAGACCCCTTCCCTGCAAATTATTATCTACAGTTAGATAAAACATTCAACAACCTCTGTAAAACAATGTTCGTAAATTTCACAGGAAAAGCAAGTTTAATATAATTTGAAGAAAGATAAAAAATAAATGACTTGTTTGAGAATAGTTCAGGACACCTGTAATTCAAGCATCTATAAACATAGTTGTCTGTGCAGATATTATTATAATTTTTTTGTCTCTTAATGGTCTGCTCATGAAAACTGTGGTCACGCCCTACTCTTTCTGTTAGGTGGACCAGTATCATGAATTGTTTTGTTTTTTTAAGTAAACCACTTTTGTGCAAAATGTTGACCTTTGAGGCCACCCTGCCAAGCTGGAACTTAACTATTGCAGTTTCCATGGACCTGCCACTGCCCGTCACTTGGAAAAAGACTTTGACCAATGGCCAACGGGACGTGTTTTCAATGTAATCCATAGATGAATTCCTACAGAGTCTTTTTACAGCAAAAAGTTTTGACAGTAACAGAGGAAAATAAAAAAGGTGCTGAAACAACTGATTTATATACTGGACAGATTATTGTACCATAAAATATCTGATATTAGGTTGAACTACCAGAAGAAAAACCTTCCTTTTTTTTTTTTTTTCTTTTTTCTTTTTTTTTTTTAAGAAAGACAAATTGTTCTAGTACTATAGTGTGAATATATATTTTTTTTTTGTATTTTATTTGTTTTATTTCCTCGTTTTCGTTTTCCGGTTATTTTAAAAATTAAAAAAGGCTGCCATTTTTCCAGTGGATTTTAATTTGTAATTTTTTTAATTTGTTTTTGGTGCAGCCACTGTTGTGGTCTTTTTTTCTGTCCGTCTTTTTTTTTTTTTTTTTTTCACTCCATCCTCTATTTCCCCTTCCCCCAATTCCCTTGGACCATTGCTAGTCTTCACCCTTGATTTCCTGTTTTTGTTTTTGGTAAAACAATAAAAAATGCTTTGAACCTTTGTGTTGCTGTTTTATCTCTTTAGATCAGTTTGTTGAAAGGGGATGTGTTATTTAAAGGCAGCTACACAGCCTTACCATACACATATGGTAGATAGAATTTGGACATTAGTTTCCACAACCAGGGAAACAATCACGTTTTGTAGAGAGTTGGGCTGTCAATATCTTGTTTAAAGAAGTGGCCGCCACTCACTTTAAAGTGTTGGGTCTTTTTTTTTTTTTTTTATCTTTAAGATCTGTGTTTTGCTAAAGTTTACTCGGCAAGCTCTGTGATCATGATTTATTGTAACCTTCTGGCCCCGTCTTGTGACGAGGTGTTTGATGCACAAAACTAGCTGAACAAATTTACATTTAGTAACTGCTCAATAAACATGCGCATGCCAAATTTCTGCGTTAAGGGTCTAACAGATGTAAAGTGGACCCGATGAATTTATTCATGCTAGATGCCTACATGTTAAGTAATGTGAAAGTGTAACACTTTCCAGTTAATTACCTTAAACCTTCACCCTCTAAACAATTCATTAATCTGCTTTTCTATCCAGAAGACTGGAGCCAGCTTTAAAGTGGTTGTATAGTCAATTTTTGAACTTTTACCTACAGGTAAGCCTATAATATCTCCTAAATCTGTACGGTTTAGGAGATATTCCCCTTGCAATGTGCCACTGACTTCAGCAGTGTATGTACATCGGGGATTCTCGGCTGAAAGCCCGGCAGACGTCGGACCTTACCGGAAAGAAGTCTCCCGCGCACATGCGGGAGTGACGACATCGGGGCTTCAGCCACTCACAGCGCTGGAGCCGCGATACCCGGAAGACACGCCAAGGCAAAATGTCATCTCCCTCGGCATGGACCGGCTGAGATACCGTATGCCTCATTCTAAGGCAAGTATTTCAAAATTAGCTAATATGCAGTGCATACTAGCTCATTATGCCTTTTTGCCTTACAGGTTTACCAAATAAAAAATCAGCGGGTATACAACCGCTTTAAGGCATCATTCAACGTCAACATCTACTTCCTGGACTGAAATGCTCGCTCAGAGATGGACACTGTCATGTAAATCCTAGTGCAGGGGTCTCCAAACTTTCTGAACAAATGGCCAGTTTACTGTCTCTCAAACTTTAGGAGGGTCTGGACTGTGGTCATTGGGATTAGAGAAATCTCCTGACATCAGTGGGGAGAAAACTATGCCCCTTTTTTGATGTCAGTGGGAGGAATTTTTCCCCATCATTGGTGTCATTGGGCTCCATTGTTGGTGTCGGGAGAAATTGTGCCCCATCATTGGGAGGAATTGTGTCCCTAACATTTGTGTTACTGAGAGAAATTGTTCCCCATAGTGGGTATCATTGTGAGGAATTGTGCCTGTTCATGTGTCAGTGGGGGGGGGGGGGGGGGGGATTTGTGTCCCTTCATTGTTCACATTACTGTATTGGGGATGAAATTGTGCCTCAAGGGCTGGTTAAAAGCAAGCAAAGGGCCATAGTTTTAAGACCACTGTCCTAGTGCTTTTGCAGTTTTTGGCTGTATTTACATATGTTTAACAGAGATCAGCCTCTGCTCCAACATTTTTTGGCTTGCTGCAAAGTTACGGTGTACAGTCTGATCACTGGGGCAGGATAGGACTGAGGAAATGATTCCTCGTGTTTGAATGTACCTTTCAGTACTGCTGCAAACAGATAAACCTAGCCTACACACAAAAGCATCCGGGTGCCCCATAATTTAGCCGAACCCCCATTTGTCTGGCAGTTTCACAGGTTTCTGCTTTGTGACCACTGCTCAGAGCAAAATTGACTGAACACCTCTGCACTGTGCCTAAAAGCTAGACCTTGATGGTTCAGCTTGTACCACAAGGTTCATTTGGGATGATGTCAAAGTGCCAACACCGGTGTGATTCTTATTAATGCTGTTGTTGTGGAACTAGGAGGAATAGGTGACCAGTGTAATGTTAAAACCCCATATTCCACTATATAGCGGAAAATGGCACTGGCAGATGTTGGTATGCTTCTGGGCAGATAGTACAGATAAGCATATTCAGGTAATATAAAGAAAACCTAGAGCGTGCAACTGTTATGTTCTGAAAATGCTACTTGTCTGGCAGTCATAGTAATACAGACTTAAAAGTGGCCGGGGGCAATTCTAGGGAAGCATGCTTATCATGAGTTTTAACTTTACTGGCTGCATACTTGCTTCAGGGGCTGGTGACAGAGCTTACTTAAAGTGGACATTCACATTTTGTGAATGTTAACAGAGCGTTAATCTGTCTAGCTTTTATTTCTTTTTACAGAATTACACAACAAAGGCTCGACGGTACTAGAGGGGTTCCTTCTTTCTACTCCTGTTCATTTCCGTGTCTTTTCCAGCTCAGAAAATCAAATCTGATTGTTCTGTTGCTGGGAATCTGAGGTGTAAAGGGAGCGCGGTGTATTCCTGGCGAGGACTGAGTCACGGCGGATTCACTGTGGCAGAGAACCAGCTTATGTTCCTTCCACTCACTGTGACCCATTAAAAGGTTTCAGTAGCTGCACCGCTAAAAGCTTTTCCTAAGTCTTTGCAGGAACGTGTCCCCAGGGCGCTGTTCCTGCCGTCTGCGCTGTGTCCATCATTGTCTGTAGGTATTTGCAGTTGTGGGGGGGGGGGGGGTAGAGAGGACTCTAGTATATGGAAGAGATAGATGAGTTGTCCCTCGATAAGCACCAAGACAGAATAAAGTTGGGGGAGTCATGAAAATTACCAAAAGGTTCAGTCCATTCCAAGCTGATATTTCAGTTGTGCTGCTCACACACATTACAATTTGTTTTTTCAACAACGATGTTGTACAGAGAAGACACAGCCAAATTAATATAAAAAAATGTGACCATACATATCACAAATTAGTGGGTTAAATCATTTTTGTCGAATTAGATCTTTAAATTATCGGAAAGACACAGGGTTGATTTACTAAAACTTAAGCTTTGATAAAAAATTGAAACTGATCGGTTTCTATGCAGAGCTGCACCAAATACCGCACTTATTCCCATACACACTATTAGATTTTCTGCAGATTTTTGTCTTAAGATTTACCAAAACCATGTAATATAAGGGCAAACCTTAAGAGTTTAAATTTGTATGCATTCAGGCAGGCCCTTGCACTACGTGATTTTGGTAAATCTGAAGACAAAAATCTGCAGAAAATCTAATGTGTATGGGGCTTAAAGGGGTTGTAAAGGAAATTTTTATTTTTTTTATAATAAGCATCCTTTACCCGCAGACATTCCTCTCTTCACTTCCTCATTGTTTGTTTTTGCTCAGAAGTTGCTCTATTTCTTCTCTGTTCTGTTAACTTCCTGCTTGTTTCATTATTACTCACCACCGTGAAAGGGAAGCTTTATTGCGGTGGTTAGTGACATGCTCGCCCCTCCTGGGAACTACATCTGTGCGGCAGGACACTCTCTACGTGTTAGAGGATTCAAGGAGGTGTGCATTACTGGGCATGCCGCAATGCATACTGGGAAATGTAGTTCATGCATGAACGAGCGCCGCACACCAGGAAGTGAATGAGAGAACAGAAACTAGAATGCCGGAGGTGATATTGATGAAGAAATTTAATAGGTATTTACAAATGTTTTAACAGAATCATTACACTATTCTGTCTGTCTACCTTGCAGACATTCATTTTAGGCAAAAAAAAATTTTTTCCTTTACAACTCCTTTAATTGAACAAACAACTTAGAAGCCGATTGACTACCATGCACAGCTTTTGCTCTCTCTGCCTTTAGTAATTCAACCCCAGGTTGGGGGGGGGGGGGTTTTTTTCATTAAAATTATTCTGATCAGTCAGGGGCAGAAAATCTGATGGTGGGACAAGTAGATAGATCTAAATCAGGGGGGCCCAACCACCAGCCTGCGACTTCCTGTGCTGGGGTGGCAGGTCGGCAAACCTAGATCACAGGTTCCTGACCGACCATTCCAAAGCATAAGTATTCTGAATGGAGCCAGCTCAGGAGGGAGCAGAGCTGGATAAGCTGATGCTTCCTGTAGAGCGCCATCTCCTGTCACAGGTTGAGCGGTATCAAATGCACTCCGCCTGGGACAGCAACAGCCAGCAATACTACTAGTAAGGGAGATTCCTTAATGGAAGATTAGTATTTAACCACTTGCCGACCGCCGCACGACTATTTACATTGACAGAATGGCATGGGCAGGCAGATTGGCGTACAGGTACGTCCCTTTAAATCTGCCGCCCAGCACACACGCCTTGCGAGTGTGGCCGCGGCTCCTGGGAACTCGATGTTCCTGGGAGTCCCGCGATTGCGGTCGGCAAGGGCAGAACAGGGGAATGCCTTTGTAAACAAGGCATTCCCCTATTCTGCCTAGTGACACTGTCACTAATGACCGTTCCCTGTGATCGGGAACAGTCATCAGTGACATGTCATGTGTAGCCAAGCCCCCTAACAGTAAGAATCGCTTCTTAGGGAACACTTAACCCCTGCAGCGCTACCTAGTGGTAAACCCCTTCACTGCCAGTGTAATTTTTACAGTAATCCGTGCATTTTTATAGCACTGATTGATGTAAAAATTACAATGGTCCCAAAATGGTGTCAAAAGTGTCCGCTATAATGGCACAGTCCCGATAAAAAAAAAAAAAAAAACGCTGATCGCCACCATAACTAGTAAAAAAAAAATATTAATAAAAATGCCATAAAACAGTCCTTTATGTAGATGCCATAACTTTTGCATTAAGCAATCAAACGCTTATTGCGATTCTTCTACATATTTTTGGTAAAAAATAAAAATCAGCCTCAACTGTTTAAAAAAATTAATTATATTTTCTAGGGATATTTATTATAGCAAAAAGTTAAAAATACTGATTTTTTTTTTTTTTTTTCAAAATTGCTGCCCTTTTTTTGTTTATAGTGCAAAAAATAAAAATCACAGAGGTGATCAAATACCACCAAAATAAAGCTTTATTTGTGGGGAAAAAAGGGGTGTCGATTTTGTTTGGGAGCCACGTTGATCAGTTAAGGATCTACCTTCTAATCCCCCACTTTGCAGAGTGGGGCGATGACAGGTCCGTGTCCTCTGTTTATGCAGAGCAGACATGGACAGAGCCCGCTGTACTCTATAGGTGGCCATTGTACACCCGACTACCTCTGATCCGATTCACCTACCCGGAGGAGCATGGATCCTCTTCCATTTGTTTTTGTTTTTTTTTATCAGATCTGAGGTAGGTGGGGTAAACAGACACGTCTATTTACACCTAGGCGATTGGTTTAGCAGCAAAATGTGGGACTTGTTTGTGATTCCATTACTTCTCAATAACACCCTGATCGTGCCGTGAGTTTGCCACAATAAGTCACACTGCAATCACAGCAAAATCCCACTGCGATTGCAATACCATTACTTCTCAATGGCACCCCAAACGCATCCCGCGTTCAAATCACCGAGGTGTAAATGGACTATCTGATCAGGTCTACCTGAGAAACTGACAGGTTGACCTGATCGAAACGGTCATAGAAATGGTGAAAAATCAACTATACAGTAATTTATAAAATCGCTCCATTTATGGCGACAATAAAGGAAATCTAATTCTAAGGTGTTATGAAATCAGGGGCACAATACATTACTGGATATGCATTGCAGTTACACATTGTAAACACACTTTACAATGTAATTTATTTTGAAAGACCTCCAAAAACACCTGTACTGCAACGCACGTATCTGCATTGAAAACAATGCTGTGTGTCTGTTTTTGGCTGCATTGGGGTCTGATGGTAACTTAAAGTATTACTAAACCCACAACAGTAAGATCAGTCTGTATATGCAGTATACTCACTGTGGAACTAAGTGGTTAATCCTCTGGATTGTGTTAAAAGGCTGTTTGATTCTGTCTTCTCTGATTCTTCCACTGACTCCAGAACATGTCAAGATAAGACAGTCTTTGGAGTCAGGCTGCACATGTTGTTTGGTGTGTGTTGTTAGGTTGTTAGTTTTTTGTTTTTGTTTTCTTTGGAGAGTGCATTCGATCGGCAGTGTCAGGAGTCCTGCATCCTGATAGGACATCTCAGTGCAGTGTGAAAATGCATCCTACAAGCTTAAAGGAGTTGTAAAGGCAAAAGGTTTTTTGATCTTAAAGCGGAGGTTCACTGGAATTGTTTTTTTTTTTTTTAAAAGCCAGCAGCTACAAATACTGCAGCTGCTGACTTAAAAAAAAAATGGACACTTACCTGTCCAGGTCGCCCGCGAGGTCGGAAGCCGAGCTCCCACTCAGCTTCCCCTGCGCTGCAGCTTTACTGCCCGGTTCTCTAATGTGTATGTGCAAGTCGCGCTGTGCCGTCCTCACTGCTGTGTTCTGGGAGCCGTGAGTTTCCCAGAACACAACAGGGGATGACTCGAAGGGGCGCGACTCCCACTGGAGTCTATACCCAGAAGTGATGCAAATACCTGTATTATACAGGTATCTGCACCCCCTCCCCCCTGAAAGGGCAAATGTGACACCGGAGGGGGGGAAGGTTCCGAAAAGCGGAGGTTCACTTTTGGGTAAACCTCCACTTTAATGCATAAAGATAAACCTTTTGTGTGTGGCAGCCTATTTCTTTAGGCCTCTTATGACGTCACAGTCCCAGCATGCTCCGGATGGTGACGTCACCACCATGCTGGGACTGTGACGTCATAAGAGATTTTAGTCTTAGTTTGTTCTAAGACTTTTTATTTTTGTACTGCACTTGTTTAAAAAAAAAATGTGACAGAAAGATAAACAAGACTTTACAATCCCTTTACTCAGGAACTGATGGAAGTCACAAGACTGCTATATACTGCTGATGAGAAAAGGTATTTAACAGTTTATATTTACTAAAATAATTGCATTTCCATGGTCTGTGTACTGTGGGGGACCAGATATAGTGAATGCAGGGTCCTGGGTATAGTAACACTTTGTGATAAGTTAGCTCATTCAATAATTTGGGTTATTGCAACACAGCATTATAGTGTGCATGGCCTTCCTTGATTGCAGGGACTGATATGTATATTAACATGTGTAAAGCGCGGTGTTAAATTAATGACACTATAAAAGTACCTATAATAAATAATATGGCCCCTCAGAGATTCCAGTGGTGCACTCTCCCCTCCAGTGGTTCCAGCTGTATCCCCCACCTTTCCCCTTAAAGACGTTGCCCTCATTCTGCTGCAGAAGTTTCTCATTTTCCGTTGTACTAATGAGATCCTTGTCACTGACAATCTATTTGCCCCTAATGGACCGTTGAGTGACTCTAAGGCATGCCCTCTTTGGGTGAAAGGAAAGGGTTAATAGATTGTCTTCCTTTTCCTCCTGGGAACAGGATCTGGGCTGTGACACATCCTCTGTTGATGGGCACATTTCTTCTACTAGAAAGCTTGAAACACCATGCTGAAGAGGCTGGTCCGCCCGTCCCAGTGGAGAGAGACCAAGTGTTCTGTGGAATATGGTGAGAATTTATTCACTCTGGTCCATTTAACACCGATGGGTCACACGTGAAATGACATTGGCACGTGGTAGTGTAGAATGTTGGGAAGTAACGCAGTTACCACTTTTCTCATGCGCTCAGTTCTATATGAGTGGCTCCCACCATCCCTGCTGTTTTTGTTTTTACGTATTTCCATTATGGAGAATGCGGCAGAGGGAGCTGAAACTGATCTAGGTGGGCAAAGTAGACTCCTCTCCCCCGGGCAGACTGGAAAAGCGTTGTGAATTGTAGCTGGGAGATCTCCATGCTGGAGCATCCGAGACAAATAAGACCATCAGGCTCCACCTGGAACTTAAATATCGCTTTTTAATTCATATTGTCAATAGCAAATTGTCAATTCATTTCCCATACATATTGTATAGATTGTCAGCTGATTGCTCTCTAGCTTAATATTCCCGGAGCATTGTTTATGTAGGTGCTAGTGTTCTCATCTACTTGAAGCATTTTTGAAAGAATGCAATGTTTGAATTATGAATTGGATTGTATGAAGCAGTGTTGCCTTTTGCCATGCATGCATCATGTTGAGCTTTCATTAATGTGGCATGTCTTATTCAGAGGATAGAAAGCAGTTCAGCCCGAGCAGAATAAGTCAGCATGAATGTGGGGGGGGGGGGGGGGGTGATCTGGAAAGCAGCCTTTTTTCCCCTGAAATTAAAAAGCGTGCTTTCTCCTGGCTGCATTTAATTCACTTCCTAGTGTGATGCCTGTAAATACAAGTCCCTCAGAAGAGAAAGAAAATAAGAAAGCGGATTGGTTGTCATCACTAACGGGTAAACATAAAATCTCTTTTGTGCTGGGTATTATGAAATCTAGGCTAATAAGCAATCTGCCCGGCTACCACATAAAAATGTCTGCAGTTGGTAAATGCCCATGTTACCAAGGACAATTCCCTGTGCTGGATATCGGTCCCACCAACGTCCCTTTTTGCACTATTGACTTGTCCGCAGGGTTTGATTTTAGTTGTCCCTCATATACTTCAATACCGGGGCACTTTCACCCCCCTTCCTGCCCAGACTCATTTTCAGCATACAGCGCTCTCACACTTTTAATGATAATTGCGCCGTTATGCAATACTCTACCCAAATGAAATCTTTAAAGTTTTTTTTTGTAAAAAATTAAAAACCGAGCGGTGATTAAATACCTCCAAAAGAACGCTCTATTTGTGTGGGGGAAAGAAAAAATGACAAACTAAGAAAAATGTTTTCAACAATTTCGGTCAGAAATTTTTGTAAATAAGTAATTTTTCTCCTTTACTGATGGACACTGATGAGATGCCGCTGAAGGGCACCATTATGCCGCACTGAAAGGCAGCACGGACTTGCATTACTTCTGGGCACTGACTTGCATTACTTCTGGGCACTGACTTGCATTACTTCTGGGCACTGACTTGCATTACTTCTGGGCACTGACTTGCATTACTTCTGGCCACTGTTGATCAGTGCCCAGATTATGTGTACAAGTCTCCCCCCTGTAAGGAAATGCCGCTGATGGACTCTCCTCCCCACACACTATGTCAGTGTGAGGGGAGGAGAGCCGATTATCGATAGTTCTTTGTTTACATGTGATTGGACACAGCTTATCACATGGGTAAAGAGCCGCGTCATCGGTTCTTTACCGAGATTGTGTTCAGGCCGCGTCCCTGGTACACAGCGCGCCTGTGATTGGTGCACTGTGTGCCCCCCGTGGTGAGACGGACAATGTCATATTTCATCATCCCAGAACGAGAGAGCATCCCGCCTGCTATCATTTGTCTATACTGCGGTTGGGAGTTAGTTAAAGAGAGTCTATCCCTGCAATCAGGGCCAGATTATAAGCATCACTAGGGGCCTGGTGCTGAGGATTTTTGGTGGGCCTTTTTATGGAAAGATGTGGTGACAATGGATCAGATTTAGGAGAGGCAGGGATATGACTTAAGTAACTTCCTCCTGCATTTACAGGGACCTAAATTATTATTCTGTCCAATGAAATTAACACCCAAGCGCTTAATGCCTGTAAATGCACCTAAACGTTTGATGCTTGCTTAAGTGTCTAAAGCTTTTACAGTTTTATTTTTTTTGCCAAAAAACTGTTGCCAGGGGGGAAGGCTGACCAGGAGAGTTTGCAAAACGTCCAGTGTGCATGAGGTCTTACTGTCCTAAGGACAACCCAAAATGTGTGATTATTATCACTGAAAGTGAAGGAAAGTTTGACCAGTGGTCTCCAAACTGCGGCCCTTTGCTTGCTTTTATCTGGCCCTTGGGGCACTATTTCATCCACAACACCAATGATGGGGCACAATTCTTCCCACTGACACCAACAATGAGGCCCAATGATATCAATGATGGGGCCCAATTCCTCTCAATGACACTAACGACGGGGCCCAATGATGGGGTACAATTCCTCCCACTTACACCAATAATGAGGCGCTATTATTCTTACCAAAACGAACAATGGGGCATTATTATTTTTTTCACTGACGCTGGGACCTTTACTAGGGCTGGGCTGTGGCCAGTGGCAGTAGAAAACTCTGAATGACAGTAAACTGGCTCTTTGTTTAGAAAGTTTGGAGGTCCCTGAGATAGACATAACATATAGAGCAGGTAAATGTTCTTAAACTGGTTGTAAACCTCAGACATGAAATCTGAACAAAGCACATATTTCTAGTGCTTTGGGGAAAGGCAAGTAAACACTAAGTATTAGTTCTCTCTGCTGTAGTTCTCTATTATCAGTATGAGCCACTTCTTACAATTTTTTCTGACACCAAGAGCTAAAAAGGTGATGGGAAGGATCTCCAGCACACCGCCTGTGATTGACAGCCTCAGCTCTGTGTGTAGGGTGGTGTGTCCCTTCCCTCTCCAGTCAGCTCTCGGAGCTCTTGTAGAGTGTGTAACTGTGGCTCCCTGCCCCCTGCTTTGTGAATCTGTGAAAAATAATTTCCATCTCTGCGTTTTACAGGGATGTACCGGACAAATAACTGCGGTTAAACAGGTACAATTTATGTAGGAGGATTTGTTTCATCTCTGTGTATCACCTGAGGCCAGTCACTTCACTGGGTATATGTAAGGGTTTACAACCACTGTTACAACTTCTCATCCGGCCTATAGCTGAATGACAGCCGGGCGGTGGCTTCAAGATCCTGACTGGATGTGGTATGACGTCCTTCACGTGCGCATTGTGTCATTCAGCGCGGCGATCGCTTGATGAGCTGTGTCCCTTGGACACAGCCGATCACAAGAGCATACGTCATTGGCTCTTTACCCTGATTGGTGATACGCTGTGTCTATAGTCACAGCCGATCACATGTAAACAAATGCCAGTTATAAGCATTTCCTTTCCTCGGTGCTGTCCACTCATCAGTGTAGGAGAAAAATTACCTGTCTGCAAAATTGTATTAAAACTATAAAAAAGATTTTTATTTTTTTCAAAAATTTTTGGTATTTGATTGTTTATTTAGAGGGGAAAAAAACCCAGTGGTGATTAAATACCACCAAAAGAAAGCTCTATTTGTGTGGAATAAAAATTTCATATGTGTGCAATGTTGCATGAGCGTGCAATTGTCATTCAAAGTGTGACAGCGCTGAAAAATGTCCTGGGTGTAAGATCCCAGCATTAAAGTAGTTAAGGGGGGGACACAGAACCCATCTCAGGTTTTTATTATCTAATCCAGGGGTGCCCAACCTTTTGAAGAGCAAGGGCCACATAAGCAAGTTGGTAACCAGTCGAGGGCCACAATGAGCAGAGCAGGCGAATGATGGGTCACGGCTACTCTATAGGCCCTCCAATCCGCCCAGATGAAAGGGGACGAATTCCCTTCTGTTTTTCTGATTGGAGGTAGTTGGGTGTAAACAGACATCTGTCGCTCTATAGATGTGAATTAAGGGTCCCATTTGGTCGGGCTGATCGTGTGAAAAGGGCCTAAGACTGCTTTCACACTGATGTGCTGCGGTTTAATCAAACCGCGGGTGCAGCGTAGTGCACCTGTGTCTATCCTGCAGATTAGTTGAACTTTGCCTTAGACTCCACCTGTGGCAAAAGCCAGCGCTGTAGAGGAAGCATTGGCTCATGGGGCTCTGCTCCGCAGCCGCTTTCTTCCTCTACCACCAGCTTCATTCACTACACTGATGCTATGGTACGGTGGGTCAGCAACCTGCGATCTGGGCTTGCCAACCCACCATTCCAGTGCAGGAGGTCGCGGGCCACATCAGAGGGCTCTGTGGGCCACATGTGGAACCCGGGCCACTGGTTGGACACCCCTGATCTAATCCCTCTCCAAAACTTCTTCAATGGCAGTATGAAAAAGTAGAAGCGATTTGGGCAATTTCTCCTTTTGCAGCACTGGGATCCAGGCTCCGTACGATCCGCTGAACTGGTATTGATCGGTTTGGGTGAGTTTGGAGAACTCCATTCAGCTTTAAACCCAGCAGTGACCTTATAAACCAGAAACATTAGCGGACTACATAAATCTTCATTTCACTGCATTGAGGTTAATGTGGTTTAATAAGGTCAATGGTGGCTTGGATACACAGATCCTTATATACCCCCTGAGTCATGTACACATACACAACGCACACACGATGACCGCCTCCAGATTTGGCTAATAAAGAAGCTGACTAATCTCCGCCATTCAGGTTCATGTTAGAACTTGTGCTGCCATTCCTGAGCTTTTCTTATCAAACTGTTTATTTGCCTTTCATGCTACATTCAGTACATTGGCCAGCAAAATGGTGGTTAAAGACCAGGCCACTTTTTGTGATTCAGCACTGCGTCGCTTTAACTGACAATTGCGCGGTCGTGCGACGTGGCTCCCAAACAAAATTGATGTCCCTTTTTCCCACAAATATAGCTTTCTTTTGGTGGTATTTGATCACCTCCTGCGGATTTAATTTTTTGTGCTATAAACAGAAATAAAGCAACAATTTTGAAAAAAATTCAATATTTTTTACTTTTTGATATAATAAATATCCCCAAAAAATATATGTAGCGCTATGTAAACATATTTACAAATGGGAATGTAAGTCCAGCGAGAATGACCTGTCGTAAGGCTTTGACAGGATGACCCCGCCACATATATATAAAAAAAAAATTCCCTAAGTTTAGGCTGATACGTATTCTTCTACACAATTTTGGTAAAAAAAAAAATCGTAATAAGCGTTTATTGATCGGTTTGCGCAAAAGTTATAGCGCCTACAAAATAGGGGATATTTTTTGGCATTTTTTTTTATATATATATTTTTCTTTACTAGTAATGGCGGCGATCAGCGTTTTTTTATTGTGACTGCGACATTATTGCGGACACTTTTGACAAATTTTTGGGACCGTTGTCATTTTTACAGCGATCGGTGCTATAAAAATGCACTGATTACTGTGAAAATGACACTGGCAGTAAAGGGGCTAACCACTAGGTGGCGCTGTAGGGGTTAAGTGCGCCCTAGTGAGTGATTCTTACTGTAGGGGGGATGATCACTGTCATTGTCACGAGGCAGAGCAGGGAGATGCTTGTTTAAATCAGCATCTCCCCGTTCTTCCTTACCGTGAGACGATCGCGGGTATCCCAGCGGCGATCGAGTCTGCGGGACCCGCAGTCGGGGCTCACAGGCGCGTGTCCACAAGGCAGCGATCTTAACAAGGACGTATATATACGTACTTCTGTCTGTCTGTGCCATGCTGTTGACTTATATAGTCGTGCGCTGATCGGCAAGCAGTTAAGTCAGTGGTCATCAACCCTGTCCTCAGGGCACACTAACAGGCCAGGTTTTATGCAATCACTGAGCAGTAAATGATATCACCTGTGAAGTATTTCAGTTATTTTGCAAACCTGGCCTGAGGACAGGGTTGATGACCACTGCTTTAAAGTCACTGGCACAGAACAGGTGTTATGACTTCACTTGCTGCATGCTTGTTCTAGGACTGTGAGTCAAAGTAATGCCAAATACCAAAGCCATTGGATCAGCATGATGGCCAGGCAACTGGCATTTCTAGAGAGAGAGAGAGAGAGAGAGAGAGAGGTCAGTGATGGCAAGTGTTTGTCTTCTGGTGGTTCATGTGTCAGTTTTTTTGAGTGCATATCAGTGCTACTTCTCACCTATGCCTCCAAACACAGCATTATCAGTGCTTCGCAGCCATGTGTTTACATAATCCAGCATTTTAGAACGTCTCTTATGTGCTTTGTGCACTGGCCACAGCCGTATGCATTGGACATATTTTAGATGTGCTTCTTGATGCTTATTAGTCATGTCTTGCTCTGTGTTGGGGGTAACCTGCTATCCAGGAACATCTCATCCACTATCCAGTGTCTAAGACCCTTTCACACTGAGGCACTATAGAGCTAAAAAGAAAGCGCCCTGAAAGAGCGTCTCAATTCATTACAGTGGCTTTCACACTGGAGCAGTGCGCTGGCAGGACAGTAAAAAAAATCCTGCTAGCCGCATCTTTGAGATGGTGTGGGAGCGGCGAATACACCACTCCTAAAGCGCCCCTGCTTATTGAAATCAATGGGCAGTGCAGCGGAACCGCCGGCAAAGCAGCGCTTTGCAGGTGGCTTTAACCCTTTTTTGGCCTTTAGCGTGGGTTAAAGGCGCCCCGCTAGCGGCCGAACAGCGATGCTGACACCCCGTCCGCCCCAGTGTGAAAGGGCTGTTAGCCAACTGCCGCTTTTAACAAAGGCATTTGTGTGGCTGTTTAAGTTCACAGTTGCTGTTTTCTCACTGAATCCATCACAAGTCATGAAAGGGTGGAAAACCATTAGCAAGTATAAGAAAGCCCTGGAGATGGGCCCTTCTGCAGTGGCGGGGGCCCTCAGAGAGCCATTACCCCTGATTACACTCAATCCATACCATGGCTTTATTTGCTTTTCACTCTAAAAATCACCCAATTTAACTGCAGATTGGTGAAATGAAGCCTGAGGACACCGTAATTTAATATTAGTAATATCACATTAATATTATAGTGTGTAGAAGTTATTATATACCGGTTCACCAGAGACCTGTGTAGGAGAACAATCGACAAAGACTGAATATTATCAATGTGAATGTTCATAATTGCAGCCGCAGAAATGGAATTATTGATGGAAAACGTCCCTACAAGGCTGCCTGTCGTTTATCTCAGAGGTCTGCTCATTCACAAATGGCCCTCTGCACTTTAACCCTTCTGATGCCAGACAAAAGGGCACTTCAAATGATTAAAGGAGACCTAGAATCTGAGATATTTGTTTTCATGTCCTGTGCATGTTAAATAAACCATCCATGAACAACTTACAAGTACTCCCCCCTGACAATGCCTTCTTTGGCTTTTCTCTTCAGAAGCACAGTGCCATCTTTGTTAAGACACCATCCAAGGCAAAGTTTCTCAACTCCAGTCCTCAAGGCACCCCAACAGGTCATGTTTTCAGGCTTTCCATTATTTTGCACAGGTGATTTGATCAGTTTCACTGCCTTAGTAATTAGTTACCACAGCTGTTTCATCTGAGGGAAATCCTGATAACTTGACCTGTTGGGGCGCCTTGAGGACTGGAGTTGAGAAAAACTGATCCAAGGCCTACTTCCTGAAATACTGGTTTAAAGATCACAACATGGAGGCAAGGTGCTTTGGGGTGTTTATAATGTTTTTCTAGAAAGTCAAACATTATATATTTTTCTTAGGCAGACACCCTAGAGAATAAAAGATCGGTCGTTGCAGTACTTTGTCACACCGTATTTCCGCAGAAAAAGGATATTTATTGGTACATATGGTAAAAAAAAAACAGTGTTACAGACATTTTCTCATCTTTCCTTTTCCATGCAACATTACAGAAAAAATAAATAAACAGTCATTTCAGTTAAAACAACAATTGACTACAATAACAACATGAAAAGAGCATAAAAAAAAAAAAACATTCTCTCACATCCCGTAATCCACCCCATCTTAGACAGTAAACTATTCCTGGGCCCCATCACTCTCCTCGAAATATATCCTCGTATACATCAAATTGCATACCTCTGCACCTTTCTTATTTATTCTACTTTTTATTTTGACCCTGTCCTTTAAAAAATAAAATACAAATTTGGGTAAATTTTATTCCTATTACAAGGAATGTAAAGGTCCCTTGTAATAGAAAAAAAAGCATGACAGGACCTCTTAAATGTGAGATCTGGAGTAAAAAAAATACCTCAGATTTAACATTTACACTAAAATGCAAAAAAACAAAAAATAAATTCCCCTTTTGGGTGAAAGTGACATTTAACGTCACTTCGGCTATCTAATGGTGTGGAGCCGAGTGGGGGCCCCCTCTCCCTCACTCAGATCCAGCCTGTGGGGGGGGGGGGGTACCCAATCATCTCCCCTATGAGGTGAGGGGATGTGTGCCTTTCCTCTAATCAGCTCTCTTGGCTGTATGCCCAGGCTTCACTGCAGTGCTGACCAGGAAGTGAAAATCTCCTAAAGCCGCGTACACACGCTCAGATTTTCTGTCGGAAAAACCTTGGATAGTCTTTCCGATGGAATGCCGCTCAAGCTTGGCTTGCATACACATGGTCACACAAAAGCTCTCTGAACTTTCGACTGTCAAAAACGCGGTGACATACGACGAGCCGAGAAAATTAAGTTCAATTCTTCCGAGCATGCGTCAAATTGTTTCTAAACATGAGTGAAATTTTGCGCGTCGGAATTGCTACAGACGATTGGATTTTCCAATAGGATTTTTTTCCGTCTGAAAATTTTGAGAAGCAGCTCTCAATCTTTTGTTGGCAGAAATTCCAACAGCAAAAGTCTGATGGAGCATACACACAGTCGGGATTTCCGTTCAAAAGCTCACATCAGACTTTTGTTGTCAGAACTTCCGATCGTGGGCACAACACGATCTGAACATTCTAAACAGTATATAAAGCTAAAGACAGCAGATATACATGTAAAACTTCTTTAGGGAGATTTGTTTTATCCCTGTGTATCATCTGAGGCGGCGTACACACGACCGAGGTTCTCGCTGGAAACCAGCGAGAACCTCGCTGGAAGCTGCATTCCAGCGAGGACCTCGGCCGCGTGTACGCTCTCGGCGAGCTTCCCGTCGGGAAGCCCGTCGAGCAGAAATAGAGAGCACGCTCTCTATTTGCTCGACGGCCCGCCTGGAAGAATGGCTGGTTGCCATTCCCGACGGGCGGGTCGCCGATTTCGACGGCCGGCAGGGAACCTCGACGGGCGGAACGATGTGTTCTGCCGGGTGTACACGGCCCGAGGCTGTTCACTTCACTGGGTCTATGTGAGGGTTTACAAATGGTTTAAGCTGAGCAGATTCCTAAAACATTTTAATACTTTCACTGCCAGAGACATTTTTGTGTTTTTTGCACACATTTAAAGAAAAATGTAAGCCTCAAGATCGCCAAAACATTTCATAAACCTTACAGAATAAAATAGTGGTAGTTCCAATTTTTTATGTCATACAATAGCAGCGTAACAATTTAGGAAATGCACAATATTAGTAAAAAATATACTAAAGTTAATTTAAGGCACGCCAACGCAATAAATGTAAGCCATTTTAGAGTGTTATATAAAAGATGAGTTTGCACCTAGTAATAGATACCCAGTTCCTCCGACCTAAAAATTGTGTGCAACGGTGAATTGGAGACAAATTTCAGTACCTAATATTTTCAATACGTGACGCTTTAAAAGCCCTTGCAGTGGTCATCAACCCTGTCCTCAGGGCCCACTAACAGGCCAGCTTTTCAAGATGACTGAAATAGATCACAGGTGATCTCATTTGCTGCTCAGTGATTGCAGTATTCTAGTCTGCATCTAGCCAAGGTAATACATAAAATCTGGCCTGTTAGTGGGCCCCGAGGACAAGGTTGATGACCACTGTCCTACAGGTCATCAGTCTAGAGTTAACCATGAATAATTGAGCCTAGTGTATCGCTACCCCCGAAGGAGCCGCTGGTTGTTGTTTGGGATCGGCGTAATAAGTTACCATGTGGTGTGTCTAGGGGTAGTAGCAGTGAGTAGTAGCAGCGAGCGAATGTCCAGTCATTAAATGGTTTTTTCAAATGCTTTATTTCAAGGCCTGGTGACGCGTCATATTCGGCTCCCCCATCACAGACTGCTCCGGAAGTGCTGTGGTGGCCAACTGCGCATGCGTTCCAATGCATTTACGACACTGCACACCAGCGAAGCCGTCATTCAGAGCGACGTGGACTTAGGGGAAAGTGGCCAGTCGGCCTCACGTCCTCGCTTTGCTCGGACGGCTCGCTCCGCTCGCTGGGCCTCCTGGCTATTTTTTTAACATCCTCCAATCCACGGGGATGTTAAGGAAAGAGCCTGGATGCCGAACGAGGTTTCGCTGGTGTGCACTGCCGAAAATGCATTGGAACGCATCGCAGATGCGTTTGGAACGCATTGCGCATGCGAAGTTGGCCACCACAGCCCTTCCGGAGCAGTCTGTGATGGGAAGCGGAGTATGACGATACACCTGGTGTGGCCAACATTAACAGGAGGTAGGATAGGAAAGGTTGATGAAGCTATAGAGAACAGTGCGGTATCAGGCCTGCAAAACAAGGAAAGCAAGCCTGCTTTCAGTTATATGTAGAACTTGTCGCCACTCTAGCCAGAGTGGGCGAAGTGCTCCTGGACAGACTTCTGCCACACGTCCGGCACCTGAAACGTCACTTTTAGGTTGCTGAGAGGAACAGACCTTTGCCACAGGCCTGGCTCGGGCCTCTGCCACAGGCCTAGTACTTCAGTTCTTCAGAGAACAATTTAGAATTGAGCGAATCCTCCCAGTAAATGCAATGAATGGTCACTGACTGACAACCGACATATACCTGTCATGTCCCAGTGACCAGATCCCCGATTCGTTCAAGCCTTATTGGACAACCTGCCTCCGGGCTCTCCTCATGCCGATCCCCCACGTGTATCGGCTCACAGCCTGGGATTTTTCAGCAAAGTTGGGGGCCCAGTAAGTCACTGGGGCCCCCTTCTACATCTGGATGGGTCTCCATGGAGCATGCAGCTCCGGGCAGGTGGGCCATGCCGACGGGGTCCGTGGATGCGCGCACCCTGAAGGTAAATGCCGCCCCTGGAACGTGGACCCCACACAGGAAAAGAAAGATGGTCCCGTCACAAATATACCCCTCCCCAGCATGCCCCGCAAGGTTCAACTCCTCCAATTGGCTGCTGGGGAAAAGTGGCTCTGACAGAACAACTCTAGCGCCACCTGTCGCCCAGGGGTGGGATGGCACCCCTGGGACGCAGGCTGACGTACAGGACAATTCTGGAATGACAGCAGCCCATTAATTTTAACAAATTATGAACAGGGGCAAAATAACTCTCCCATTCCCCTCTAACTTTAGCGTAGTGGCCATACTGAAAGTAAGGGGGCGCTACACTAGAATTGTTGATCTCACTCTGACGTGTGGCAACATGTAATATAGGTAGTGCAATCAACGTTTTTACACGTAAGCACCCCCAACTTGTGTATTTATGTTTAAGCCCTCCTTCTACCCCCACAAACATGAATGTATAAAAAAAATTTGAGGGGGATTTAAGTGCTTGGTTGTAAGTGTAATTTTTAGATTTTTTTTTTATCATACAAAAAGTTCACTATGTGATGCATTTTATTGACATGTTCTTTTTAATGAGACCCCTGATGTCTCGTCTGTCCTCCAATGAACCACTTCTGGTTCATCAACAGTGAGGCCTGGTTCACATCTATGCATGCATAGGGGTCGCGTTTGCTTGGGTACGGCAGCCTATTCGATTGAATGGGCTGCTGCTGCCTGTGCTTCCCGCAGAAAAAGAAGCATGAAAATTTCCTGCACCCGCAAACGCTCTGTATTTTTACATGCGTGCAGGTTTCCTGGTGCCACACCCAACACCACCCACATAGATGTGAACCAGGCTGAAGGGGAGATCAGCGAACGGATTTTCACCGTATTCCTCCCCTCAACACGGCGGCCACAGACGGGAGCACGGATCCTAGGAAACATGGCAGGGGCCAGCACTATTCAGTTTTTTTGTCAAACCCTAGGTCATTACCAGGAAGAGAAAATCAGCAAATAGCTTTTCTCTGATCTCCTTCCCTTCTACCCAGCGGCACCCTCTCCATCCCAAACGCGGGTCCACTGATGGGCGTGCAGATGTCAGGAAACATGACAAAGGCTGGCAATAACGGGGTGTGTGTAAAACCCTCCAATGCTAGAAAAAGGATTAAAAGACAATATTTATTTTAGCTGTGTTGCCTAAAGAGTTAACCTATGCAACAAGTATCGAGCCAGGATCTAGAATATTAACGAGCCTGGATGTGTTTCTAATGCGAGGAACCTGTGGAGAAATATTTGCATTCATCATACAGGTGAAACTTTTAATTTATGGTTTAATTACTTCAGCCATGTGAGGGGGTTTATTAATGTAGAAGAGTAATTCATTCTGAGTGCAGAAAAACATGGTGATATGCTGCGCACCCAGGAACGTTCGTTCTAAAAGTTTCTGGTGTTTGATAGTTGTAGCGGTCTCCCCGACCCATAAGGCCCTGATGGTGACCCCCCGAGTCAGGGAGAACTGACATTCCTCCTCCTTAGGGTGCAGGTTACTAAGCATGGCGGGTGTAGTGCAAGATGGAAAGATGGTCGGCAGTTACTTTTAAAAATGAACAAAGAAGTTTTTATTTATTTTACCAGGAAATGTGGGAAAGAGGGATAGGGCACAGGACACCCTTAGGCAAATGCAATAGCAACTGGCCAGACTCTGTAGACAAAAATCGAACTAGGCAGACAGAATGCAGAAAAGGGCCTTAAAGCTAAGGTGACCAGATTTTTTAAATAAAATCCGGGGACGTATTTTTTCTTTACTAGTAATGGCAGCAATCAGCGACTCTCTGCCCATCGCCGCCCGCCTCACAGCCTCTCAAGTCTTACTCTTCGGGCCCCGGCTACTACTGGATGGGAAGTGGGGGAAATCACTCCGCCAGGGAAGGCAAGGAGATAGGCAGGTGGCTGGCCAAGATTTGTGCCAAGGCAGAAGAACATGTGAGCGAAGCTAAATAGGCATGCGCCTGAAACTGAAGAAATATTCCCTCCGCTCCGACCAGCACATGATCATCAGAATGGGGCACAGATAATGGGAAAAATACAACCCCCCTATGCTAGTAGGCACGGCGGAGCGGGGGTGTGTAATTCTATTTTTTTTATTTTAATTCTGCACTGACTGTCTTTGAAATTGCTCCTGCCCCCTATTAAATCCAATCTGGGGACAAAACCAGGGACAGACTTGGTCCAGGGACAGTGTCCTCAATCAGGGGACTGTCCCCTGAAACTGGGGATGTCTGGTCACCCTACTTTAAGCTGAATGCAGCAATCTGTATCGTAAAGCAAGTGTTGTCTCCTATGGCAACAACTTTATCCACAGTTCTCTGGAGCCTATGAGAGAGATGAGCCAGCTGCTGGAATTCTTGCTTCCACCAGTAGGTGTCCACATCAAGCAGGCAGTAAAGTAGACACCTGAAGAAGGACCCCAGGAAGTATAGAGAGGAAGAGAGAAGGATTGCCAGTTGATTGTGACTTCAGGTAAGTAAAATGGGCATTTGGTTGTTTGTTTTTTTTTTGTTTGTTTTTTATATTTCATACCAGTTGTTCGGTAGATGTGAATGCCCGAATGCTTAAGACCCTAACATTTTAGAGCATTTTTGCAGTGCCTCAGTGTGAAAGGGTAAGGCGTTTTTACAGCGCTTTTCAATTCATTTCAATGGAGAGGGGCTATTTTGGAGCGTTTTTTTTTTCAGCGCCCAAAAGCTGCTCCAAAGATGCTGCTTACAGGACTTTTCTCAACGCCCCACCGGTGCAACGCCTCAGTGTGAAAGGGCCAGGCGTTTTTACAGCGCATTCATTTCAATGGAGAGGGGCGTCTTTGGAGCGTTTTTTTTCAGCGCCCAAAAGCTGCAGGACTCAGTGTGAAATAGTCAATTGATATGCATGGAGAGCGTTTTAATAGCGCTATTTTTAACGCTAAAACACTGTAAAAACGCTTCAGTGTGAAAGGGGTCTTACTGTAAGGATCGTTATTTTCCAACTGCCCTACTTTCTCCAATCTTACTTTTAGTATATTGTAATATTAGGTTGATTAGATACCAACATGCCTTAAAACGGGTAGGCAACCTTAAGGCTCTGTTCACACCTGAGTGATACAAATCGCTGGTGCAATCGCCGCGATTCTGCTTGCGATTCAAAATCTCGGCAAATCATGGGGTGCTTGTGTGATGCCAAGACTTCTTAATGGCACCCCAATCAAGGTGCAATTAATCATGACAAATTGCAATGCTTGTCGCTCAAAAAGGAGCAGGAGCTATTTTTGAGCAACAGCATCGTGCGTTGCGATTTGCCGCAATTGCAGCTCAATTTATCGTGGCCAAATTATGCCACAATTTATTGCGGCAAAATTGTCCCACGATTGGGGTGCCATTAAGATGCATTAATAGCATTGCACAAGCGTCCCTAAAGTGGTTGTAAAGCCTTAACCACTTAAGCCCC
Source organism: Rana kukunoris (assembly GCA_029574335.1). Taxonomy (NCBI): domain Eukaryota; kingdom Metazoa; phylum Chordata; class Amphibia; order Anura; family Ranidae; genus Rana; species Rana kukunoris. The sequence continues at coordinate 129,436,464 of CM056057.1, read as the reverse complement.
GGACCAATATGCTGCTAAATGCCCAAAGGTGTTTTTACAATTTGGCACTGCGCTGCTTTAACCGGTAATTGCGCGGTCATGCAATGTTGTACCAAAACAAAATTTGCGTCCTTTTCTTCCCACAAATAGAGCTTTCTTTTGATGGTATTTGATTGCCTCTGCAATTTAAATTTTTTGCAATATAAACGGAAAAAGACCATAAATTTTGAAAAAAAAATGGATTTCCTTATAACAAAAAGTAAAAAATATCGAATAAAACTAAATTTTAGCCAAACATTTAGTCCAAAATGTATTCAGCCACATGTCTTTAGTAAAAAAAAATCGCAATAAGCGTATATTTATTGTTTTTTTTGCAAAAGTTATAGCGTCTACAAACTAGGGTACATTTTCTGGAATTTACACAGCTTTTATTTTATGACTGCCTATCTAATTTCTTGAGGTGCTAAAATGTCAGGGCAGTACAAACCCCCCCCCCCCCCCAAATGACCCCATTTTGGAAAGTAGACACTCCAAGGAAACTGCTGAGAGGCATGTTGAGTCCATTGAATATTTTTTTTTTTTGTCCCAAGTGATTGAATAATGCCCAAAAAAAAAATACAAAAAGTTTTCACTAAATGATATATTGCTCACACGTGTGGAATTGCACCCCAAAATACATTCTGCTGCTTCTCCTGAGTACGGGGATACCAGATGTGTGGGAATTTTTGGGAGCCTAGCTGCGTACGGGACCCCGAAAACCAAGCACCGCCTTCAAGATTTCTAAGGGCATACATTTTTGATTTCACTCCTCACTACCTATTACAGTTTTGAAGGCCATAAAATGCCAAGATGGCACACAACCACCCCAAATGACCCCATTTTGGAAAGAAGACACCCCAAGCTATTGGCTGAGAGGCATGTTGAGTCTATGGAATATTCAATTTTTTTGCCCCAAGTTATTGAATGACCAAAAAAAACAATCACCACCTTCAAGAGTTGTGTGAGTGAAATCAAAAAATGTCCTTAGAAATCTTGATAGTGGTGATTGGTTTTCGGGGTCCCGTACGTGGCTAAGCTCCCAAAAAGTCTCACACATGTGGAATCCCTGTACTCAGGAGAAGCAGCAGAATGTATTTTGGGGTGCAATTCCACATATAACCATGGCATGTGTGAGAAATATATCATTTAGTGACAACTTTGTGCAAAAAAAAATCAGTTTGTCATATTACCGCAATTTGTGTCAAAATCTAAAATATTCCATGGACTCTCAGCAAATAGCTTGGGGTGTCTACTTTCCAAAATGGGGTCATTTGGTTTTTATTGTGCTATTTTGGCATTTTATGGCCTTTGAAACTGTGAGAGGCAGTGAGGAGTGAAATCAAAAATTTCCACCCTTAGAAAGCCTGAAGGCAGTGATTGGTTTTTGGGGTCCCGTACGCAGCTAGGCTCCCAAAAAAACTCACACATGTGGTATCCCCATACTCAGGAGAAGCAGCAGAATGTATTTTGGGGTGTAATTCCACATATGGGGGGTGTATGCTTTGCGCGTGGGTGTAAGCGTTACTGGCACTAACTAGCTACCTAGCGGCACAAATACAGCGATCAGAAAAACGATTGCTTAGTGACGCTGGCAATAGGGGGTGAAAGGGTTAACTCTAGGGGCAATCAGGGGTTAAAACCTTTATTAGAAAATGTATGGGGGTACCTAATTAAGGTGTCGCTGGTGCCGCTAAGTAGCTAGTTATTTTTTTGAGGTTCGCCACCATGTTTTTATAGTGTTAGGTACCCCCATAAATTTTCTAACGCTATAAAAACATGGTGGCGAACCTCAAAAAATAACTAGCTACCTAGCGGCACCAGCGACACTAATACAGCGATCAGAAAAACGATTGCTTAGTGATGCTGGCAAAAGGGGGGTGAAAGGGGTTAACTAGGGGGTGATCAAGGGGTTAAAACCTTTATTGGGGGGGAGGGTAGGGGGCTACCCTGGACCTAACACTAACTGCCTTACACTAACTGCCTGTCACACTGACACTAAATGCAGTGATCAGTAAATAAATGATCACTGCTATTTAGTAACAGGGGACTGGGGGAAGGGGGGGGATTTGTGTGTCTATGTGTACTGGTGTCAGTGTAGTGCTTGTGCTACTCACTGTTGTGATGTCTCCTCTCATCCACTGGACGAAAATACCGGCGGGAGGAGAGGTGACATCACTTCCTCCTTGCCTATGTTTACAGTTCAGACAGAGGAGGAAGCAGATTGGCTGGGAGCAATCGCGAGGAGGTGGACAAAAACGAACAGCCGCCCCCTCGTCCCGGATCGCTCCCAGACACTAAGCGACCGCCGCACGCAGCGGAGGGGGTCCCGATCGGACCCCCGACCCGCTAGAAGGCAGGGACGTACATGTACGCCCATCTGCCTGTACGTGCCATTCTGTGGATGTACATAGTCGTGCAGCGTTCCTTAAGTGGTTAAGGTTGTTCACCTTAATGCAATCTATCCATTAAGGTAAAAAAAACTTCTGTGCTGGAGCTCGAGGCGCAGCCCAAAAACGATGGTGTGTGGGCAACATCGTTTTTAATGATGAAGTTGGGAAACAATGTTTTTTTTTTCATGCTGAGCCTTATCCAGAGATGTGTATGAGTGCAGCGGCTCCAGCAGCTGTCTCTCTCATTGGACATATTGATAGCAGCAGTTCCCCTGCTTTAATATTTCAGACTGACCATACTAGGCAGGAGAGCACATTCATCTCAGCCTGGTCAGTTTTCTGGCTTTGCTGGGAGTACAGCCTGTCTGTCCTCCAAAGATCCGACTTGTGCTGAGACAGACCTCTGCACATCCAATGGGAGGTCAGTGTAATGCTGTTTCTCCTCCTCTGTTCTATGCACATGAGAACAGAGTTTAGGTGATCACTTATACATTATACACAGTTTTACGGTGGCAGGTCGGCTCTGCTGGGCGAGATCACGTATATCTACGTCATCTCGCCGAGCAGTCAATAGGGGTGCCCACGCCCCCCCTCCCCTGCTCACCCCTGACGCCGATGCGCGTGATCACTGCCGGGCACCTGCGATCGCTCGTTACATAGGTGGTTCTGTCAGGGGGAGAAATGCCTGATTGTCTGTCTGTTCATACAATGTATGAACAGCGATAAGTCAGTCCACCCCCCCCTTCAGTTAGAACACACCCAGGGAACATACTTAACCCCTTCCTCGCCCCCTAGTGTTAACCCCTTCCCTGCCGGTGGCATTTTTATAGTAATCAATGCATTTTTATAGCACTGATCGCTATAAAAATGCCAATGGTCCCAAAAATGTGTCAAAAGTGTCAGCCATAATGTCGCAGTACCAATAAAAATCGCTGATCACCGCCAATATTAAAATTAATAAAAAATGCCATAAAACTATCCCCTATTTTGTAAACGCTATAACTTTTGCGCAAACCAATCAATAAACAATTTTTGCGATTTTTATATATAAATATATATAATATTTTACTACAGCAAAAGGTAAAAATATTCATTTTTTTCAAAATTGTCGCTCTATTTTTGTATATAGCACAAAAACTAAAAATCGTAGAGGTGATCAAATGCCACCAAAAGAAAGCTCTATTTGTGGGAAAAAAAGGACTCCAATTTTGTTTGGGAGCCACGTTGCACGACCGCGCAATTGTCAGTTAAAGCGACGCAGTGACGAATCGCAAAAAGTGGCCTGGTCTTTGACCAGCAATATGGTCCGGGGCTGAAGTGGTTAAGGTGCTGTGTTTCCCCAGCCAGGGAAGCATCTGATCATTTAAGTGGTGTTTTTTTTTTCCTGAAAATTTGAGATTCATACAATGGCTGCGCAAATGTCATGAGACATAAAGCATTGCAACAGCCACTATTTTATTCTCCAGGATCTCCTAATTTCAGAAAATATATAATGCTTAGGGGTTTCTAGCAAAAAAAAAAAAACTACACTACTTCTGGATATACACAGGCAGGCTGGAAGCATAATAAAACACACTCAGGTCTTCATTCCTCTTTACTTTGTGTTTCAGCACTTCGCTCAGTGGGATACAACAGCTGGAATCTCTTGGCTTTGGGCATTGAATATGGCGGATCCTGGTCTAAATCTAGTAAAGAGCGGGCAGCCGGTAACCCCATGGAACAGGAGACCAGGGCCCAGGTGCAAACCAAGTCCCCAGACAGTACAGGTCACCAAACCTTTTACCACTCCATCTACCAGCTCTGTGGGGACGACAGAATTAAGGAAAAACCCCAGGACCTAGAAACCGACATTGAAGAATTTTGTGGCTTGGTGGCATTCCATGAAAAGAACAAAGTCCACATTTCCGACCATGGAGAGGAAAGGTGAGGTTGGATCCTGAAGTATATAAAGTACCACACAGTTTGCAGATTTGCTTGATTTCCTGAAATCTGAGAGAACATGTAGACAATGTAATTTCCTTACACATGTCTTTATACTAAGTTGGCACATACTAGCTGAAATCAAGCTTTCATTTTTAGTGGTTGCTTTTGTAGCACTACCCCTGTAAGGGCCGCTGGATTTTTGGGTCCCCTTTGCAAACACAATCAGGCTTTCACTTATTAGTCAAAAACCAGTCCAGTGTTTTTGTTTTTAGCTTATTGTGGAATAAACTTGCATAGGGTTGGGCAGATATGGGATACCCAGAACTGTAGTTGAATGTAACTTGAGGTCTTGAAATTGTCTCGGCTATCAAAAATCACATGGCTGTCCTTTCGTAGGATGTACAGATCAGCTTGCCTGGTAAAGAAATTAGTTCAATGATACTGAATGCAGGTGCTTTCATTCTGTGGCTCTGGGTGGCTCTATGCTGCTCTCCTGTAGATACCTAGCTGGGTATTGCACCTGACTGCTTCTCCTCTATAGGCTACAGTGTAGTACTTGAGCTACAGGATCTTTCAAAGGGACTGAGTGAGTAGCTTAATGTGTTGACTGCTGAACAAGCCTCCCTCTGGACAGGCCCCAATCGCTTCCAGGGTGGCTCAGCTAAGCCTAGCTGGGGTTGAGAGCATGTGAGGCATCCTTTGCTGCTCTCACTCTTCCTCTCTGGCTCCTTCTTTTTAGCGCCTTCTGCCTAAAGGCAAAGCCCCCAGCACAGGGGTCCCCTCCAGGCCACTGGACCCCAAATTCTGCTCCTACATAGCAAGACTCTAGAATACTTATGGGCTATCCCTCTACCTTTTGGGTCATCCTTACCCAGGGATTAGAGGAGATTCTGCCCCTCCGCCCTCTATGTTCTATAACTTTCCAGTAGTTCTAGAAGCCAGGGGGAGGCAACAGATATTCAGCACTTGGAGCTCCGCCAACCTAGCTCTAAACAAATTACTCTGGCTACAACAGGAGTCCAACTACAAATACCTACTGTACACAAAGCAGATGGGCAAATGGGGCAGGTACTGAAATAGGACTTAGGGTGAACATCACCAGTGCATTCATACCTACTAGCTGAGCGAAAAAAATAGGAAGGAGTTGGGGCAGTGACATTGGGAGATATGCTAATCAAATCCAGCACCCAATTTGCTAAAATTAGCGACTGCAGAAATAAACAGATGTCACTGGGTTGCATGCAAAAAAAAAAAAAATTGCCTTGAAGAATAATACAACTGGGACATACAAAAGATGTAAAAAGATAACAATTGTACGTAAAACACAGATGGACGTAAAACACAGATAAATGTAAAATAAATCTCCCAGTGTATTTACTCTTACAGATGCCATTTTGTGCAGCCATTTGTTAGAGTGTTTCCGTTTTATAATGGGTATTAAAAATGTTTGGCTTAGTACGAGCAACAATGCTAAGTGGCAAAAATACATTTACACAAGTGCCAGGAGAGCAGGTGTGAGCAGGTCATTAATACTTAATCAGCCCCCAACCTCTGCTCAGGGTAATGCCGCAGGTCCTCTGTAAATGTTGGGTCAGGAGACCTGAATTACAACGTGGCTTATTAATCAGAGGAACAAAGAAGATTTCCTGATAAATCTGTAAGAGTTTTGGGGGTTCAGGAGAATGAAAATAACTTTTTGGCCCTAGAGGGAGATGTTTGGTCTCTCACAACGTAAGTCCTGTCTAGTTACTCAGGGGAAAAAGCAGGGTGAGCTGAGTTTCTGAAGCACTGCTGTGAGCAGGGGAAGCTGAGCTGTTAAAGCACTGCTGTGAGGGACTAGCAGGGGAGCCGAGTTGCTCACAGAAAAAAGGACTTAAGTGCCTCTTCTGTGGATTTTGAGGATTGATTGCTCCACGGTGCTTACATCTACAGAGATTTGTAAGGGATTGCTTTGAGGCCCATTTACTACTTTTTAAGAATACATAAACACATCCTTTGGCAAAGGTTAATTTTATGTCCAGACTGTGAACAATGTAAGTCAATGTGTTCCTGCCCTCCCATTAGTCATATTACTTCTGCCCATTTCTGACCTTTCCACGATGATCTAGCCTGGACCTACAGGCTGTGGTTAGCTGTGGACACTAGCCGTGTCATTAGCACCACTCGCAGCACCTGGTAGCTCCAAAAGCAGAAGCAAGAGTCCTGCCCTATGTTAAACCTCAAGTAAGCTATAAGCAACAGGGGAAGAGGACTGCCATCTGCAAAGTTTACAGCGGTGAGCAGTGTTAAAAGAGACCAGGGGTGAATAGTTTTGAAAAGGGTGGTAGAGGATGCAGAAGTTAACAGTGTTCAAAGAGGGCAGCAAAAGGTGCAGAAGTGAACATTTAAAGAGATTTGAAGGGGTGAGCTGTATGGAAAGAGGGGTGCAGAAGTAAGCAGTTGGAAGTGGGGTGCAGGGGGGACCAGTGTTGTAAAAGGGGTGAACCCCAGTGCTGGGGTTTCAGGTGGTACAGAAGAGGGTATCAGGGGGTGAAGAAGTAAGCAGTTGGAAGTGGGTTGCAGGGGTGACCAGTGCTGTTAAAGGGGTGAACCCCAGTGCTGGAATAGCGAGAAACGATGGTACTTAAAAACCTCCATAGGCGACGCTTTAAAAATATCTGCAGGTTACCAGTTTAAATTTACAGATGAAGTCTTGTGCTAAAATATTTGCTCTCGGTCTAACGATCGCAGCGATACCTCACATGTGTGGGTTGAACACCATTTACATTTGCGGTCACGACTTACATATGCATTCCACGGAGGGATGCAGCGCTTTAAAAAAATAAAAAAATAAATCCTATTTATTTTATTTTTACACTGCTCCTTTAAAAAAAAAATTCTGAACGCTTTTATAGCTGTCAGAAGAAATTTAAACATCCTTTGTGGCAGTAATAGGCAGTGACAGTTACTCTTTATGGAGGGATCTGGTGTCTTTAAGACCCCAAATCCCTCCTTTGCACTTAAAAGCATTCAAAACGCCAACTTTGGCTGTTTTGAATACTGTCATTTTTTTTTTTTGGCGCCTTTTAAGTCTTCTGTAAACCGGAAGTGATGTCATGTTATTAGATCCAAGACCCAATCAAATCCAATTCGGGTTTCGTTTGGGTCTCCGGCCTCCCGCTGCTTGGAAAAACAGCCAAATGGCTTCTTAGCCAAATCGGTTGTCATCCCAAGAAAGCCGACCATGGTTAAAATGTCCGTGCAGGTCAAGTCCAGTCCTCTCCCAAAGCACTTCCCCAGTATGTATCTGACCCCCCAGCACAAGTCCGCTTCCCTTCCAAAGTGCCACCCTAGCACATATCAGCCCCCCCACCTTCAAGTTCTCTCCCCTTCCAGTACGTATCTGACTTCCCCCCCAGCACAAGCCCACTCTCCTCCCAAATGCCCCCCAGTACTTATCCGATCCCCTTCTCTGCCCCACCTTCTTGTGCTGGGGGGGGGGGGGTGCAATGGGAGGGGAGAGGACTTGTGCTAGAAGATGGAGTGGGGGGGGATTTCAAACTCAATCCCCCCCTCCAACACAGGTCCTCTCCCCTCCCAAAGCACCCCACAATATATATCTGTCCCCCACTGTTCCTCACATTCTACCTCCCAAAGCGATTTTGTTTAACTATGCCCCTTAAGCCCCTCCCACTGTAAAGTTTGGCCAGACCCATTTTTTTGCAGGCTTCTACCTCCCCCAAGTGTCCCTCAGTCTCAAGTTTGAAAGTTTAGAGATTTGCTGACTGATACTTGTCATAGGAAGATTCCACCAAAAGCTGGAGGGTTTAATCACCTGGTGAGATCTCTGATCTAAGTTGCCAGATCTGCATGGCTGCTGTGACCATTATGAGCGTTTACGACCATGGATTTGTATTTATTCAGTACTATGGAGGATGTATTAGAATGAGCTGGAGCACACAATGGTGGGTAAGATGTGGTGGCAGCAACTATACAAAACATTTAAAGTGTTACTAAACCCATAACCGTCAAATCAGTCTGTATATGCAGTAAAACATGCTTGTTATACTTGCTGTGGAACCTAAGGGGTTAAACTTGGGCATTGTGTAAAAAGGCTGCTTAATTCTGTATGCATAGATCCTTACCTTTTTCAACTGACTGGTGGAACAGGTCCAGATAAGACAGAGACTTTGGAGTCAGGCTGCACATGCTCAGTTTGGTGTGCAATTCTAGAGAGTTGTTGTTTTTTTCTGGGGAGAGTGCATGTGATCAGCACAGGGCCAATCAGCACTGTCCAGACAGAGGGTCAGGGGTCCTGAATCCTGATACAGCATAGTGCAGTATAATAAACTCCTCCTACAAGCTTTACCAGTAACTGATAGAAGTCACAAGACTGATATATACTGCTGATGAGAAAAGGTATTTAGCAGTTTATATTTACTAAAATAATTGCATTTCCATGTTCCGTGTACTGTGATCTTGAGTTTAGTAACACTTTAATATATATTATTATTATTATTGTTATAATACAGGATTTACATATCGCCTACAGTTTACGCAGCGCTTTACAATATAAAAGGGAGAAAATAGTTGTAATACATTAAGATACTGGATTAAACCTTTAATGACTAAGCCTATTTCTGACATTTGGTGTTTACAAGTTAAAATCCGTATTTTTTCCTAGAAAATTACTTAGAACCCCCAAACATTATATATATTTTTTATTCTAACACCCTATAGAATAAAATGTCAGTTGTTGCAATACTTTCTGTCGCACCATATTTGCGCAGTCGTCTTACAAGCGCACTTTTTTTTGGGGGAAAAAAGACATTTTTTAAATAAAAAAAATAAGACCACAGTAAAGTTAGCCCAATTTTTCTTTATATTGTGAAAGAAAATGTTACGCCGAGTCAATTGATACCCAACATGTCACGCTTCAAAATTGCATCCGCTCGTGGAATGACTTTTACCCTAGCGATGGTTAAAAAATTCTACAGGTTGCATGTTCTGAGTTACAGAGGAGGTCTGGGGCTAGAATTATTGCTCTTGCTCTACCAATCGCGGCCATACCTCACATGTGTGGTTTGAACACCGTTTACATATGCGGGTGCTACTCACGTATGCGTTCGCTTCTGTGCGCAAGCTCGGTGGGACGGGATGCGTTTTCTGGCTCGTAACTTTTTTTAGCTGGCTCCTAGATTCCAAGCAAATTTGTCAAACCCTGCCATAGGCAACACTTACATTTTTTTTTTACAGTTACCAGGTTGGAGTTACAGAGGGGATCTAGTGCTAGAATTATTGCTCTCGCTCTGATGATCGCAGGAATACTTCACATGTGATTTAAACACCGTTTACATATGCGGGCGCGACTTCCGTATGCGTCTTTGCTGCGTGAGCTCGCTGGGACAGGGGCGCTTTAAAAAAAAATATATGTTTTTCTTATTTGTTTTATTTATTTTTATATTATTAAATTGTGTTTTAAAAAAATGTAATAAAAAATGTAGCACTTTTATTGCTGTCACAAGGAATATAAACATCCTTTGTGACAGTAATAGGTGGTAACAGGTACTCTTTATGGAGGGATCGGGGGTCTAAAAGACCTCCAATACCTCCTTTTGCACTTGAAAGTATTCAGATCGCTGAAAACGGCGATTCTGAATACTGTATATTTTTTTTAAATACGGTGCCATTGTCCGCCGAGTAAAGCGAAAGTGACGTTGGGACGTCTCTTCCTTGTTTACATTCAGGAGACTGGAACAAAGCCGTCCCCAGGTGCCGGATCGTGGATCGGGTCTTCTGATGGGACGGAAGGCCCGGTCAGAGTAGCAGAAGGGGGGATGAATGTCCCCTCCCACTCCATCGGGGTATCAACTGAGTGGCTTTTAGCTGCATCCGTTGTTATCCCTGTAAAGCTGATCAGCCGCACTAAAAAAACATACCGAGATGATGCCTGCAGCTGCGGGCATAATCCCGGTATAACCCCGAAAGCCGAGGACGAATATATGCGTATGCTCGGCGAGAAGGGGTTAAGTGGGCCCCGCTCAGAAGAGCTTACAATCTAATAGGGAGGGGCAGGTGGTACAAAAGTTTGTAACTGAGGGGGATGAGCTGATTGAAGTGGAAAAAGATTAGTCAGAGACGTGATGGGCTTCCCTGAAGAGATGAGTTTTCAGGGATTGCCTGAAGGTAGCAAGAGTAGGGGATAGCCGGACAGGTTGAGGTAGCGAGTTCCAGAGGATGGGAGAGGGGATAGCCTATGGAGAGGCAGGCCAACAGGAGTTTGCTTTTAACTGTTTCTGCTTGCAAGTGTCATTTGTTTCTCTGACACTTTTTAAACAGGTTTTTATTTCTCTCTGCTAAGGAAAGTGTTTAATTGTGATCAGGTGAACAGGTTTTTTCCTTTTTTTTTTCTCTGCTAATCAGTGGGGAGTGTTTAATTGTAAACAGGTGAAGAGGTGAGTATAAAAGTCTCAGTCAAACTCCCATAAGGAGCTGGCTCCCAGTTCATGTTGCTGGCTTAAGTGATTTTCTAAACACAAGTGGGAAGAGTTAAACAACAGGAGTTGAAAACAGAAGTTAAGACAGGAGTCTTCTAAACTGTAAGTAACATCTTAAACTTCCTACAAGTAATTATATTGTAACTGGGAAATGTGTGCTAGCAGAGTTGAAGGTTTTGCTCAGTGCACAGTGTGTCACATGTATACAAAATTGGTGCAACAGCTCCAGGATGGATACCGCTGTGACAGATGTGAGCAGGTTGCCCTTCTGGAAGCTCGCATTAGAGATCTGGAGGAGCAAGTTGCAACACTGGGCAGAAAGGACAACCTTGAAAGGGGTCCTCTGCTCGCTAAGCAGGTGGTCAGTAGGGTTAATGTGGAGGGGCAAGTCAGGATTATCAGATAGGAAGATGGGTTAATGTAGTTAGAGGGAGTGGAAGGGGCTTGCAGACAAGGAAGGCCAATCCTGTGTTTGTGCATCAAAACAAATTTGCCAAGTTGGGTGAAGATGTGGAGGTGGCTAACACAGAGGTGGCAGCCCTAGATGTTACTGCTACCCCTAACAGCCGGGAGAGCAACCCATCTAGTAGAAGTGGTGAGGGGAGTGCAGGTAGGCCTAGACAGTTGGTGGTAATAGGGGATTCTATAATCAGAAGGACTGATAGAATAATTTGTCGCCAGGATCGCCTCAACCGAATGGTTTGCTGTCTCCCTGGTGCCAGGGTTCGGCATGTGGTGGACCGGGTGGATAAATTACTGGGAGGGGCTGGGCATGACCCAGCTGTCTTGGTCCATGTTGGAACCAATGACAGTATACATGGAAGGTGGAGGCTCCTTAAGAATCAATTTAAAGAACTAGGCTGCAAGATGAAGGGAAGGACCTCCAAGGTGATATTCTCTGAAATATTGCCTGTGCCATGCGCAACACAGGAAAGGCAGGGGGAGATTAGAGAGCTGAATGCATGGCTAAAGACCTGGTGTAGGAAGGAGGGATTTGGGTTTCTAGAGCACTGGGATGACTTTTCATTGGGGTGCAACCTATATGCCAAAGATGGTTTGCACTTGAATGGAAGGGGGTCTGCTGTGCTGGGGGAGAGGTTTAGGGGAATGCTGGAGGAGTATTTAAACTAGACTTGAGGGGGGAGGGTGAACGTGAATTACATTGGGCACACAGGTCAGTTAGGGGTCAGACATTAATGGAGAGTGGAATGGGGATAGATGGAGGTGGGGTTATGGCAGGTGACAAGAAAGTTCCCATGTTGCAAACAGCCATTGGAAATTATAGTGCCATTTGCACTACTAAAAATTATATGAATCATATGAAAAACGCCAGCGAAAAATGTAACAATACATTTAAGTGTTTGTTCACCAATGCCAGAAGCCTTCCAAGCAAAACAGGTGAGTTGGAAGCTCTGGTGCATGAGGAGAGCTATGATGTAATCGGTATTGCTGAAACTTGGCTTCAATCCTCACATGACTGGGCTATTAATATTCCTGGCTATGCTCTCTTTCGGAAAGACAGGGTAAAAAGGAAAGGTGGAGGGGTCTGTCTCTATGTGAGAAGTGACCTTAAAGCAAGCGTGAAAGAGGACCTGGTTGATGGAGAGTGTGATGAAGTTGAAGCATTATGGGTGGAACTGCATACAGATGTGCGTAGTTCAAAGCTAATCATTGGAGTTTGTTATAGACCACCCAATGTTAATGAGAAGGTGGAGACTCGGCTCCTTGCACAGATGGAAAGGGCTGCAAGGGCAGGGACGGTGATAATAATGGGGGATTTTAACTACCCAGAAATTGACTGGAATAATGGAATTTCTGGGACAGTTAAAGGACAAAAAATTAAAAACCTATTGCAGGACAATTTTATGGTCCAGTTTATTGAGGCCCCAACTAGGAATGATGCTCTGTTAGACCTGGTAATCTCAAACCATGCAGAGCTCATTACTAATGTTCAGATAAAGGAACACCTGGGTAGCAGTGATCATAACATGATTTTGTTTAATGTAAACTATAAGCAAGAAATACATACAGGAAAGATAAAAACACTTAATTTCAAGAGAGCAAATTTTCAAAGCATGAGGACTGCTCTCCAGGGCTTGGACTGGGAGGGAATATTGGCACCGATGAACACAGAACAGAAATGGGAATTCTTCAAAAAGACTCTTTGGAACCTCACTGCAAAGTATATTCCCATGGGCAATAAGTTTAAAAGGCTAAAGATAAAACCTATGTGGCTCACGGTCAAAGTTAAAAAAGCTATAAACAATAAGAAAATAGCCTTTAAAAAATATAAAAATGAAGGAACAATAGTGTCGTTTAAATGTTACAAAGAATATAATAGAATATGTAAAAAGGAAATCAAGGATGCAAAAATTCAAAATGAAGGACAGATTGCAAAAGATAGTAGGACAAACCCCAAAAAATTCTTTAAATATATTAATAGTAAAAAGGTCAAGTCTGAGCATGTAGGCCCTTTACAAAATAATCTAGAGTGGGTGACTGAGGACATAGAGAAGGCAAATTTATTAAATGCTTTCTTCAGCTCTGTGTATACAATGGAGAATGGGGGAGCTCATGTCGATATAGGGGGTGGGAGTGACACAGCCCCAAATCCACAATGGCTCAAAAGTGATATGGTCCAGAAATATTTAGACAGAATAAAGGTGGATAAAGCACCTGGACCAGATGGCATCCACCCACGGATCCTAAAAGAATTGAGCTCTGAAATTTCAAAGCCACTGTATCTAATATTTAGGGACTCATTAATGACAGGAATAGTACCACTGGATTGGCATAAAGCCAATGTGGTGCCCATATTTAAAAAGGGAACAAAGTCTTTACCTAGTAACTATAGACCTGTTAGTTTAACTTCTATAGTTGGGAAGATACTGGAACGTTTAATAAAAGACCACGTGGATGAGTTCTTGCTGGAAACAAACTATTTAAGCAGCAGACAGCATGGATTCATGAAAGACAGAAGTTGTCAGACAAACCTGATTTCTTTTTATGAAGAGGTAAGTAAAACCCTGGACAGAGGCGTAGCAGTGGACGTGGTATACTTGGATTTTGCAAAAGCGTTCGATACAGTTCCCCACACACGGCTCATGTGTAAGGTAAGGTCTACAGGATTAGATATATCAGTTTGTAAATGGATAGAAAACTGGCTGAAAGACAGAATTCAGAGAGTTGTGGTTAATGATTCTTACTCTGAATGGTCCAAGGTTATCAGCGGTGTACCCCAAGGTTCAGTGTTGGGTCCCTTACTTTTCAATATATTTATAAATGATATTGGGTCTGAGATCAAAAGTAACATTTCTGTTTTTGCAGATGACACCAAGCTATGCAGTGGAATAATGTCCTTGCAGGATGTCTCCAATTTACAAGCCCACCTCAATGCTCTGTCTAATTGGGCGACTAAGTGGCAGATGAGGTTTAATGTTGATAAATGTAAAGTTATGCACTTGGGGGCTAAGAATATTCATGCATCATACATGCTAGGGGGAGTACAACTGGGGGGATCTGTAGTGGAGAAGGATCTGGGTGTTTTAGTTGATCATAAGCTCAATAATGGCATGCAATGCCAAGCTGCGGTTTCCAAAGCGAGCAAAGTCCTTTCTTGTATTAAGAGAGGTATGGACTCCAGAGATAGAGATATCATTCTGCCCCTGTACAAATCATTAGTAAGACCTCATCTGGAATATGCTGTCCAGTTTTGGGCACCAGTTCTCAAAAAGGATATCGGAGAACTGGAGAAAGTGCAGAGAAGGGCAACCAAACTGATAAGAGGCATGGAGGAGCTCAGCTATGAGGAAAGATTAGAGGAACTGAATTTATTCACTCTTGAGAAGAGGAGAATAAGGGGGGATATGATCAACATGTACAAATACATAAGAGGTCCATATAGTGAACTTGGTGTTGAGTTATTCAGTTTAAGGTCAACACTGAGGACAAGGGGGCACTCTTTACGTCTGGAGGAAAAGAGATTTCACCTCCAAATACGGAAAGGTTTCTTCACAGTAAGAGCTGTGAAAATGTGGAACAGACTCCCTCCAGAGGTGGTTCTGGCCAGCTCAGTAGATTGCTTTAAGAGAGGCCTGGATTCTTTCCTAAATGCACATAATATAACTGAGTACTAAGTTTTGTAGGTAAAATTGATCCGGGGTAAATCCGATTGCCTTTCGGGGGATCAGGAAGAAATTTTTTCCCCTCCGGTAGCAAATTGGATCATCGCTCTGCTGGTTTTTTTTGCCTTCCTCTGGATCAACTGTGGGTATGGAGTTGGGTGTATGGGAGGATGTACTGTGTTTTACTTTGTTTTATTTTTATTTATTTTTATGGTTGAACTGGATGGACTTGTGTCTTTTTTCAACCTGACTAACTATGTAACTATGTAACTATGTAACTATGTAATGAGAAGGGAGTTGCAATAGTCAAGGTGAGAGATATCGAGGGAGTGAATTGAGGAGCTTGGTGGTTTCCTTTGTTAAAAAGGGGCGAATTTTAGAGATGTTATGGACAGGGCCGTCTTTAATGCTGATTGGACCCTGGGCAAAAAATTTCTTGGGAGGGGGGGGGGGCCCATGCAATTTTTCTCTCCACCTGCTCAGATCGAGCAGTGATTGTGATTTGTTGCCAGAGGTTACAGCATAATCATTACCACTTACTGACTGGTTGCTAGAGGTTACAGCATACATTACAGCTCACTGATTAGTTGCTAGAGGTTACAGCACATGATTTCTTCTTGTTGATTTGTTGCTAGAGATTACTGTACAGGAATACTGCTCACTGATTGGTTTCTAGAGGTTACAACACATCATCTCTTCTCTGCAGAGGGGCATGATATACTTATTAATGTTGCCTTCATTTACATATGAATGCCGCCGGTGTCTTATCGAGCTGGTTCCTCCATCGGATAGGTTCCTGCCTCGACTGCGCATGCGCAGCCAGGAGGCCACGGAAATCTCCGAGCCTCAACAGCTGATTGTCAGCTTAGACAAGCTCGCTCTCGACGCCTGATGCCTGCTTATACATGGCGCACTATAGTACACGCTGCTCTACACAGCAAGGGGCGGATGTGATATTGAGCAGTGCTTATTTGATTGGTTGTCCACTCCGCTCTATACAGCAAGGGGTGGATGTGAGACGTCTATTTTATTGAGAAAACCATCCCCCCAAAAAAGGACTGCTCAATATCGCATCCGCCCCTTGCTGTAAAGAGCGGCGTAGATAACAACCAATCAAAAAAGCACTGGTCAATATCACATCTGCCCCTTGCTGGCCCTTGCTGTGTAGAACGGCGTGTACTATAGAGTGTATAATCAGGCATCAGGACCGAGCGCTTCTACAGCTGACTAACAGCTGTTGCCGCTCAGAGTTTTCCGTTGGCTCGGATTGTGCCTGCGCACTCCGGAGAGAACCATATTGATAGGAGGAACCAGCTCGGCAGAACACCGGCCTCAGCTATTTACATATTTACGCCGCCGGTATTTACATACTAATGCCCCCATTATTCACATATGAATGATGGTTATTTACATGTAAACACAGGGTCTGCAGGTGAGTCATCTGTACACAGCAATAGGGCAGAGCTGGGAATCATTGGTAGCAGCACTTCACATTGACATATCAGGACACAGCAAAGGACTATAACTTCAAGGGACAGGGGAATTTATACTAGGATAGTTGGCAAGTATGAGGCAGCTGCTTTGGGCCCCATAACAATGACAGAGCCCAAGCCAGCTGCCCCTTTTGCCCTGCCTTAAAGATGGCCCTGGTGACAGAGGTAGGGTCCACATGGTGACCACATTTCCAAACTACCATTGAGGGACATCCCCCCCTTCCCAAAAATCAGATTGTGCTGTAACGAATCACAGCACAGTGATTGGACACAAGAGGCGGGATTTATGATTTCTCCAATCACAAGCAGAGGGCAGGATTGTGCTCCTCCAAGCATTTCCGGCCAGGACAAGTACTATCAGTGAGTAAAGCGGTGATGTGGCAGCCTTTTTTGGGGGCATTCGTTTGGCTTGGGGGGTGGCTGTGTCAGTTTCATTCCGGGACACTGTATTGTCCTGGAATGAAGGTGCCCGGGACAGACCTGCAAAATGAGGGACTGTCCCGGGCAATCCGGGACACCTGGTCACCCTATACAGAGGTGAATTCTACAAACTTTTGACAACGATTGGATTTGAGGCTAAAATGACAAGTCAGAGTCTAGGATTATATCTAAGGTTCTAAATATGTCTATAATATCACATTTTTGGTGGACTGTGCCTTTTAGCATCAGTCTTACAGTGTCCCCTTTTCAGATTCAGAGCCAGAATTCCTATGTTATATTAAGAGCCACATTTATAATGCATAAATTATCTATTTAATGGTCATTGGTTGATTTGCAATTACATTTGTCTTCACCCAATCGAGTGTCTTATGCGATGATAATTGAAATCTAACATGTACATGTTTGACTGGCCTTTGCCTCGAGGATGTGCTGTTCCTTTTCTGCAAGGCAGCTGCCAACACAAAATTTACATTTCTGCTGAAATTAGAGAATCCGAACCTTAGATAAGATTATAACAGTTATTATCAAATCCGTCTGGTGTGACCTTATTCTCGTACTCCATTTAATTACCTCAATTCAAACAGATTTTCACCAAAAAGGGAGTGAAATACGATTTGACTTTTTTTTTAAATATCCTGTCTACATCCCCAAGGGATCCCATCCCTTTCTGAGTTGTGAGACGGCTTCAGAAATTAGCTAGGGGACTTAGGGAATCCTTAACCCCTTCATGGCACATCACTGATGCCACTATTTAAAGTTTAAGGCAAAACTCTGAGAATGGCAAACTAAACCTACCTACTATTAAAACTGCCCCTCTCCTCTCCTAACACCTATGCTAACTAACCTGTGTAAGAAAGATGTATATACTTGCCAATTTGTAAGCCATTCTGGGCTGGTCCAGCTCTCCTGTGTCAGCCAGTGTGGCTTCGGAGAGAGTGCCGACAATCGATGGGCCATAGCAGCCTATGGGTGATGTCACAGCTCCAGACTCTACAGTGTCCCGACTGCCACAATATCGCAGTCCCACTATGACACTTTTTGGGCACCAGTGACACCAATGAGTGCTAAAAAATATGTCACCCTAATAATGACACCGGCTGGGAAGGGGTTAACATCAGGGGCGATCAAAGGGTTAAATGTGTTCCTAGCTGGTGTTTTACTAAACTGTGGGAGGTGCTTTGTACTAGGGGAATGCATAGATCATGTCCCTCCTTTACAGGAACACATGATTAATACCCTCCTTTCTGCCAGAGCGGCAATCTGCCTTGTTTACATAGACAGCCTACGGTTCTGCCTGTGTAACGAACAATCGGTGCGTGGCGGCGGAAATCCAGTCCATGGTACTCGCTGATTGTCTCCCGCCATACCTCCCAACAGTCCCTGATTTCACGGGACTGTCCCACGAATCGTGATAAATACCGCGATCAGGACTGGAGTCCAGCGATTCCGCCCCCCCCCCCCCGCGATTATCGTGTTAAATCCCGCTGTCCCGCGATTTGCGGTAAACACTTTGATCTGCGAAACCCCCCGCCGCTCAACAACTCTGATCCGCAGAACCCCCCCCCCCCCCCGCTCAACAACTTCGATCCACGGAACACCCTCCCGCTTAACAACTCTCCGATCCGATCCGACCCCGCTCAACAACGCACCCCCCCCTCCCCCGCTTTAAAAATTTCCCTGCAGGACATTTTTGTTAATGTCGGGAGGTATGGCTCCCGCTGTGAATAATCACAGCAAGAGCAGGCTCACGGCAGCACGTCTGCATGCCCCCCAACCCAGAATTGCTGGCTTACGTACCAGGTATGTGATCCAGCGCAGGAGAGCCACCTTGCCACCATATATGTACAGTATACGGTCAGCAAACTGTTAATTACTTATTTGCCAAAGCCACCTCTGTGGATTCCAAAACCCCTTTAAGAGTTTGTCCATTTTTAAAGCTTCTTTAATCTTCTCTTATGTGGCACATTACAGTCACTCACTGCCCTCTGTAGATCTGATTTGTTCTAGAAAAACAATTGGGATCAATTATGTAATAACTGTCAGGAATGCACATTTTTATATATATATATATATATATATATATATATATATATATATTTTATTCTTACAACCTAAAGAATAAAATGGTGATCGTGGCAATACTTTTTATCACGCCGTATTTGCGCAGTGGCCTTACAAGCGCACTTTTTTGGGGAAAAAATACACTTTTTTTGATTAAAAATAAAACGGTAAATATATCCCAATTTTTTTTTTATATTGTGAAAGATAATGTTACGCCGAGTAAATTGATACCCAACATGTCACACTTCAAAATTGCGTCCGCTCGTGGAATGCCAACAAACTTTTACCCTTTAAAATCTCCATAGGCGACGTTTAAAAAATTCTACAAGTTGCATGTTTTGAGTTACAGAGGAGGTTTAGGGCTAGAATTATTGCTCTCGCTCTAACGATCACGGCGATACCTCACATGTGTGGTTTGAATACCGTTTACATATGCGGGCGCTACTCGCTCATGTGTTTGCTTCTGTGCGTGAGCTCGTCGGGACGGGGCACGTTTTCTGGCTCCTAACTTTTTTAGCTGGCTCCTAGATTCCAAGCAAATTTGGCAAACCGTGTGTGTGTGTGTGTGTGTGTGTGTGTGTGTGTGTGTGTGTGTGTCTTAGAAATTGGATGAAAGGTTTAGCTCTGGGAAACCTTTTTTGAAAGAGAAAAAGTGCATTTTATATTTAATTATATCCACTTCCCGCTCGGTCAATAAATAGTAAATTGACGTCCGGGAAGTAGTTCTTTTATCCTGACTGGACGTTTATTGATGCCCTGCAGGATAACAGCCGCTGCGCAGCCGTGGGGGCGCGCAGCACGGCGATCGGTGTTGCGGGGTGTCAGTCTGACACCCTGCATCTCTGATCTCGATAAAGACCCTCCGGCGGAGGCTCTTTACCACGTGATCAGCCATGTCCAATCACGGCTGATCACGATGTAAACAGGAAGAGCTGTTGATCGGCTCTTCCTCACTCGCGTCTGACAGACACGAGTAGAGGAGAGCCGATCGGCGGCTCTCCTGACAGGGGGGGGGGGGTTCGCGCTGATTGTTTAACAGCGCAGCTCCCCCTCGAATGCTCACACTGGACCACCAGGGAAGCCACCATGGCCCCATAAAAGCAATAATAGGCAAAAAAAAAAAGAATAAAAAAATAAAAAGCGCACAATAAATGCCAATTAGTGCCCACAGATGGGCACTGACTGAAGTGATGCCCAGCAATGCCATCAGTGCCACCTCTCAGTGCCCATCTATGCCCAGTGCCCATCAGTGCCGCCTATGAGTGCCCATCAGTGCCGCATACCAGCGCCGCCCATCGGTGACCATCAGTGCCGCCATATCAGTGCCCTTAATTAAAAAATAAAACGTACTTATTTACAAAAAAAATTACAGAAAAAAATAAAAACGTATTTTTTTTTCAAAATTTTCAGTCTTTGTTTAGTTGCGCAAAAAATAAAAATCGCAGCGGTGATCAAATACCACCAAAGAAAGTTCTATTTGTGAGAAAAAAATTGTTTGGGAACAGTGTAGAATGACCGCGCAATTGTCAAAGTGCGACAGCGCAGAAAGCTGAAAATTGGCTTGGGCAGGAAGGTGCGTAAGGGCCCTTTCACACGAGCGGACGAACGGTCCACTAATTACAAGTCCGTTAACGGACTTGTAATGGGCCCCTATGGGAGCGGATCCGTTAGCGGATGATGCATCTGCTAACGTCCGCCTAAGATCCGCGTCCATCTGGATCCGTTTTGCGGACGGAAGAAAACCCTATTTTTCTTCCGTCCGGTGGAACGGATCGGATGCAAACGGACAGACGGCCGTTTCCATCCGATTCCCCATAGGGGATAGCGGAGGAGAGACAGGGCGGTCCCTGCACAGTGTGCGGGGACCGCCCTGTCCACCCGACAGCTCAGCGGAGACCCCCCGCTGAGCCGACGGACACACGGAGCGGACCGCAAAACGGACTGCTCCGTGTGAAAGGGCCCTTAGTGCCTGGTATGGAAGTGGATATACAGGCGGTCCCCCGAGTTACAAAAAAAATGGGGTCTGTAGGTTTGTTCTTAAGTTGAATCTGTTTGTAAGTTGGAACAGGTACATGTTTTAAGTGTAGCTCCAGACCAAAACATTTTTTTAAATCTTTTTGGATAGCATAGGGAAGGGTAAACACCCCTGTAATGTTTGTTTTGCTGTCTGTGCCCCTGTTCAGAAGATTTCACCTCACTTTCTGTCCCAATGACAATTGGATTTTGAACATTCTGGGTTGTGGAAACAAGCCTTGGTGATAAAGCATCAGTGGAGATACCCTTTTTCCCATAATAACCCTGAGGCCGCGTACACACGAGGAGACATATCCGATATCCGATAAAAACGGTCCGACAGACCGATTTCATCGGACATGTCTCCTGGGAGATTTTGGTTTGATCTGTGTACACACGATCAAACCAAAATCCCTGCGGACGGACAGCACGGTGACGTGGCGGTGACGTTGACGCCGTCACCGAACCAGGAAGTAAAATACTTCCACGCATGCGTCAAATCCATTCGGCGCATGCAGGTTATTTATGTCCGCTGGTTAGGCGTACAAACCAGCGGACATATCCGACAGACGGGTTTGCAGCAGACAAGTTTTAAAGCATGCTTTAAAACTTTTGTCTGCTGGAAACCTGTCTGCTAGCCCGTACACACGATCGGATCTGTCTGCTGACACTGGTCTGCGGATCAGTTTCAGCAGATATATTCGATCGTGTGTACGCGGCCTGTCAGGAGTGAATTTCCCTTCCTAGGGGTAGATTTCCTCTTACTACTTGTTGTCTCCCTCTGTTTGTAAGTAGGAGTCATTTGTAAGTCAGATGTTTGTAACTAGGGGACCTCCTGTAATTCAGACCAAAAATGAGGGACAGTGGGACTTCCAAATCAGGGGACAGTTGGGAATTATGCTTATGTGCCCTGTTAAATAATGGTTGGGTTCTAGTCAGCGCAATAGCTTATTCATTTTACATGGTTAAAGGGGTTGTAAAGGTTTGTTTTTTATTTTCTAAATAGGTTCCTTAAAGCTAGTGCATTGTTGGTTCACTTACCTTTTTCCTTCGATTTCCCTTCTAAATGTTTTTTGTCTTTGTCTGAATTTCTCACTTCCTGTTCCTATTCAGTAAGCTGTTCTGGCTGACTAACCCCCAGCCAGAACGGCTCAGGTGATGGGGGAAAGCTTACTGAGGAGAAACGGGAAAAGAGAAATTCAGGCAAAGAAAAAAACGTTTAGAAGGGAAATCGAAGGAACCCAGACCAATATGCAGGTAAAGGACCAGGCCCCTTTTTGCGATTTGGCACTTTGTTGCCTTAACTGACAATTGCGCGGTCGTGCGACATGGCTCCCAAACAAAATTGGTGTCCTTTTTTCCCCACAAATAGAGCTTTCTTTTTGTGCTATTTGATCACCTCTGCGATTTTTATTTTTTTTATTTTTTTTGTGCTATAAACAAAAATAGAGCGACAATTTTGAAAAAAATGCAATATTTTTTTACTGTTTTGCTATAATAAATATCCCCCCAAAAATATATAAAAAAACTTTTTTTTTTCCTCAGTTAAGGCTGATACGTATTCTTCTACCTATTTTTGGTAAAAAAAATCGCAATAAGCATTTATCGATTGGTTTGCACAAAATTTATAGCATTTATCAAAATAGGGGATGTCTTTATAGCATTTTTATAATATTTTTTTTTTTTTATACTAATGGGGGCAATCAGCAATTTTTTTTTCATGACTGCGACTTTATGGCGGACTCATCAGACAATTTTGACACATTTTTGGGACCATTGTCATTTTCACAGCAAAAAATGCTATAAAAATACATTGTTTACTGTGAAAATGACAATTGCAGTTTGTGTTTCTAACTGTAAGGGAGCGGGGCTGTACGTGTGACGTCATTGATCGCCTTTCCCTATGTAGCGCTCACCCCCGAAGGAGCCGCTGGTTGTTGATTGGGATCGGCGTATTAAGTTACCTTGTAGTGTGTCTAGGAGTAGTAGCAGTGAGCGAATGTCCAGTCACCAAATAGATTTTCAAATGCTTTATTCCAAGGCTCAACAATGGCCAACATCAACAGGGGATAAAAAAGGTTGATGAAGCGATAGAGATCAGTGCGGTATCAGGCCTGGATACGAAACAGAGCAGTCCTGCTCTCAGTAGTAGTAGATAAAGTTCGTCGCCACTCTAGCCAGAGTGGGTGAAGTGCCTCCGGACAGACCCTTGTTATAAGTTCTGGCAGCCAAAGTGTCACTTGTAAGTTGCTGGGAGGAACAGGCCTCTATTACAGGCCTGGCTCGGGCCTCTGCCACAGGCCTAGTACTTTAGTACTCAAGAGAACAATTCGGAATGAGTGGATCCTCCCAGTAAATGCAATGAAAGGGTCACTGACTGACAGCTGTCATGTACCTGTCAATCTCGGTGACCAGATCCCCGATGGTTCGTTCAAGCCCTTTTGGATAACCTTTCTCCGGGTTCTTCTCAAGCCGATCTCCCACTGAACGGCATTCAGCCTGGGATCTTCTCAGTAAGGGTGGGGACCCAGTAAGTCATTGGAGCCCCTATCAACATCTGGATGGGTCTCCATGGAGCAGGCAGCTCCGGCCAGGTGGACCATGCGGGCAGGGTCCGTGAATGCGGGCACCCTGAAGGTGGATGCCGCACCTGGAACGTGGACCCCGCGCAGAGAAGTAGAACCGACCCAGAACACATGGCAGCTGCCACAGACATACCCCTCCCCAGCATGCCCAGCGAGGGGAAAAAGTGGCTCTGTCAGAACCCCTCTAGCCCCAACTGTCGCCCCAGGGGTGTAATCGCACCCCTGGGTCGCAGACTGACCTACAGGACAGTTCTGAAATAGCAGCAGCCTGCAATTTGACAAATTATGAATAGGAGCAAAACAACTCTCCCATTCACCCACTAACTTTAGCGTAGTGCCCGTACTGAAAGTAAGGGGGCGCTACACCTATAT
This sequence comes from Rana kukunoris, assembly GCA_029574335.1. Classification (NCBI taxonomy): domain Eukaryota; kingdom Metazoa; phylum Chordata; class Amphibia; order Anura; family Ranidae; genus Rana; species Rana kukunoris. The sequence goes on along the minus strand of CM056057.1, from coordinate 129,412,568 downwards.
CAGGGAACAGACGATCAATGACAGCGCCACGGAGCTTCGGACTGGGTCGGGGGCGCGCACCTGCAACCCATGGCTGGGCTTTTAACAATCACGTACAGGTACGTGATTGTGCCCAGCCGTGCCATTCTGCCGACGTATATCGGCGTTAGGCGGTCCTTAAGTGGTTAAAGGAACCGATTTAGAAAATAAAAAAACAAACCTTTACAACCCCTTTAAGGCTGGCCAGAAATGGTGTGATATAGTAAATTATGCTCTCAGTATTCTAATATTGTTATTGAATATTTGGGCCCAGCCAGAAACAGAGCTGGAAAATGCCCCTGTATGATTCTGAGGGACTCCAACTGCCTGAATCCCTAATATTCCCCCCTAAATATTGCTATCTATGGGATGAGTGTCATGGCTCTCAATTGACTCACTCTATGACAGATATCTACGTAGCTGTTTCTATCAGACAGATCTCTGCTGGTCGCTCTTACAAACTACAGTTGTTGGGTGGGCAAGTTTGAAGGTAATGTGTGCAGACAGAAATTCCCTTGACGATAAAGCCTTGTACACACGATCGGATATCTGATGGAATCTAATCCGATGGATTTTTTCGTCGGATATCCGATGAAGCTGACTTTCATCAGTCTTGCCTACACACCATCGGTCAAAATTCCGATCGTGTCCAAACGCGGTGATGTAAAACACTACGACGTGCTGAGAAAAATGAAGTTCAATGCTTCTGAGCATGCGTCGACTTGATTCTGAGAATGCGTGAATTTTTGACTGACTTCCACACAGACGATCGTTTTTTTCGATCAGTTTTTTTATCCATAGGAAAAATTTTAAAACATGTTCTATTCTTTTTAACCAATGGAAAAACAAACCAATGGGGCCCACACACGATCGGTTTGTCCGATGAAAACGGACTGTTTTCATCGGACAAACTGATTGTGTGTACAGGGCTTAAGAGTTTTTCTACAGACCAGAAGAAGGCAAAGAAAAAATCCCTTGAGATAAAGACATGCAGTTAAATATGTGAATATGGCCTTTTAATTATGCTTTATTTGTTTCTGAAAACTAAAAAGTAAAATTGGAATGTCCTACAAATTGAAGGTAGATGGGGACTTTGAGGACTGCATGCTCACTAAGGACTAATGAGGAATAACTCTACTCTAAATGTCTTGGGTAACATGGGGCAGGATTTGATTTCCCACCATGGAGACCACTATACTCCCTGGTCCTATCAGCTTTTGTTTGATTAAAGGGTCACTAAAGGAATTATTTTTTTAGCTAAATAGCTTCCTTTACCTTAATGCAATGCTGTTTTCATGTTCTCATTGTTCGTTTTTGCTTTGAAGTTGCTGTAATTCTGCACCGATCTCCACACTTCCTGCTTGTCTGGCTCCTTATGAAAAATCTCATGGCAGCTTTTCACTGTGGTCTAAGCTGTCATCACTGTGTGTCTAAAACTCCTCAGAACCAATCAGATTCATTTTAAAAACAAAACACTGCCCTGGATTTGTTTTTGTTTTTGTTCTGTGTGTCTTTTGTACTTCACAGAAACATGAAACCAGTTTACGAAAGTGAAACTAAACTGCAGGCACATTATATGATTGATTTGTATCTATTTTTAATCATTTTTAAAAGGAATTAGTTAACTTTTAGGTCTCTATACCCTGTACATAGTCATTTTAGCAGAAACATTTTTTTCCTTTTACTGACCCTTTAAGCTGTACTAGTCATTTTAGATGCTGTACTAGTGATTTCTCACTGCTAGACTTCCCCTTTAATAAACTATGAACTGGTGACATCATTGCTATTGACTTGAAATGTTGGTGGAACAGAACTTTTGGCTAAGAGGAGGCAGCGAGAAAATGCAAACGCCAATATAACCGGACAGCAACACTGATTCTTAATAATGATAAATATAATTCTTAGTGAGTGTTGGATTTTGATCAGCATCTCAAGAGGCAAGAAGAAACACTCTGATTGGCAATGGACAAATCTTCAGCTGATGGATGACGTGGGATGGAAATTGATGAATCGGATGATGGGAAAGCAAGACTCAATGACTTCTTGTTGAGCCAAATGAGAAGGGAAATGCAGTTCTGTCTCCCTGACAGATTGCTTTATGAGAATAAGAGAATCTCTATGCGATGACCTCACATCCGCAAGCTTCTGGTAAAGAAGCATCACCCTTAATAGTTGGGCATAAAGGGAACCTGTCAAGAAAAAACTATGGGGGCTGATAATACTTTTACCCCAGAGACAAAATACTTGCCATTTCTTCATGATTTAAAAACACACTTCGAAAGTTTAGCGTGCTCAGTGGCACATAGACTTACACCCACATCCCTTACCCCATCAAATCTTCTTTGAGACTATTCACCCATCTGAATTCAAGAATAGTATATCCAGGTCTCAGTACCATTATAATACAGTTGATGTACCAACTACAGAGTTCTGGCTTTACTGGCTCCCATATTTCTATCACGACATGTTCACACTAGATGGCCAAATAATGTTTACACAGCAATAAAGGCATTCTATATACTAGGTTCTGTCCCTAGATATCCACCTCAGGTCTGGAAGTTTTTGTAAAAAAAAAAAAAAAAAACAATAAGTGTCTATACTGTATACTGGAATTTTTATACTTTTTTTTTTTTTTTTACTACTACAGCAGGCAACCTTCTTTTTTTTTTCTTATTTCATACATGGACATGCCTGTTCGGCATCCATTGCAATTCATTTAGCGTACATTATACAACGTTTTTACATTCACATAGTATTCCAATGTACTTTTCTCTTATATTTTTATAACCCATCCCTTCCCCCCCTTCCCCCTGCACTCTACACAAAATGGATCCATCACTAATTTCGATGGTGCGACACTCTCATCTTCCAACCAGGAATGCCAGATTTCCTCAAATTTACCCTCTGCTTTCCTTCGTTTGTAGGCCAGATGTTCTCTACCCAACAGGGAGTTGACATACGCAATCCATTGTTTCCCTGTGGGGACCCCCGGAGCCATCCAGTAACGTGCAATTCATTTTCTTGCCAAATACAGCAATCTTGTTACCATACAGTACTTTCCTTTTGTATACTCTCCAGGGTCGATAACCCCTAATAAGTATACCAGGGGATCCAATGGAACTGGTACCTGTGCTACTCTGGTAATACACTTGGATATTTCCTCCCAGTACCTATGCAGCTTTGGGCATCTCCAAATTAAATGTATGAAGTCACCTTGCTGAACTTTACACTTTGGGCACATAGGGGTATCCCTTCTTCCCCATCTGTGTAGTTGTGGTGCTGTTCTATACACCCTGTGTAGGATAAAAAGTTGCGATTAATTTGTAAGATGCAGAGACGGAGACCACCTGAACAGATTCCAGGGCCCTCTCCCACTGGTCCTCATCTATCTCCCCAATGTCTTCCGCCCATTTCCTACGGCTTTTAAGAGAGGCATGGTTCTGAATTGTTGTAAGCAAACCCTCGTATATTTTGGTTATCAGTCCTCTCCGAACCTCTGCCTGCAAAACCGCCCTCATCAAAGGTGACGGTGATGTTACCACCAGTGATCGTATTTGTTGTTGTTTCTGTAGAGCATGCCTAAGCTGGAGATACTGATAAAAGCCCCGCGGGGCTAATTGATATTCCCTACACAACTGTTCATATGTTTTCAGTACTCCGCCCTCGTACAGCTGTGAGAAGAACCATATTCCCCTCTTTTTCCAGGGGGAAAAACCTACTAGGTCCTGTAGCTCTGCATATCTAGGATTGTTCCATATTGGAGTGAATGGTAACACTCCCTCTGTCCCCACTGTCTTCTGTAGCTCCCCCCATACCTTTCTGAGAAGGATTCCTGTGGGTGCTGAGTTTGGCATACTTGGCAAATCCATCTGAAGATGGGAGGCTGCCTTTAATGAGGGAACACTACTGATCACCAAGTTTCTGTTCGAATCCTCTTTCTTCCCGTCCCCATCTTGCTAGCTGTTGTATCTGGGAGGCCAAGAAATACATTTTGGAGTGGGGTACCGCCAGTCCCCCCCTATCCTTTCCATATTGTAGAGTGGTTAAACTATTCTGGCTACTTTTTCTTCCATATCAATTCCTGCATCTGGGTGTCAATTCTTATTTTAAACCATTTATTCAATATCCATATTGGTGAGTTATAAAATATATATATAGGAGTTGTGGAGCCCATACCATTTTTATTAAATTAGCCCTACCTACCACCGATAGGGGAAGTTTGCACCAGCTATTACATTTCTCTCTTTGTTTTGCCAGTAGTGGACTCAGATTCAGCTGAAGATTTTCAGCCATGTCCGGGGAGACCACCACACCCAGATAGCTAAAACTACTTGATATGGTAATCTGCTCTGCTCCTACGGGTAACTGTTCCCTCAGCAGATCTATAGGCATTAATATTGATTTAGACCAATTTATATTAAACCCAGAGAAGCCTCCAAAATTTCCTATTATCCCCATTGCTGTTCTCAATGACGTTGCCTAACTGAAACTTAATGGGAACAAAATGCCACTGATATCTCCAGTGACACTGAAGCACTACCCCCGGAGGAGCTGCTGGTTTGTTTTGGGTGGCACATTTACCTCGTGGCTCTCCGAATTCCTAGGGTTGTATGGTGCATATAGCAGAAGTAAAAGAATGTCCGCATCAGGTGTCTTTTGCTGTGCTCTTTATTACCCAGCCGGGTAAAAACGATAAAACTTGTGGTGAGGAAGGTAGAGTTGAAAAAAGAATAGCAAATTCAGGCGTAGCAATAGGGAAACCGTCCGGATCCTCTTCCTCGGCGGCCACCATTCTGGTGATCCAATCCACCCAATACTCACGGGAAGACTCAGCTGGTGGTTCCACTCGGAACAAATACTCTGGGCATCTTTTGCACCCAGCAAATGGTAGGATCCGGACGGCCAGCTCCGAACAGGGAGGGCAGAACAGTTCGAGGGCCTCTACGCTACCACTGGAGAATAGGAGGAACTTCCCTTGGGTCCTCATTCGGATTCCTGTATCGGTCAAGGGTGGCAGCAGGCATCAGGTTGGCTCCCGTTAGACATCGGGAGTCTCAGCCTTTCAAACGGCGTCAGTGGCACAGACATGGTTGCACGACTCTCTCTTGTAGGCTGGCAATCACTCTGTCCTTTGGCGCTAAACTCAATCTACGTCTCACGCAGGGTTTGGTGACTCCTCCCACCTGAGTTCCTTTTCTTGCACGTTGCAGGCACACGTGGCTCCGCTGCACGTGCGCTTAAACTCCAATGGCAAGGTTAACTTCTTCCTCACTAGCACAGTCCAACACCACAACAATTCCTTAACCACTACCTGACTGACGTACGACTTTGTACGGCCGCAGGGTGGTTCTACTTCATCGCTGAGATGCCGATGTGCGTGCCTGGCGGCCGCAATGTCCGCCAGTCACTCGCCATTGGCGGCTACAGGTATAAGACGTGGATCTGTGTGTGTAAACACACAGATCCATGTCCTGTCAGGGGAGAGAGAGGAGACCGATCTGTGTCCCTTGTACATAGGGACATAGATCGGTCACCTTCTCCAGTCACCCCCCTCCCCCCACAGTTAGAACACAATTCAGGGTACACGTTTTAACCCCTTCCTCACCCCCTAGTGTTAACCCCTTCAATACCAGTCACATTTATACAGTAATTAGTGCATATTTATAGCACGGATCGCTGTATAAATGTGAATGGCGCCAAAAATGTGTCAAAAGTATCCGATTTGTCCGCCATAATGTCACAGTCATGGAAAAAAAACGCTGATCGCCGCCATTAGTAGTAAAAAAAAAAAAAAAAAAAGAATAATAATTCTGTCCCCTATTTTGTAAGCGCAATAACTTTTGCGCAAACCAGACGCTTATTGCGATTTTTTTTTTTTTGTACCAAAAATATGTAGAAGAATACGTATCGCCTAGACTTAAAAAAAAATGTTTTAAAAAAAAATTGGGCTATTTATTATAGCAACAAGTAAAAAATATTGTTTTTTTTTTTCAAAATTGACGCTTTATTTTTGTTTATAGCGCAAAAAATAAAAACCGCAGAGGTGATCAAATACCACCAAAAGAAAGCTCTATTTGTGGGGAAAAAAGGACGTCAATTTTGTTTGGGAGCCACGTTGCACGACCGCGCAATTGTCAGTTAAAGTGACGCAGTGCCAGAAGCTGAAATTTCACCTGGTCAGGAAGTGGTATACGTGCCCAATAAGGAAGTGGTTAAAATAATGGCAGAATAAACGAAATAAACAAGTAACAGCCTATCCAGGACGAGCCCCCACATGAAGCACTACCCCTGGAGGAGCTGCTGAAAGGGGCCTTATAAAAGCCGTACAACTCGCTACTTTACATTGTAGCCAAGTGTCATTTTCTTCAGTGTTGTCGCATGAAAAGATATAATAAAATATTTACAAAAATGTGAGGGGTGTACTGACTTTTGTGAGATACTTTATCTAATGATAGATCCACTTTAAGCCAGCAAGATGTAACAGGGAGAATTAGCAACATACAGCATAATTAAGTCCACTTATTTTCCTGATCCCTTAAGACCTTGTCTCGGAGTGAGAGATTCAACGGGAGATTAATACCCCCTCGAAACAGCTGCGAATGGTGAGCGGAGCATAAAAATGACTGGCCCCCTAGAGGGCCAAAAAAGTGGTGGGACCCTCAATTAGATCTTGCTCACTGAATTATTCATCATATAGATCTGTTGGCCAGCAATGTAAGGTCATACCATTCAGCCAAACCACCCACCTGACACTAAAACAGTGAAAGGGTATGTAAGATGGAGGCCTAAAATAACCCTTCAACTTTATTAGATCACCAACAAACTTTATCTGTGCGATAGCTATACATTTAATGTTCTCAAATTACCACATACACATGATGAAATGTAAATTCTCTGCATGCATCCATTGTAACTGAATTGGTTTGAAGAAGCCAAAATAGCATAGGTTTCATAATGCAGCTGGAGTGTTTTCTGCACTGCTCCTGCATGTGAATCAGCACACTGGAGTTTAGGGGTTGTGCACAGTCATATTTGCTGCTCTCTCCAGGAAAATAGTATCCATAGGATATTTTTTTATATACAGTGCAGAAAATAAGTATTTGAACACCCTGCTATTTTGCAAGTTCTCCCACTTGGAAATCATGGAGGGGTCTGAAATTGTCATCGTAGGTGCATGTCCACTGTGAGAGACATAATCAAATTTTTTTTTTCCAGAAATCACAATGTATGATTTTTTAACTATTTATTTGTATGATACAGCTGCAAAGAAGTATTTGAACACCTGTCTATCAGTTAGAATTCTGACCCTCAAAGACCTGTTAGGGCCAGATTCAGGTAGAGTTAGGCTGGCGGATCAATGGATCCGCCAGCCTAACTGTCACTTTAAGCCGGCGTTTTTGTTTTCTGTAACCAGAAAACAAGAAACGCCGGGTTGGAGTTCCGATGCGATCGGCGCAATTGAATTTCGCCATCGCATCGCTACTTCAACTTAAAAATGGCGCCGGGGGCGTTCCCGCCGATTTACGCTCAAAAAATATGTTAATGAGCGGGAATCGGCAATTCACGATCTTTTTCGGGCGCGACGCAGTGACTTTACGACGTTTCCGGAAGCGATACGCGGCGTATAGATAAAGCAGCCCCCTAGTGGAGTATCCTATGTTAAGTATAGGCGTCGTCATCGCGTCGGAAAAAAAACAAATCGCGTCGCTTGCGTAAAACATTCATGAATGGGGATGTGACGTCATTGACGTTCACTGACAGAATTTTGAGCATGCGCACTGGGATGCATTGACACTCAACGCATGCGCAGTACGTTCGCCGCGGGATCGCGCTTAGTTTGAATACTACACGCCCCGTACCCGCCCAATTGGAATTCCGCCGGCTCATTTGCGATGCGCTGCCGCAACTTTAGGAGCAAGTGCTTCATGAATAACAGCACTTGCTCCTAAAATTTCGGCAGAGTAACGTAAATGAGAAGCGTTACTCCAGAGCAAAGATGCTCTGATCTACCTGAATCTGGCCCTTAGTCTGCCTTTAAAATGTCCACCTCCACTCCATTTATTATCCTAAATTAGATGCACCTGTTTGAGGTCATTAGCTGCATAAAGACACCTGTCCACCCCATACAATCAGTAAGAATCCAACTACTAACATGGCCAAGACCAAAGAGCTGTCCAAAGACACTAGAGACAAAATTGTACACCTCCACAAGGCTGGAAAGGGCTACGGGGAAATTGCCAAGCAGCTTGGTGAAAAAAGGTCCACTGTTGGAGCAATCATTAGAAAATGGAAGAAGCTAAACATGACTGTCAATCTCCCTCGGACTGGGGCTCCATGCAAAATCTCACCTCGTGGGGTCTCAATGATCCTAAGAAAGGTGAGAAATCAGCCCAGGACTACACGGGAGGAGCTGGTCAATGACCTTAAAAGAGCTGGGACCACCGTTTCCAAGGTTACTGTTGGTAATACACTAAGACGTCATGGTTTGAAATCATGCATGGCACGGAAGGTTCCCCTGCTTAAACCAGCACATGTCAAGGCCCGTCTTAAGTTTGCCAATGACCATTTGGATGATCCAGAGGAGTCATGGGAGAAAGTCATGTGGTCAGATGAGACCAAAATATAACTTTTTGGTCATAATTCCACCAACCGTGTTTGGAGGAAGAATGATGAGTACCATCCCAAGAACACCATCCCTACTGTGAAGCATGGGGGTGGTAGCATCATGCTTTGGGGGTGTTTTTCTGCACATGGGACAGGGCGACTGCACTGTATTAAGGAGAGGATGACCGGGGCCATGTATTGCGAGATTTTGGGCAACAACCTCCTTCCCTCAGTTAGAGCTTTGAAGATGGGTCGAGGCTGGGTCTTCCAACATGACAATGACCCGAAGCACACAGCCAGGATAACCAAGGAGTGGCTCTGTAAGAAGCATATCAAGGTTCTGGCGTGGCCTAGCCAGTCTCCAGACCTAAACCCAATAGAGAATCTTTGGAGGGAGCTCAAACTCAGTGTTTCTCAGCGACAGCCCAGAAACCTGACTGATCTAGAGAAGATCTGTGTGGAGGAGTGGGCCAAAATCCCTCCTCCAGTGTGTGCAAACCTGGTGAAAAACTACAAGAAACCTTTGACCTCTGTAATTGCAAACAAAGGCTACTGTACCAAATATTAACATTTTCTCAGGTGTTCAAATACTTATTTGCAGCTGTAGTTAAAAAAATCATACATTGTGATTTCTGGAATTTTTTTTTTGATTATGTCTCTCACAGTGGACATGCACCTACGATGACAATTTCAGACCCCTCCATGATTTCCAAGTGGGAAAACTTGCAAAATAGCAGGGTGTTCAAATACTTATTTTCTGCACTGTGTATATATATATATATATATATATATATATATATATATATATATATATATATATATATATTTGGATTGCATGAACCCTCTATAATGGTTTTATTGATGTCTCTGTTTTGCTCTTTATTTATATTGGTGACCATTGTCACTGAGAAAATAAGGCAAATTTGAAACCACTAAAGCAAGAGGTGATGGGAAATCTCATAGATACACCTGTCCTGTGGCAATGGCTTAAGAGGGGAGGTCCCCTCACTTTATGAGATTTCCTCTAACTTCTGGATTCATCCCCAGGACAGGAAATGAAGGGAAATTTCCCCAATGGTACACAGACAGCAAAAAAAAAAAAAGATAAGTTTTAAAATTTTCTATACACTATAAAAACCTAGGAGAAGATTTACTAAGACTAGAGAGCTCAGAATCTGGCTACCAATCAGCTTCTAACTTTAGCTTGTTCAATTAAGCTTTAACAATAAAACCTGGAAGCTGATTGGTTTCTATGCAGAACAGCACCAGATTTTTACACTCTCCAGCAATGGCAGGTGGTGCTCAAAATTTTTGGCGGGCGCAAACGAAAAAAAAAAAAACTGCAGCCTCACTGTGCCCATCAAATTCAGCCACTGTGCCATGCCATCAAACGCAGCCACTGTGCAATCAATTGTCACCACTGTTCCATGCCATCAAACGCAGCCACTGTGCCATCAATTGTCACCACTGTTCCATGCCATCAAACGCAGCCACTGTGCCATCAATTGTCACCACTGTTCCATGCCATCAAACGCAGCCACTGTGCCATCAATTGTCACCACTGTTCCATGCCATCAAACGCAGCCACTGTGCCATCAATTGTCACCACTGTTCCATGCCATCAAACGCAGCCACTGTGCCATCAATTGTCACCACTGTTCCATGCCATCAAACGCAGCCACTGTGCCATCAATTCGCACCACTGTGCCATGCCATTAAATGCAGTCACTGTGCCATCAATTGTCACCACTGTGCCATGCCATCAAACGCAGCCACTGTGCCCTTTAATTGTCACCACTGTGCCCTTTAATTGTCACCACTGTGCCCTTTAATTGTCACCACTGTGCCCTTTAATTGTCACCACTGTGCCCTTTAATTGTCACCGATGTGCCCTTTAATTGTCACCGATGTGCCCATTGTCCCCACTGTGCCTATTGTCATCACTGTTAATATCACTGTGCCCTTTAATTGTCGCCACTGTGCCCATTCATGCCGCTGTGCCAATTGTCCTCATTGTCCCAACTGTGCCTATTGTCGCCACTGTGCCCATTCATGTCACTGACTGTGCCCTTCGTCGCCGCTGTGCCCTGTAAAGTGTCCCTTCCCCCCTTCCCCCACCCGGAACTTACCTTTACTGGAGTCAGCCATCCACGTCCCTCGATGTCTTCTGCCGCCCTTGATGACTGACAGGCGTCTCAGCCAATCAGGTTACCAGTAGCTAGAACCGGCCAACCTGATTGGCTGAGGCGCTTGACAGTCTTATCCAAGGAACGCATCCCCTGTGCGTTCCGAGGATAAGCTTCCGGAACCCGAGGGCTGTACTCGGAAAGCCTATCCTGCCATGGAGACCCATCCAGATGTTGATAGGGGCCCCAGTGACTTACTGGGTCCCCAACCTTACTGAGAAGATCCCAGGCTGTATGCCGTTCGGTGGGGGATTGGCTTGAGGAGAACCCGGAGGCAGGTTATCCAAAAGGGCTTGAACGAACCATCGGGGCTCTGGTCACCGGGATTGACAGGTACATGACAGCTGTCAACCGGTGACCCCTTTCATTGCATTTACTTGGAGGATTCGCTCAATCCGAATTGTTCTCTTTAATACTGAAGTACTAGGCCTGTGGCAGAGGCCCGAGCCAGGCCTGTAATAGAGACCTGTTCCTCGCAGCAACTTAAAAGTGACATTCCAGCTGCCAGGCTTACAACAAGGCTTAAAACAAGGCACTTCACCCACTCTGGCTAGAGTGGCGACGAACTGTATCTACTAGGGTTGTCCCGATACCACTTTTTTAGGACCGAGTACAAGTACCGATACTTTTTTTTCAAGTACTCGCCGATACCGAATACCGATACTTTTTTTTAAATGTGTCCCCAAATGCAGCCATGTCCCCCACAAATGCAGCCATGTCTCCCACATATGCAGCCATGTCCCTCCAGCCATGTCCCCCACATATGCAGCCATTTCCCCCCCAGCCATGTCCCCCACATATGCAGCCATGTCCCCCACATATGCAGCCATGTCCCTCCAGCCATGTCTCCCACATATGCAGCCATGTCCCCCACATATGCAGCCATTTCCCCCCAGCCATGTCCCCCACATATGCAGCCATTTCCCCCCAGCCATGTCCCCCCCATATGTAGCCATGTTCCTCCAGCCATGTCCCCCACATATGCAGCCACGTCCCTCCAGCCATGTCCCCCACATATGCAGCCATTTCCCCCGCAGCCATGTCCCTCCAGCCATGTCCCCCATACCTAGCCGCCAAAAGCCGCCGCGGCCGCACGGGGAACATCACAGCTTTCATTTGAATAGCTGTTTTCCCCGTGCGTATAGACACTCCCCCTTGCTCGGGATTGGACAGATCACGATCACCCATCCAATCCCGAGCAAGGGGGAGTGTCTATACGCAGCAGGAACACTACAGCTATTCAAATGAAAGCTGTGATGTTCCCGCACGCTGTTTAACCCATGCAGCGGTGGCTTTCGATGCGGCAGGGGCTTTCATTGCGGCGGGGGGGGGGGGACACAAGTATTCTATTCAGGTATCGGGGGTATTTGTGGGAGTACAAGTACTCCCGCAAATACTCGGTATCGGTCCCGATACCGATAGTGGTATCGGTATCGGGACAACCCTAGTATCTACTACTACTGAGAGCAGGACTGCTCTGTTTCTTATCCAGGCCTGATACCGCACTGTTCTCTATCGCTTCAACCTTTCCTATCCCCTGTTGATGTTGGCCATTGTTGGGCCTTGGAATAAAGCATTTGAAAACCCATCTGATGACTGGACATTCACTCACTGCTACTACTCACTGCTACTACCCCTAGACACATCACGAGGTAACTTAATACGCCGATCCCAAACAACAACCAGCGGCTACTTCGGGGGTGAGCGCCATAATAATAATAAATGTTATAAAGAGAAATTAACAGGTATTACACATTTTACTACTGTAACCTTTACAGTCATTTTAACCTCTTCCCATCCCACGTATAGTCAAATGAAAGCCGCAAGGTGGCTCTGCCATCCGTCATATGACATCCTCGGCTTCCCAGGTGCTTGGGGGCGCACGCACACTCTGCATCACTTGGGAGCCGATGCGCGTGCCTGCCGGCTGCGATGTCCGCCAGGAGCCTGTGATTGCCGGTCACAGAGGATGTGGATCTGTGTGTGTGTAAATGCTCAGATCCACGTTCTGTCAGGGAGAGGAGACCGATTGTGTGTTCCTTGTACAGAGAGACACTGATCAGTCACTTCCCCCCACAGTTAGAATCTTTACCTAGGTAACACAATCCCTTGATCGCCCCCTAGTTTTAACCCGTTCCCTGCCAATGACATTTATACAGTAATCGGTGCATATTTATAGCACTGTTTAGCTGTATAATTGTCAGTGGTCCCAAAATGGTGTCAAAACTGTCCGATCTGTCTCCCGCAATATCGCAGTCCTGACAAGTCACTGATCCCCGCCATTACTAGTATAAACAAAATATTTTTTTATAAATCTATCCCCTTTTTTGTAGGTGCTATAACTTTCGCACAAACCAATCAATATACGCTTATTGCGATTTTTATAAAAAACATTTTTACCAAAAATATGTAGAAGAATATATATCGGCCTAAACTGAAGAATTTTTTTTTTTTAATATAGTGTGTAGTATATATATATATATATATTTATTATGGTAAAAAATATTGTGTCCTTTTTTTTTTTTTATTGTGAGTGTTGTCATTTAAAGCGTGACAGTGATGAAACCTGACAATTGGCCTGGGCAGGAAGGGGGTGAAAATGTCTGGTATTGGAAGTGGTTAAATTAGCCTCCTCATTTAAAGTTGCTTGCTGTAATATATATATTATTGTATTTTAAACATTAGTAACCAGCCCTTTTAGGGGTCGGCTAAAAATGCTCTTAGCATCCCTGTTTACAGAATACTTTATTAACCCCAAAGGGAAGGAGTGCTAAGATACATTTCTGTAATGGTGCAGCGAGAAGACAATGTAATGGCTAAAAATGGCTGCCCCCATGTACCTTTTTTAAGCCCAAACTATGCACAAACACAAGATTTGTAAACCATTAAGACTTACTGAGAAGGCTGTATAAATTCAGGTGGTCACTTATTCCGCCACAAAAATCTCTAAACAAATTATACCTGTATATCCCCGACCCCTTGAAAAATCTCCAGCTGTTTAGTTAGACCAGAGTCCTGCTTTAAAGGGAAGAATGGAGAGGCTCCTGGCTGGAACGCCAGGCTGCAGCTGGTTAATTTTGAATGCATGTCTTGCAGTCCCTCCTCTGCCTCTTGGGTGCTGCAGTCCCCGGGGGGTTCTGCCCCAGATTCACTCACATGCCTCTGAGCCTCCGCAGCTGCCTCTGCCTTTCCGAGCCCCAGATATGAAGGAAAGTGCAGAGTCGGCAAAGACTTCACAGCATCCTCGCGGCATCATTTTCCTGCCTGTACATAGATCTCTGTAGACTCCACATCCTACCGGGCCACATCTCCTGGAGGCACTTCACAATTAAATGTGTTGAAGGGCAGGGGATTCTGTCAACATGCAATGAGCCGTATTAACATGCCAGTGGTTCTGTGCCCAGATAAGACAGGCCTTACAGTGCTTCTAAAGCCAAAACTTTGTCTTTTTGTTTAGTTTTTGATGAAGTATGAAAAAGAGAGCCCTGCAATGTTTTTATTGCTGCCTTTGTCTCCGTAGGAGAAATTTTCCATTCTCTTCTTATCCTAGAGACACAACAGGAAGTGACATCCAGTATCATCTAGCCCAGATTTTCTCAACCTTTTCAACACCGAGGAACCCTCGAAATAACTTTCTGGTCTCAGGAAACCCCTACTAATTACTATATCTACAACTCATGATACATTAGTGCAGGGTTCGATATACCGCGGGCGCCAGGTCGCAATTGTGACTAGAATCGGCAACCTGGGGCGGCACAGCTGGGGTATCCTGTGTCTCCATGCGCCCCCGCCGTGCCGGCCAGTAATTGAGGCGGCAGCTTTGCGACCTTCTGCAGGCCTATGCTTCCTTCTGTGATCTGGCACCATCTTGTGGTGGCCATTGGTAGTACAAGACAACCAGCAATGCTAATGGAGCTTCCCCTGTCTGTTTTCACTGCGATCTCCTTCCCTCTAATTAGAACCCCCAAACATTATATAATTTTTTTATTCTAACACCCTAGAGAATAAAATGGGGGTCGTTGCAATACTTTCTGTCGCACCCTATTTGTGCAGTGGTCTTACAAGCGCACTTTTTGGGGAAAAAATACACTTTTTTTAATAAAAAAAACAAGACCCCGGTAAAGTTAGCCCATTTTTTTTTTTTTTTTTTATATTGTGAAAGATAATGTTACGCCGAGTAAATTGATACCCATCATGTCACCGAGTCGCTGAGTCAATTGCGTCTGCTCGTGGAATGGCGACAAACTTTTACCCTTTAAAATCTCTATAGGCGAAGTTAAAACCTGCAACCTGTAGATTTTTTTTTTTAAAGTTGAGGAGGTCTAGGGCTAGAATTCTTGCTCTTGCTCTAGCAATCGCAGCAATACCTCACATGTGTGCTTTGAACACCGTTTTCATATGCGGGCGCTACTCACATATGCGTTTGTGTAATAGTCAGTTTGAAGAATAATCCTTACAGTTGTGTGGACATAAGAATTACCCCCTCGCTGATAGTTAAAACTGTTCAATGGTGTCTGTGGGAACTTACAATATATTACCAAAAGTATTGGGAAACCTGCCTTTACACACACACTAACTTTAATGGCATCCCTGTCTTAGTCCACAGGGTTCAATATTGAGTTTGCCCACCCCTTGCAGCTAAAAAAAAAAAAAAAATCAACTCTACTGGGAAGGCTGTCCACAGAGAGATTTGGAGTCTAATAGATCTCCATAAAGAGGATGGGCCATGTTGTTCATCCCTTGTGATGGCAATAAAGTTAATACAAAAAAGTGTAATAAATAAATATATAATTTTTTTTAATATAAACAACGCCGTTCCCGCCGGTGTACAAATGCAAAACAGAAATGCATATTTAAACGTTGATCGGACCACATATGTAAGGTATTGTCGCGAACATCAGACTGAAAGCAATGATTCTAGTACCAGACCTCTTGTGTAACTCTAAACTTGTAACCTGTAAAGGCGTTAAAAGCGTCACCTATGTAGATTTTTAAGCACCCTAGTTTGCCACCATTCCACGGATGGACGCAATATTGAAGCATGACATGTTGTGTATCTATTTACTCAAAATAACATCTTTTTTTATTTTATAAAAAAAAAAATGGGTATCATATTGTGCTTTAAGAAGAGGGTAGGGGAAGTGCCACCATCTAAGTGCAATATTTTGTTAAGTAAAAATGTGTTGTAATAAATGTTTTAAAAAGGGAAAGCTGCAACCAGATCTTAAGTGCCGTTTCACAAACCTCCTTCAACTTGGCGCCAGTGGCGGCTGGTGCAATTTTTTTAGGGGGGAGGGGCAAACAGTAACACCACCCCAGTCGGACGGCGGTCAGTTGGGTGGGTCTGTTGCACTTACCCAAACTACGGTGGGCGGCGCTTCTCCTGGGATTCACTGGTGGTTTCCCATGCGCGGCAGCGCCTTTTCCCTTTAACTGCTTTCCATGGGCATCGTGGTGGCTTCCGTTTCCTCCCTCCTCCTCAGCAGCTAATTGTGACTCTTCACTTTTCGGCCAATCGAAAAACGGGTCTTAGACCTGCTTATGATTGGCCGGATTAAGGATCAGTGTTTCAATAGCGAATAGTCATTCACTGTTGTACACCTGGGTGGGCTCCTGGCGCAATGCTCTGTGCCACAATCCCACCCTATTTTCAAACCTATTAGAGCCTCTGGCTCTAATCAGGTGCTTTGAAAAAAAACACCCCCGCCACTGTAATTCACGCGCTTG
Source organism: Rana kukunoris (assembly GCA_029574335.1). NCBI lineage: Eukaryota > Metazoa > Chordata > Amphibia > Anura > Ranidae > Rana > Rana kukunoris. Next base: position 129,396,033 of record CM056057.1, on the reverse strand, counting down.
GCATCCTAAAAGCTGCCGGATGCAAGAATAGGGGGGTGATGGTGTCCTGCAAACGGCCGTGGATAGAGCTCCTGTTATAATGTGGCCAGTAAATAGTCCCACCCAGGGTATTCGTCCATTCTGCCCACCCCTTGTACCGGCCCTGTCATCTGGTGATTCTGCCAGGAACACAATTTATTTTCTAGAGTAACAATGCTCACTCGCTGTACTGTACCTGTAGAGGAGCAGCATTGCCACTCCAGGACAGGATGTGTGTTAGACCTAGAGAACACCTATATGGGGGGGGGGGGGGTGTAGGTGGATTGAGAAGAAGATGGAGGGAGGAAAAGGGGAGAGGGAGAAAGAAAGGACAAAGAAGAAAAGAAGGACAGCAAAGCACAATCACTTTGCAGAATTACTAAGCAGGATGTAGCATCTGTGTAATATGGGTTTATAACTCCTTCAAAAAAACAGATCACATAAATATCTATATAAAGATATAAACCGTGGAGATAAAGTCTACACACCCCTGTTGAAATGTCAGGTTTCTGTGATGTAAAAACGTGAGACAAAGATAAATCATTCCAGAACTTTTTCCACCTTTAATGTGACCGATAAATTGTACAACTCAAAAACAACTGAAATATTTTAGGGGGTGGGAAGCATGGGGGAATGGGGGCATCATGGGAAATGTAGTCCCTTAAGAGTGGCGGCCCCAGCGTGTCCACAGACACCATGCTAAAGCCCACAGCATGCAAGCACTCTGCTGGGGGGGGGTTTACAAGAGGAGAAAAGAGAATACTGTGCTCATGCTGGGGGAAGCAGAGAGAGCCACGCTGCACCTGCACGGACCAGAGAGCCACGCTGCACCTGCACGGACCAGAGAGCCACGCTGCACCTGCACGGACCAGAGAGCCACGCTGCACCTGCACGGACCAGAGAGCCACGCTGCACCTGCACGGACCAGAGAGCCACGCTGCACCTGCACGGACCAGAGAGCCACGCTGCACCTGCACGGACCAGAGAGCCACGCTGCACCTGCACGGACCAGAGAGCCACGCTGCACCTGCACGGACCAGAGAGCCACGCTGCACCTGCACGGACCAGAGAGCCACGCTGCACCTGCACGGACCAGAGAGCCACGCTGCACCTGCACGGACCAGAGAGCCACGCTGCACCTGCACGGACCAGAGAGCCACGCTGCACCTGCACGGACCAGAGAGCCACGCTGCACCTGCACGGACCAGAGAGCCACGCTGCACCTGCACGGACCAGAGAGCCACGCTGCACCTGCACGGACCAGAGAGCCACGCTGCACCTGCACGGACCAGAGAGCCACGCTGCACCTGCACGGACCAGAGAGCCACGCTGCACCTGCACGGACCAGAGAGCCACGCTGCACCTGCACGGACCAGCGAGCCACGCTGCACCTGCACGGACCAGCGAGCCACGCTGCACCTGCACGGACCAGCGAGCCACGCTGCACCTGCACGGACCAGCGAGCCACGCTGCACCTGCACGGACCAGCGAGCCACGCTGCACCTGCACGGACCAGCGAGCCACGCTGCACCTGCACCAAGCCCATCCCCTTCATGACATTTCAAAAAGAGACTGAGCATGGATGACCTTAAAATGATTCCCCCCCCCCTGAAAAAAGTTCAGTGGACGCCCATGGTGGGGAAGTATAAATTAAGAAACTAAAATTATGTGGCTGCATAAGTGTGCACACCCTCTTATAACTGGGGATGTAGCTGTGTTCAGAATTTGGCAATCGCATTCAAACTCATGTTAAATAGACCATGGTCCGCAGAGAGCTTCCAAAGCATCAGAGGGATCTCATTGTTAAAAGGTATCAGTCAGGAGAAGGGTACACAGTCATCAAGTAGAGAAAATATGGCACAACAGTGACGTTACCAAGAACTGGACGTCCCTCCCAAAATTTATGAAAAGGTGAGAAGAAAACTGGTAACCTACAGCAACATTAAAAGAGCTGCAGAAATATCTGGCAAGTACTGGCTGTGTGGTACAACAATCTCCCGTATTCTTCATATGTCTGGGCTATGGGGTAGGGTTGGCAAGACAGAAGCCTTTTCTTATGAAGAAAAACATCCAAGCCCATCTAAATTTTGCAAAAAAACATCTGAAGTCTCCCAAAAGCATGTGGGAAAACATGTTCTGGTCTGATGAAACCAAGGGGTTGAACGGTTTGGCTATAATTCCAAAATATATGTTTGGCACAAAAACACCACTGCACTTCACCAAAAGAACACCATACCCACAGTGAAGAATGGTGGTGGCAGCATTATGTTCCTGTTTTTCTTCAGCTAGAACAGGGGCCTTAGTCATGCCCGTGGTCCGGTTTTATACAGGCCCACTTGCAATTTGCTTTTATCACTTTTGTGGCCCCCCCAAGCTCCGTATAGGGTAAGGATGAGCTTGGTTTAAAAAAAAAAAATATATATATATACACATATTCACTAATCACCGAGCCCCTCTTACCGATAAGCTGGGCGTGTTGCTGGGGCGTGTTCCAAAACCCATTGGGAAGCTGTCAGCGCGTAGCACCAATAACGGACACTGAATTATTTCCCAGTCCACAGCTCTCAGTGCCTGTGATTGGCTGCGGTGATTGGCGGCGGTGTTTGGCTGCACGCTGTCAGCATCCTAGTGGACTTGCCCGAGGTCATCCTTGCAGTGAGGCACTCGAGGATTTCTCATGGGATAAGATAAGTTTACTACTGTTACGGATATAAAGCGAATATTTAAATATATATAAACATTTAAAAAAAAGTAGCTCATCCTTGCCCTGATCGGAGCTTGGGCGCAACAGAAGAGACAAGGGCAAATTACAAGTGGGGGCCAGAGAGAATATGAAAAAAATACGTACTCATCCTTTCCCTGAATGGAGCTTGGGGGCCACAGAAGAGATAAAGGCCAGATTTCTCAGGGTATAAAGAATTTTTTACAACCTGAGCTCATCCTTACCCTGAGCGGAGCTCTGAGATTTGTTGGGGGCCAAAAAGGAGACATATATATTCACCGCACACAGCCACAAAGGTAGGAGAATTATTTTTGGGCAATGTAATAGTGCTTGGACAAACACACTTACACCAAATTTAAATGATTCAAAGAATGTCAGGCAAAATGGTCGGCCCTCACGCACCTTCACTTCATCAAATATGGCCCTCTTTCAAAAAATGTTGGATACCCCTGAGGTAGACGGAATTATGAACAGTTCCAAATACCAGTCAATATTGGCACAAACCTTCAGGCTTCTGCTAGAAAGCTGAACATGAAGAGGAACAACAAAGGAATGGCTTCACCAGAAGAAGATTAAAGTTTTGGAATGGCCCAGCCATAGCCCAGACCTGAATCCCATTGAAAATCTGTGGGGTGATCTGAAAAAGGCTGTGCACAGGAGATGTCCACGCAATCTGATAGATTTGGAGTGTTTTGCAAAGAGTGGGCAAATATTGCCAAGTCAAGATGTGCCATGCTGATACACTCATACCCAAAAAGACTGAGTGCTGTAATAAAATCAAAAGGTGCTTCAACAAAGTATTCGTTTAATATGGTTGCATAAGTGTGAACACCCATATTTTATTTTTCCTTCCCTCCACCTAAAAGATTTCCGTTTGTTCAATTGAGTTGTACAGTTTATCGGTCACATTAAAGGTGGAAAAAGTCCTGAAATTATTTATTTATTCTTGTCTTATTTTTTTTACATCATAGAAACCTGGCATTTTACTTGGGGTGTGTAGACCTTTTATATCCACTGTACATTATATAAATTTAAACAAGCTGATGCTTTAAGGCAAAGGAAAATCAGTGAAGCTGCTGCTGCCGTACAGTTTTATTGATTTGGCGTTGGTAGGAAAACCTGATTTCCTATCTAGTCTCTATATTCAGAATCAGTCAGCGTACATAACACGACGACTGGGTACGAGGCGAAAATGGTAGAAAACGTAGTTACTGGAGAGTAAATTATTTTTCATCTGGGAAATGAAAAGAACTTAAAATACATACGTTTTTCATTTAATTTTTTATGCTTCGCACTTCAATCATTGAAATTTTTCAGCTCTGAAGAAAAAAAAAATTAGCTGGCAGATAAATCACAACATCAAACGCTGGGAATTGCTGCCTTACAGGGGTCAAACTAAGGTTTACACATCTGCTTTGAACAGGGATTAGGAAAATAAATGTAATTAAAATTTACAGTGTGGGGTTACTTTAAGTCTTGTGCCAACCTGTGAGAGAATGTAAAGCTGGCCATGTGTATTGCTATCAGATGGTGGAATCAAGTGACGCTGGCCACACACATTCCATCTGTACAATCTCCTTAAAGCTGCCCATACACTTTACAATCAGATTGTATAACCCCCTTTAGATTTTTTTTAATTATGTAATATGAGGCCTTCTCTAAGCAATCCACGTAGAGCCGATTCACACAGGGGTGACCTGGGATCTCACTTGAAGTTGCCCCAAGTCGCGCGGTCGAGAAAATGAATGGAAGTGAATGGGAGCCGTCTTAATGTACACTATTAAAGTCGCTCCGACTTCAGAAAAGGTTCCTGTACTACTTCAATCCGACTTCTAGGCAACTTGTACCCATTGATTTCAATAGAAGTGACCTCAGAAGTCTGATCTCTGTCTTAACTGAAGCAACAATACAGGAAGATAACATACATTTCTCAGGCAAACCTCTCCCTCCCACAAAGCTGATTGTTGTTTGATTGGCCACTGGAAAGCCTCCTGTCCTGGAGGCGACTTGAAGTTGCCTTGTAAGTTGCCTGATGATTCATACTCAAGTCGTGTCCAAGTTGCCTCCCAAAGTCGTGCTGGAAGTCATGTTGCCCCTGTGTCAACCGGCTCTTAAGGTGTATGCAATTACAGAAAGTTATTGCACTATTTAAGTGTAGCACTACCCTCGAAGGAGCTGCTGGTCTAGTTTTGGGTGGCACATTGCCTCTATTTTTGCGCCGTCTAGGGTACTTGATGAGAGCTGAAACAAAGTCAATGTCCACACGTTGCGTTCCTTTCTCTCTGCTTTTTCTTTACTAAACCTGGTAAAAGAACGAACAATAGATTGAAGAGGTGAAATGGGGTATAGGTAGTGGGTTCAGGTGAAGAACTTGATCGGAAGTGCAGCGTCCCACTCAGGACATGTGGGAACTGCAAAAGTATTATTTCTTTGTTATTACTATATTGCATGTAATTTTGCATTTCTACATCTGTGAGATCCCTGTTCATATGCTGGTCAGGTGTGCTTCATACTTCCCACCACAAGATGGGGATAGCACCACTCTGGGATATGTATCCCAGCTCAGGTTATCTGTGGTCGGTAGTTAAGTTCAGGAAGTGTGTGTGTGCAGAAGGAAGGTGAGGGAGAGACAAGGTCAGTCCAGAGAAGGGACAGATTGGAACTGCTTAAATCAAAAGGTGAAAGCCATTAATCGGCAGCAAAGACCTCACCAAGGTCACTGGATTCAAAAGGGACCAGTAATAAGCAAGCATAATACTGAACCACAGCCCGAGTCCAGGATTACTAAAGCCTATTAACAGTGGATCAGCAGAATTCTCTCTCTACCCAGATACTGTATTTTAACTGGATGTCTGTATTGCAATCAAAACCAGTCACAGTTAAAATTGTGAGTTGTACCCTACTTCTGTCTACCTCATTCTTCAACACTGCAAATGGTCGTACCACCATTAACGGTACTGGCGTCACGACAAATACCATCAAGGGACCCAGCCGCCACAAGTACTTTAAACACCCCTGTCATCACGGGCACCTCAACCACCATCTTGGCTGGCGTTTCCCTATCACAGAGCGTGCCCCGGAGGATTTTGTGCTGTCTTCCCCATCTCTGTGCGACCGGCCCAGGGAGGCTTTCTGCTAACCGTGAGTAAACCGATGAACTGTATTATTGCTGTCTCCCATCGGCCCACTGTGCACCTCACGTGTCGCCCCTGCGGTTCTGGCTCGTCGCAGAAGCACACCTGCTTCCAGACATTAACTCTTGTCGCCACTCTAGCCAGAGTGGGTGGTATGCCCCTGGATACAGGGCCGATCTGCCCATTAGGCTCACTATGCAAGCCACTTAGGGCCCTGCAAAGCTGCGGAGGGCCCCTCAAATCACTAGAGGCCCCGTCTGGTGAGAAGTAATTTCTAAACTCGCTGGCTGAATGGGAGAAGAGATAAGAAGTCAGCACCCCACCGCTTCTCACTTTATTGTAAGATGTCATTTCCGACAGCAGAACACCCCCTCCCCCTGCTTCTCAACTTTGTAAATCTTTACAGTGACTTGTCACTGTCGGCAGCGCCCCCCTCCACTTCTCAACTTTAGGTGTCCGTTTATGAAGCAGTGAAATCTATTCACTGCTTCGTTCTCCGGCATTCACGGAGGAGATTTTTCTCCTCTGTGTGCCGGTTTATGAAGTGGAGAAGATCGCATCCACCTTGGAGGAGTGAAGTGATCTTCCAACACTTCAAACAGTGTAGAACGGCCCCTGATACTGGAATCTCGTGAGACTTAACGAGATTACAGTACCAGAAATACGGAGATGTCAGTTTATTGAGCAGTGATAAATTATCACCGCTCAGTACACTGACAGACGGCGTGGTTATTGTATTTAAAATAACGAGTCCCCCTACATAAAATATATATATATATATATATATATATATACACACAACACCCATATATATATATATATATACATGTATATACACACACACCCATATATATATATATATATATATATATATATATATATACATGTATATGCACACACATATTATATATATATATATATATATATATATATATATATAAAAACATGTACACATTATATATATATATATATATATATATATATATATATATATATATATATAGTGTGTGTGTGTATATATATATATACAGGGAGTGCAGAATTATTAGGCAAATGAGTATTTTGACCACATCATCCTCTTTATGCATGTTGTCTTACTCCAAGCTGTATAGGCTCGAAAGCCTACTACCAATTAAGCATATTAGGTGATGTGCATCTCTGTAATGAGAAGGGGTGTGGTCTAATGACATCAACACCCTATATCAGGTGTGCATAATTATTAGGCAACTTCCTTTCCTTTCGCAAAATGGGTCAAAAGAAGGACTTGACAGGCTCAGAAAAGTCAAAAATAGTGAGATATCTTGCAGAGGGATGCAGCACTCTTAAAATTGCAAAGCTTCTGAAGCGTGATCATCGAACAATCAAGCGTTTCATTCAAAATAGTCAACAGGGTCGCAAGAAGCGTGTGGAAAAACCAAGGCGCAAAATAACTGCCCATGAACTGAGAAAAGTCAAGCGTGCAGCTGCCAAGATGCCACTTGCCACCAGTTTGGCCATATTTCCGAGCTGCAACATCACTGGAGTGCCCAAAAGCACAAGGTGTGCAATACTCAGAGACATGGCCAAGGTAAGAAAGGCTGAAAGACGACCACCACTGAACAAGACACACAAGCTGAAACGTCAAGACTGGGCCAAGAAATATCTCAAGACTGATTTTTCTAAGGTTTTATGGACTGATGAAATGAGAGTGAGTCTTGATGGGCCAGATGGATGGGCCCGTGGCTGGATTGGTAAAGGGCAGAGAGCTCCAGTCCGACTCAGACGCCAGCAAGGTGGAGGTGGAGTACTGGTTTGTACTGGTATCATCAAAAATGAGCTTGTGGGGCCTTTTCGGGTTGAGGATGGAGTCAAGCTCAACTCCCAGTCCTACTGCCAGTTTCTGGAAGACCCCTTCTTCAAGCAGTGGTACAGGAAGAAGTCTGCATCCTTCAAGAAAAACATGATTTTCATGCAGGACAATGCTCCATCACACGCGTCTAAGTACTCCACAGCGTGGCTGGCAAGAAAGGGTATAAAAGAAGAAAAACTAATGACATGGCCTCCTTGTTCACCTGATCTGAACCCCATTGAGAACCTGTGGTCCATCATCAAATGTGAGATTTACAAGGAGGGAAAACAGTTCACCTCTCTGAACAGTGTCTGGGAGGCTGTGGTTGCTGCTGCACGCAATGTTGATGGTGAACAGATCAAAACACTGACGGAATCCATGGATGGCAGGCTGCACGAGTGTCCTTGCAAAGAAAGGTGGCTATATTGGTCACTGATTTGTTTTTGTTTTGTTTTTGAATGTCAGAAATGTATATTTGGGAATGTTGAGATGTTATATTGGTTTCACTGGTAAAAATAAATAATTGAAATGGGTATATATTTGTTTTTTGTTAAGTTGCCTAATAATTATGCACAGTAATAGTCACCTGCACACACAGATATCCCCCTAAAATAGCTAAAACTAAAAACAAACTAAAAACTACTTCCAAAAATATTCAGCTTTGATATTAATGAGTTTTTTTGGGTTCATTGAGAACATGGTTGTTGTTCAATAATAAAATGAATCCTCAAAAATACAACTTGCCTAATAATTCTGCACTCCCTGTATATATATATATATATATATATATATATATATATATATACACACACACACACACACATATATGTGTGTATATATATATATATGTATACACATAAATATTACAGGGGGACATGGTTACAGTGTTGGGGAGTCAGAACGAGGTAGAAGGAAGTTAAAAATCTTCCTCCTTCCTCCTCAGAACCCCTGGGATTCTCTCTTCACTCCCCACTTCACCACCTCTGAGATGGTGAATCGGGGCTTGTGAATTCTGACACAGATCGCCAGTGAAGCTCTCAGATCACAGCTTCATAAACTGGCCGTTTCTGTGTCAGTCTATGAGACTTCACTGTGTGTAGAGATAATTGGCGGGAGAACAAATTCAAACACTTCCCCCCCCGATTATCTCTGTTTCATAAACTGTTTATGGGCTGTGATCAGTGGTGATCCCTGGGATCACCGCTGTTCACTGCTTCATAAACGGACACCTTAATGTGACATAAGCCCCCCCCCCCCCCAGGGAGATCAGGATCGGCACTGCCTGGATAGGCCTCTTACTAGTCCTAGCAGCCAGGGCATCACACGGGACCTTGGTACAGTCTCTGCCACTCAAAAGGTGGAGATACGATTGGTCCAGAATTCTCTCACTTTAGCATTAAGCACCGGGATCTCTTCTCAAAGTAGCAACTTGTGAAATCGGGCAACTGATGGGCGATCACTGCTCAGCCTTTCAGTAGTGATAGGTCATTCAATGAAGTTTAGGCCTCCCTTGAGTGTACCAGCCTCGTGCTGGGTTCTCTCATTACATGGCTTCCCCCCTCTTGGACGGATAGCGCAGGACCTCTTCAGCAAGACAGACCCAGCCTAACTACTAGGCCTGCTCAGCAACGTGGTCCCGGAGTCAGGAAACTCTGAACACGCACCCCCTGGCCAGGAGGGCCACACACAGGGGTGGTGGGACGACTGCCCAGGGCGTACAATGACGACCCAGAACCGTAACGTCTGTCTCTTAAATACCCCTCCCCAGCATGTACAGCAAGGCGATCAACCCTCACTGATTGGCCCCTGAGAAAGGACACCCAACACACCTGGATCTGACCGCTGCCACCCTTGGCCTGGGGTGGAACTGACACCCCAGACAACAATAGTGGTCACCTGCAGTACACTCATGACTGGAACAGAGCTCCAAATTTGAAAACAAATAGGTCAGAGGTAACTAATCCTCTGACCAACCTCTAAATTTAAAGCAGGGCTAGCAGAGAAAATGGCTGCCCACTACATAGGTGTTTGTACAGAATGACTTTTAGATCTACTGATAGATTTACCAAAAATTACTTAAAGATCCTTCAATTTAGATCCTTCAGTTTATATCCAATCATGCAGTTTTTGACAAAAAAAATTAAAATCTATTGATTTCAAGATACACCCCAGCCCTGCCCCCCCTGCCCCCCCCCCCCCCCCCCCTACGTTCTCAATTCTACACCTGCAGTTTTTCCAGAGGATGGCAGAAAACCCCTTATGTAGTATTCTCCAATTTACTGCAACTGGGAAAATCCTCAGGCTCAATCCCCAAACTCAATTGGATTATCCCTGGATCAATATATTATTATTTCCTTGTAAAAATATTATTAGCCTTTTATATTTTGTGCATTTTAGAAACGCATTCCTTTTTTGATTAGTTTGAGCTAGAGACTGTGCTCAACCAGTAGAACGTTTTGTGATAAACATTAGGACCTAATGTTTATCACAAACCATCCCCCCCCCAGCACCCCTTTTTAGCATCAGCTTTTGTCATTACACATCTGGCATTACAGTAGCAGCAGCTTACTTTAAAGGACGCTGCTGACGAGGGCGAGGGCGCTCAGCGCTTCTGAGCAACTATGCTTCAGTGCGGACGGGCGCGTGACGGCAGCGCCGCCCTACGCTGCTGACTTCACATGACGCACACACCCCTGCTTTGCCGGAACAAAGATGAGTACGAGGGGGGGGCTGCAGGGAAAGGGTACCGCGCTGCGCTGCAAGTATGACACTGTCCGGGGGGAGGGCTTGTCAGCGGGCCGCACAATCTCGGTCTGCGGGCCGCAACTGGCCCGCGGGCCGGGAGTTTGAGACCCCTGCATTGGGTGGATCCGCAGGTGACCAATGCTGTTGATCTCCCTTTGGAAATATTGGCTGGTATCTTGCTGGTACGACAGAGCCGTTGCTTCAGCTTAGAAGGTACTTGAGTAAGGAGAGAAGAGCACCCGATGTCCAGAATAAGGAAACGCTTGATAAAGAATATAATTGTTTATTGGAGGTAGAACTTGTACAAATAGAGCCAACACATTTTGGGGGAATTGCCTCCACCTTCTTCAGGGCTAACAAAGACATAGACAATATACAGTATAATCAATATTTGTTATATAGGTGTTACGCTAGAGCTGATAACAATATATAGAGAGAAAAACCATTATCTACTCACCGGTACATCTGTTCAATTGCTTGGTAATACAAAATGCTAATACGCCAATCACATGGCAGCAACTCGATGCATTTAGACATCTTGACGTGGGGAAGACAATTTGCTGAAGTTCAAACCGAGTATCAGAATGCAGAAGAAAGGGGATTTTAGCGACTTTGAACATGGCACGGTTGTTGGTGATTGTCTAAAAAACGATTATCACCCACAGCCATCTCTAGGGTTTACAGAATGGTCCAAAAAAGAGAAAATATCCAGCAAGCGGCAGTTGAGTGAACGAAAATGCCTTGGTTTCAGAGGGGAACGGACAGACTGGTTTGAGATGATAGAAAGGCAAAAATTACTCAAATAACCACTCATTACAACCAAGGTATAAAGAATACCATCCCTGAACGCACAACACATGGAACCTTGAAGCAGATGGGCTACACCAGCACAAGACCTACACCGGGTGCCACTCCTGACAACTAAAAACATGAAACTGAGGCTACAATTCGCACAGGCTCACCAAAATTGAACAATAGAAGATTGGAAAAATGTTGCCTGGTATGCCAAGTCTTGATTTTCAGCTGCAACATTCAGATGGTGGGGTCAGAATTTCGCATAAACAACATAAAAGCATGGATCCACCCTGCCTTGTATCAATGGTTCAGGCTGGTGGTGGTGTAATGGTGTGTAGGAGGATATTTTCTTGGTACACTTTGGGCCCCCTTAGTACCAATTGATCATCATTTAAACCCCACGGTCTACCTGAGAATTGTTTCTGACCTTGTCCATCCCTTTATGACTACATTGTACAGTGGGGATCAAAAGTTTGGGCACCCCAGGTAAAAATTTGTATTCATGTTAATAAAAACAAAAAAGCTGCGCAAAGAAAATTCTTGAATCTGTGTATAAAAGAATGATTCAAATGTGAAAATACACATGTAGTGCTACCCCATTCAGGAGCCGCTGAGTATAAGTGGGATCGGCGTGTTGTGTTACCTTGCAGGTGTCTAGGGGTGATACTTGTGAGTTGAGAAGAAGAGAGCGAATGTCCAGTCTTTAGTTGGGTTTTCTTCAATGCTTTATTCCAAGGCCCAACATGACCTTCATCAACATGAAATGAGAGAGTCCTCCCAATAGATTTAGTTGAAGTCCCTGGATCCCCGATGGTTCGTTCAAGCCCTATTGGATCACCTGCCCCCGGTTCTCCTCAAGCCGACCCCCTACCGTACAGCTTCCAGCTTGGGATCTTTAGAAAAGGTTTGGGACCCAACTGCTTCTGGGATCCCTCTCCGTGTTTGAGTGAAGCTCCGCATGGTGCACAACTTCTGCCAGGTAGGCCACGGCTGCGGGGTCCATGGATGCGCTCACCCGGAAGGTGGATGCCGCACCTGGAACTCGGACCCTGCAGAAAACAAGAACGACCCTCAGGCCAAGGCAGCTGCCCCAGATATAGCCTCTCTCAGCATGCCCTGGCGGGGAAACGAACCACTCTGATTGGCTGCTGAGGAAAACGAGTCCGCCAGAACCCCTCTAGCGCCAACTGCCACCCAGGGGTTGACACACACCCCTGGAGTGCAGACCGGCCCACAGGACAGTTCTGGAAATGGCAGCAGCCCAAATTTGACAAATTGCGAATGGGAGCCATGTTACTCTCCCATTCTCCACTAACTTTAGCGTAACGCCCCTACAAAAAAACAAGGGGGCGCTACACACACACACATCTATATGATCAACTGGTGCTCATCAAATCCTTGAGTAGTGAAAAAAAGGGGTGAGCAATAATGGGATACTAGCCCTTTAAATTATGCCAAAACACACTGAAATGTCCACAGTAAAAAAATGAATGAAAAAATCCCCCAAACAGAGGAAGAATCCAAACAACAAACAAAGAAAGTTCTTAAATGAAGGTCCGCGGTGACAGATGTATAACACCGAGAAAAGCGTGAATGAAAGAAATCCTCCACCATGAGGTATTAGCCGCTTACCAGATTGTATGATCCCTTAATTACAAGGGATCACACGTGCATAAGATTGGTCTCCCAGCCTTAGGTCTCTGTATCTCAGCGAAAAGGGTTAATTTGCCAAATATCCAGCTCACACGTTCACCTCACCAGGTGTTTGAATGGCCCATATGGAACAAAAAAAACTTCCATAGTGTAACCTGTACAAAAAATGTGTTTAATAACAGTTTAAAATTGCACTCACAAACCGATGAATATATTCAGGCGATACAATATGTACACGAGCAGGCCGACTCTCAATCACAGCTCGTAGCTTCCAGGACTGGCACAGTACGCGATGACGTCAGCACGCCGCTACCCTACGCCGTTTCGTCTTAATAGACTTCTTCCAGGGGCACGTAGATGCATTGTATTGTCACGTACCTGGTGGTCGAGCCCGACGTGCAAGGAGTGGCTGCCCTTACTCCTCTGATCCTGAGACCCCTGGTAGAGTGGACAGGGGGTACGGGAGTGCAGAGTCGCACGAGCGCCGGTTGCAGCGCAGATGCTGGGCTGGGAAGGCTTCAGGCGGTTTCAGTGCTGCGTAGAGTAACAGGTGTAAGCTGATAGCGGCAGGTGAAGACAACTGGAAGCAGAAGGACCACCAGAGCGGGGGAGGTGTACCGTAGTACAGTGGAGATAAGTCCCAGCAGGAGAGTCCATGGCAGGCTGGCGGATCAGGTGCAGGTGTGGCAGGCAAGGCAGAGTGGGGTTCAGACCGGGTCGACAACAGGCGGGCAGCGGCGGCTATAGAGGGTCAGGCAGGCGGATCGTCAAGCAGGCAATAGGTCAGGGCAGGCGGAAGGCAAGAGAAGTCAGGAACAGGCCGGGTTGTCAGGAACAGGTACAAGCAGGACTGGTACAGATAATCTCAGGAACTGCTGTAGACCGGACAGCAAGAGGCAAGGGCTGACAGCACGTTTAAATGCCCTTTTTTGGCGCCAGAGTGACGTTTGCGCGTGCACGCGCGTCGTTACCGCCGGTGCGCGTGCCCGCTCCTGTCGCGGTGCCGTGATCGTGCGTGCCCGCGCGCCATTGCCGCGAATGTGCACGCTGATGCGCCGCTAGCGCCATCTGGTGGCCGAAGCTGTTCATGACATGTATTGTATTTATGTGCATAACGAAGCCAAGGAAAGATGGAAAAATCTCAAAGGCATCAAATTACAGATTAGACATTCTTATATGTCAAAAAAAGTTAGATTTTATTTCCATCATTTACACTTTCAAAGTTACAGAAAACAAAAAAATGGCGTCTACAAAAGTTTGGGCACCCTGCAGAATTTATAGCATGCACTGCCCCCTTTGCAAAGCTGAGACCTGCCAGTGTCATAGATTGTTCTCAATCATCATCTCGGAAAACCAGGTGATGTCAATCTCAAAGGTTTTAAATGCCCAGACTCATCTGACCTTGCCCCAACAATCAGCATGGGTTCTTCTTTTTTTAACAGAAGGAATATTTATTCAAGAAAATCAGGTGATTACATGCTTATACCAGACAAATAATACAGACAGGGCCACAAGGCTCCAAACAGTTGGAGACAGTGCAAGAAAATAAATTAAATAAGTAAAATATCTACATATGAAAACATCATGCTAGCTTAGCCAGACAGGAGTGGGAAGACAAGAACAAAAGGATGAAAACAGGAGAGAAACAATGGAGGGGGAGGGAAGGGGGAATAGGAGAGAGGGAGGGGAGACATCCCATTCAGCAAGCCAAATGGAGTGGAGTAACCATATCACATATTACAGCGTGCATCCACACTAAGTCCCAGACATGAAATTATTACCAGGACCCGTATATATAAGGGCTCCGCTAACCCAATACCACAGACCCTAGAGAGGGCAGGGGAAACCCAGGACCACCCGGGAGGAAAAAGGGCATAGACCAGATTCAAGCGCATTAGACCGTTAGTCCCCTGGCCGCCACCCAGGCCCCCCAGATCTTATCAAACTTTGTGGGGCAGTTGCGTCCCATATACGTTAGCTTATACATGGGGAGGGTGTCATTCACCAGCTTCCGCCAGGCAGATAAACCAGGCGGGTCAGCTGCTTTCCATTGGAGCAAGATCGCTTTACGAGCATAAAAAGTCGTGAAGACAAAAAGCTTCTTGTGCGTGGAGGTAGGGAGGTTATCTGTGATATCCAGCAATAGGATCAAGGGATTCAGCCCAACAGCCACGCCACCAATCGCCTCTATCTCATCCGCCACCAGCCGCCAAAACTCCTGGACTCTCAGGCAGAGCCAGACCATGTGTATGAAATTCCCCACTTCCCGGTTGCATCTAGAGCATTTATCCTCAGAGGTGTGGTAAATAACTGCCAGCCTCTGAGGCGTATAATAGACCCTATGAATAAATTTTAACTGAATGAAACGTTCCTTCGCCGATATCATGAGGGGGATGCACTGCTGCAATCCCTCCGACCAGTCCCCCCGACGTGAGGGCCGGCAAGTCCCGCTGCCAGGCCGAGAAGGCCCGTGAGGCCCCAGCTCCCCCAGCACAAGTCAACCTAAAGTAAACAGAGGAAAGCACCCTATCCATAATACGTGAAATAAGAAGCCTCTCCACTGAGTGGGGCCCCACATTAATAGGGTCTGGAAACTGCGCTCGGATCGCGTGCCGAAGCTGAAGAACATCCAGGGGGGAAGTCCAAACTTAGCTTTTAACACACCAAAGGAGAGCAAACGACCCTCCGGCATGACGTCTCTTAGGGTTTTGATATTGTATCTGGCCCACAGCTGCGGATCCGGCACAGTCCTCAGATGTGGCAGGGATGGGTTGCCCCAGAAAGGAATGTGGGGGGAGAAAGATCCGGGCTCAGCCAGAAGCCTCGAGACCTGTCCCCACACCACAACCGTGGCCCTCATTGGTGCAGTAATCTGGGCGCTAGCCCTAACCCCTCGGTAGACCAAATTACTTAGTCCATCATAGGACCCCAATATAGCTGCTTCAAGAGTGGGTTAGTAGGGTCCTGTGCAAACCACCATCGAACAGATACCAGCACAGCCGCCCAGTAGTATTGCCTAAAGTTCGGAAGGGCTAAACCGCCTTCCGACAGGGGGAGCTGAAGTATGGGTCTACCTACCCTCGGGACCGAGGCCTGCCAAACAAATGAACCCACCGCTTGGTCTAGTTTGTCAAAAAATGACTCTGGGATAGTCACCGGCGTGTGTCTGAAGGCATACAGAAACTTGGGGAGGAAGGACATTTTAACCAGGTTAACCCTGCCAACAGGTGTGAGAGGCAGGGTCTTCCAGGCCGAGCACCTATGTAGAAACTTCTGGAGAACAGGGTTCACATTGGCCTCGATGTATTTAGACAGGTTTCTGCGGACCATGATGCCCAGATATTTAAAGCTGTCGACCCACTGAAGCGGGGCCGGCAGACAGTCGGGAGGGGGTGACCTAGTCAGAGGAAACAGGACCGACTTGTCCCAGTTGATCCGAATGCCCGCAAACCTGCCAAACCTATTAACAATCGAGAGGGCAGCGGAGAGGGAGCTGCGCGAGTCATTAAGGTAAAGGAGAGTGTCGTCCGCATACATAGAAACCCTCTCGACCACAGAGCAGACCGTGATACCAGCGACCTCAGGGGCGGAACGAAGCATAATAGCCAATGGTTCGATGGCAAGGGCAAATAGGACCGGCGAGAGGGGGCACCCTTGCCTTGTATCTTGGTGGAGCGGGAAGGATGCAGAGAGGGAGCCATTCGTCCGAACTCTCGCAGTCGGGTTGGCGTACAACATCCTGAGCCAGGAGATGAACTGTGGACCTAGGCCAAATCTCCGTAGAACCTCCCATAAATATTCCCACTCCACCGAGTCAAAGGCCTTCTCGGCGTCAAGGGAGGCAATCACCTCATCTCCCCCTCTCCCAGCCACTCGGTCAATAACCGTGAACAGCCTCCGTAAATTTATGTCCGTTCCTTTGCCCGGCATAAATCCAGTCTGATCCCCGTTAATCAAAGAGAGTATCACTGCACCAAGCCGATTCGCCAATACCTTAGTGAATATCTTCGCATCAA
Source organism: Rana kukunoris (assembly GCA_029574335.1). NCBI lineage: Eukaryota > Metazoa > Chordata > Amphibia > Anura > Ranidae > Rana > Rana kukunoris. The sequence continues at coordinate 129,379,122 of CM056057.1, read as the reverse complement.
CGTTTAGTAACGAAATCGGCCTATACGACGAGCAGAGAGTAGGGTCCTTCCCCGGTTTGGGAATCGCCACAACAACTGCCCGCTGCATGGAGGGGGGCAGCGAGTGCCTCCGGAGGGAGGTCAGCAGGGCCCCCCAATATCGCGCTCCCAGGTAGACGCTGTGTGTCTTGAAGAATTCGCCTGGCAGACCGTCATCTCCGGGGGTCTTCCCCGTCTGCAAGGAGGCGATCGCCACCTGGATCTCTTTCAGAGTGATCGGAGCGTCTAGCGACGCGCTCCCTCCCTCCGAAAGAGCAGGAAAGACCAGGCCGTCTAAGAAGGAGTGTAGTTCCTCAGGCGAATAATCAACTCTAGATGAATACAGCCCTTCATAGTAGGCAGCAAAGCAAGCGTTTATTGCACTTGGGTCGGATAACAGGTCCCCGGACGTACTTCGGATACTGGCAATAGGGACAGAGTTGGTCGGGTCTCTGGAAATCCATGCCAACAGCCGTCCCGTCTTTTCGAACACTCTCTGAGACTGATAGAGGAGCTGCTTCCTTGCCGCCTTCAGCCTAAGGAGTTGAACCTCCCGTACCGCCACCTGGAGATCCACCCTCCGCTGCTCCCCACCGGCCTCTACGTACTGTGCTTCCAATGATCGAACCCTGTCCTCCGCCCGGGCGAGTGAGGCCCGGGAGGAGGCACGAACAGACTGAATGAGGGACTGGTATTTATTCCTAACCAAAAGTTTGAACCCTTCCCAGCGCTCCGGAGACTCATCTCCCGGAGCATCGGAAGACCAGTTCTCGGCTATACAGGATTCCATATCAGGTTCTATCCTATCATCGGACACCCAGTACCTCGAGAGACGCCAAAGGCTTCCACTCGGGGCTAGACCAGTATGCAACCGAAGTAGAATGGGGGCATGGTCTGAAATCCCCCTAGGGAGCACAGAGATCTCTTGTACTTTAGTTAAGATAGGGCTGCTGGCATACAGAAGGTGGATCCGCGACATGGCTTCGTGGGTGGCTGAGCTACACGTAAAGCTTTTTATCCCTGGATTCCTCCATCTCCAAACGTCCGTAAGGCCAACGGCCTCCGCCCAGCGGGAGAGCGGGGAGTCTACCGCAGGCCCAGAGGACATCCTATCCAAATTTGGGCAGGGCACCATATTGAAATCCCCAGCTAAGAGGACCGCAGTGGCGGAGTAGGACGCCACTAGCTGAATGATCTTGTTGAGGAGTCCAATAGTAGCAGGGGGGGATTATACAGGCCCACCAAAACCATCGGCATTCCAGCCAGTACGGCATGTACCACCACATAATTACCCTCCGGATCCAAATGCAGGTCAAGCAGCGTAAACATTAGGGACTTAGCATGGGTTCTTCTAAGCAGTTGTCTAAAAAACTGAAACTGAAAATGGTTGATGCTCATACAGCTGGAGAAGGCTATAAGAACAGATAGCAAAGCGTTTTCAGATGTCAATATCCCCTTTTTGGAATGTAATTAAGAAATGGCAGTCATCAGTAATAGTGGAAGTTAAAGCCAGATATGGAAGACCAAGAAAAATATCAGACAGAACAGCTCGCAGGATGGTGAGAAAAGCAATTCAAAACCCACGTTTGACTGCACAATCCCTCCAGAAAGATCTGGCAGACACTGGAGTTGTGGTACACTATTCCACTATAAAGAGATACTTGTACAAATATGGTCTTCATGGAAGAGTCAACAGAAGAAAACCTCTTCTACGTCCTCACCACAAAAATCGTTGAACTTTGCAAATGAACATATAGACAAGCCTGATGCATTTTGGAAACAAGTTCTGTGGACTGATGAGGTTAAAATATAACTTTTTGGCCAGAATGAGCAAAGGTACGTTAGGAGAAGAAAGGGCACAGAATTTAATGAAAAGAACCTCTGTCCAACTGTTAGGCATGGGGGAGGATCAATCATGCTTTAGGGTTGTATTGCAGCCAGTGGCACAGGGAACATTTCACGAGTAGAAGGAAAAATGGATTCAATGAAATTTCAGCAAATTTTGGATGGTAACTTGATGCCATCCGTGAAAAAGCTGAAGTTAGAGAGGATGGCTTCTACAAATGCATAATGATCCTAAACCTCAAAATCCACGGGGGATTACATCAAGAGGCATAAACTGAAGGTTTTGCCATGGCCTTCACAATCTCCTGACCTCCACAAGCTTCCAGATTCTGATAAGCCCCCTGCCCGCAGACCCCCACAACCACCAGCCAGGTTTGTGGGGAAGAGGCTCTTGTCCTTGAATTATTTTCCCATCATGGGTGTGAGTGGGGCCCCATGTCAAGTTTTGCCTAAGGCCTCACAAAGCCTAGAGCTGCCTCTGCGCTTACTGCTTGTTCAGACGGTTTAAATACTTTAGTGTGCATAGTCTAGACACATCAGTTTAAACAGAACATGTTTTTCATTGAGTTTACTAAATAGGCCATTTACAGTATGTAACTGGCTATTCTCAGGGGCGAATACATTTTAATAAAGTTTTGTTGTACAGTAAGCACTATGAAGAGCTTGCTTACATTGAGCACATTCCTGGTTGAGATGTGAAGAGGAGACAGAGTGGACCAGTGTGGAAATTACCTCTTAAAGGGGAAAAGGCTGTGATTTGGTGAAGAATTTTTGATTATGTTGTTGAAGAATGTTTTAAAGTAGGAAATACATTAAGTTTAAGTAGGTGCACAAAGTTCTGTAAATATTTTGTGTAATTCAGAATCAGTATATGAATTGAACATATCATTTATATACCTGTATACAGTGTAGGATTGGAGGTATATAGTAGCACTGCACTATCAGTGGTACATATATCCAAATTACAATCTTTTTTTAAATGTTAGAGCCCTTTCACACTGCCAGCAACCAAAAACCCGAAGATTACAGCAGGGCAACCACTCGGCATGGAAACCATAGCTTCGGCATGGAAGAAAGAGGTGATCACTACAGTTGTCAGGTATTGTACCCAGATAGCAAGGATAACTTGGCACAAATTTGTGGAAGTGTTTAAATTGTAAGTCTGTTAACTTACTGCGCTGACAATTTGTACACTTAGGCACACGATCAGTTCAAACCGATGAGAATGGACTTAAGTCCAGTTTCACATCGGTCCAAACCGACCGTGTGTACGGCCCATCGGTCTGTCATCCGTAGGACCAAAGTTTTAAAACTTGCTTTAAAATCTGACCGATGGACGCCTGACCATCAGTCCAAACCGATGGTTAGTACGCAAAAGCATCGGTCCAAAAACCTGCGCATGCTCAGAATCAAGTCGACGCATGCTTGGAATCATTGAACTTTGTTTTTTCAGCACGTCGTTGTGTTCTACATCACCGCGTTCTGACCCAATCGGATTTTGGACTGGTGTGTACGCACATCAGACCATCAGGCCACTTTAGCGGTGAACCGATGAAAGCGGTCCGTCGGACCATTCTCATCGGTTTGAACCGATCGTGTGTACGCGGCCTTACAGAGCACTTGAAGCACAAGTTCTAGTCGACAATATTTTGAATTTGTAGTGAATTTGCATGGCAAGTCGCTAGCAAGAGCAAAGTTGCAGTGGTGAGTCTACAGCAAGTGCCCTGCAAGTCTACAGCATCAAAATTCAGCAACAGAGACTCCTGTGGTGGGATGTCTATTACACAACATAACTGAACCAGCATTTGCAGCAGACTTGCAGAATGTTTGCAAAGAAAATTGATCTGGAGTCATGCAATGTGGACTTGCTACAATTGCGCAACAAATTTTGTGAAGCCTGGCAAGTCTAGTAATAGCTGTGCAAGCCATTTTCAAACTTGCAGCACAATTGCTTGCTATCTGGGTATATAGTGTACATTGTTGCAATGGTCCAAGCTGGGCCAATGTAAGTTTGTATAAAATATCAATACTTAGAATTAATCTTTAATGGAATGCAATAAATGATCCATAGTAATGACAAAACTGATCATTTTGCTTCCCCGAGTTAGAATGGACTTAGCAAGGAATGTGTACAGGGGTGGAGTTGCCCTTTAAATGAAGAATTAGACAAGACCCAGAAAGCATCCTCTTGTTTTCTCCTTTGGGCTCCTGATTCCTAGGCTGCAGTAACCTTGGTGCAATTAAATCATTTAAAACCTGTGCCATCCATTATTTAATACAACCATTGGGAAGGCAAACAAGCAAGAGACAGAAGCAGAATATTGTCTCACAGGCAGAACAAGTCACGCTAGAAGGCTCACCGTATTGGGCAGAGAGAATTTTTGCATATGCAGTGGTCATCAATACACCTGAGATTGTCATCTACAGCCAATTGATGTGCCAATTATGTGTGCATAGCTGCTTGGACAGGGAGGAGTTAACATGGCTGCTGTGTCTGGGAGAGGACGACTACTGCTGTCTGATGTCCGCTTCTGAATGGCAGAGTTGTGCCCAGCGGGTCCTGTCTACTTGTGACATCATCTTCTGGAAAGGGGGAAGGGACCGATTTCACTCAGAGGACCAGTTACTAGATCTTTATGATGTCCATGCTCCAGCACTTACTAGCCATTAGACTTTTAAATGACTCTCGGACTTGCAATCTTTTTTTTTTAATACGGTTGCCCCAAGAACATGTACATTCTTATCAGTCCGGTAAGATCATATAAACGAAAAAATAAGACAAAAGGTTAAAAAAACAATGATTTTGAGGCACACATTATTCATCTAAAGCTGGTCATACATTCAGCAGGTTAAGCAGGGACTGGACTAATTTCAATCCAAGTATGGGCTAGCTGGTTATACACAAGTCATTCTATCGATCGACTTGTGTACAACCAGCCTGTTGGGCTTTTCCTGAATGATCAGTGCCACCAACTATAGCCAGCAACACTGATCATTGTATCCTACCTTCATGGAAGGCTCCCCAACCCACTGCAGTTTCTAGTGCATGGGCATGCCATTAAGAATAAATGCCACCCCCTGCACATCTGCATACAGCAGCGCTTTTTTGCTGGGGGTGCTGGAAAGTGTGAGATTTACTCGCAGTCCCACACCCATATAGATGGGAACCGGACTGGACAAATTTTGATTCATTCTATGGCTATTTCCGTTTGAGAGCATTTGATCTAAAGATCGACTGCTCTCAGATATGCTTGTTAGAAACTTTACTTTTGATCAGTGCTGAAGCCAAGTGGCTGCAGGGCTCATCCGTGTATTCTGACAGCGGAGGACTCCCTCAGAGGTGGAGGTGGATCGGGAAATCAGTTACTACTGGCTGATAAAAAAAAACCTGATACGCCTTCTCCACACCTTTTGTTTTATTTCATTATCACCAAGGAGGATAAATATGCTCTGCTCCATTGTCCAATCCCTGACCTCCATTCTCATCGACAACGACTGGCTATGCTTTTTCTCCTGGTGGCCAAAGAAATGATAGCGAAGGCCCTTGGAGAAGCCCTCATTCTCCATACAGGAAGTCATAAATCATATGACTTAAACTTGGGACCCATGGTTTAATTACGTCTTACCCAGTGGCGGCCCGTCCAAAGGGACGCATGGGCGCCACCCCCCTCCCGCAGTCACAAAAAAAAAAAGCGGGCCCTTTTAAGAACTTTTTATTCAGCTAAAATGTAATTTTGACATTTTAACCGCAGTTCTGGCGGACGTCTATCTGGCTTTCGGATGTCTATACTCGGAGCGCAGGCAACCTGCGTTTCTTGCATAAGACTGACGGCCGTTTCAGCCAATCAGGTTCCCGGATTCTGGTTATCAGGAACCTGATTGGCTGAAGCTTCACCACAGCGGCAGAAGACATCGAGGGAGGACATGTAAGCTTCAGGTAAGTGCTTTTTACAGGGAAAGGGGCGACAATAGGCACAGTGGCATCATGGGGCACAGAGGTGACAATTGGCACAGTGGCATCGTGGGGCACAGTGGTGACAATGGGCACAGTGGCATGTGGCACAGTGGTGACAATTAAAGGGCACAGTGACATGCACAGTGGCATCAATGAGCACAGTGGTGACAATTGGCACAGTGGCAACAATTGAGGGGCACAGTGGCTGCGTTTGATGGCATGGCACAGTGACTGCGTTTGATGGCATGGCACAGTGGTGACAATTGATGGCACAGTTGCTGTGTTTGATGGCATGGCACAGTGGTGACAATTGATGGCACAGTTGCTGTGCTGCATGGCACAGTGGTGACCATTGATGGCACAGTGACTGCATTTGGTGGCATGGCACAGTGGTGACAATTAATGGCACAGTGGCTGAGTTTGATGGCATGGCACAGTGGTGACAATTGATGGCACAGTTGCTGTGTTGCATGGCACACTGGTGACAATTGATGGCACAGTGACTGCATTTGGTGGCATGGCACAGTGGTGACAATTGATGGCACAGTGGCTGAGTTTGATGGCACAGTGGTGACAATTGATGGCACAGTGGCTGCATTTGGTGGCATGGCACAGTGGTGACAATTGATGGCACAGTTGCTGTTTGATAGCATGGCACAGTGGGGACAATTGATGGCACAGTGGCTGCGTTTGATGGCATGGCACAGTGGTGACAATTGATGGCACAGTTGCTGTTTGGCATGGCACAGTGGTGACAATTAATGGCACAGTGGCTGCATTTGGTGGCATGGCACAGTGGCTGTGTTTGATGGCACAGTGGCTGCATGTGACAGGTACAGTGAGGCTGCAATTTTTTTTTTTTCGTTTGCGCCCCCCAAAATTTTTGAGCACCAGCCGCCACTGGTCTTACCCTCTTTAGACCCGCGAGCCTAACATTTCTTTAATTCCTTTACTTTCTTATCCAGACTGAACCCGAGTTCATGTGGGGAGTTATTCCCCCAGCCTTCCACTCTCCCCTCCACCTTTCATTCATAATACATCCCTCCTCTCCTACCTGGCCCAACCTTCCCCTCCTTCCTTCATGGTACTATATTCCTCCACCCCAGGGCCAGGACAAGGGGTGGGAAGGAGGGACAGCTGCCCTGGGCACTGTGGTATCTTGTGAGATGGGGGGAGCAGCAAGGAGATTGGGGGGAAGGGGAACTTGTGTTGGGTAGGGGAAACTTGGGGGGCAGCAGGGGGTAAGAATTGTTATAGGAGGGGACATGTGGGTGTGTGTGCTGGTAAAGGTGATTTGGGGAGGATATGTGTTATGAGGGGGATGGGGGAAGAGGATTTGTGCTAGGAGGGGGATTTGTGGTGTTTGCTAGAAGAGGTGATATGGTAGAGGGGGAGGTGATTTGTGCCAGTAGGGATGAATGTTTTTTTTTTGGAGGGGGGATGTGTGCTGGGAGGGGGGATTTGGAGTGGGGGATGTGTACTTGGGGGATTTGGGGAGAGAGAGGATTTGAGATAGGAGGGGGTATGGAGGGGCAAATTATTTGTGCTGGAATACCAGCAGGGGGGCGGATTTGTCCTGGGAGGTAGGGGAATTTATGCTTAAGGGTAAGCATGCAGATTAGTGCTTCATTTTTTGGGACAAAGGGGATTTTTCCTAACACATAATGCTCGTACTTCTTAGAGGGGGGGGGGCAGTTTGGCACATTCACCCGGGGCTCAAGATGGGCTTGTCCAGGCACTGCTCCACCCTGTTGATTTTATACTACTCACCAGTAATTGATGCCTTGGGGCATATGTTACTTAATATCCACCATTTCCAAGTTAGCACTACTTTATTGCAATCAACATATCTGATTTTGATTTCTTGTCTTGTACTCATAACAAGAGGGAGAGTAGAGTGTCAGTGGGGGACTCCAGAAGAGGAGGTAAGCAACTCCTCCATGCAATACCTTTGAGGTAAGTATGACATCGTTTTTTATTTAAAATAAAAAATGCCTTTAGAATTACTTTAACGCTGGCCATACACAAAGATCGAATATGTCACCAGCATCCCCGCTCCTTTGTCTCTTGCAACTACAAGACAGGGAATACCAAAGCTGATTGGCTCAGAGGCCTGATATCATGTAACAAGTTTCCTCCGGTTTTTCTCCAAACCTTAGCTACTCTTTTAAGTGAATCTGTCCCAATCCTGGGCAATTTAAACATCATGAAAAAAAGGATGTAGCAGAGGTTACCTGCAGTGAAACCACAGTCCCCAATGTGATTAGCAGCTTCAACGACCAATAGGAAGGTTTATGAGTTGGGAGTAGATGAGACCAAGTTTGACTTTTACAAGGAAAATCTAGATTTGCGTAGAACTTCATCCATCTGCATCTGAGCATTTGACATTCACAGTTTTCTGCGTATTAATGTTTCGTAATCTGCTCAAATTAAATTGACCAGTTTACTGAGCGATTGGATTTCATGGCTGCTAAATGGGAGGAGCTACAAACTTCTGTGTATGGATCTAGAGTACACTAAAATATAAGGCAAGGGTGATTTAACATACCAGCATCCCTCCAAAAATGAAATCTCAGTTTTGAGCAGTCTTATGTAATATTTATAGTTGTCCAGGAACTGAGGTGAGGAAGACATAATGATGATAAATGGAAAATACAATTTTCATTATTCCATAATGCCAGTGACATAATAATGGGAGCATATAAGAAGTTTATGGGCACCATCATAAGCACTGAGATAAGGGGGGCATATTTTAATTGAATAAATGAAACGTTTATCTATTGATAGATATTCCAGATTTTCTGGAGAAGTGAAAATGAAATGTCCAAAATGGTACTATGATACCATTCTACATTATACCATAGTACTTAGACTATGTACTATGATATATCATTCCTTTGTGGGCCCATCAGAAGATTCTGAAATATATTGTCTGGATGAAATACTAGGAAGGTCATATTGAGGTTTGAACATTTTCTTATGCAGAGGTTGCAACACTCAGGCAACTTCAACCACTTTCATTCGAATAGGAAGAAATGCACAATTGAGCGCGATTCCCTGAAAGCAAGAGATCTATCGCCCAACAATTTCATTGATCACTGAAATTGATTGATAATACCGGGTTATAAACTGAAATTTTGCAGGTTATCAAAAAACTTGATCAAAACCAGGAAAAAAAACGCTCTTTCATCAAAAGCAATCGGATTTTTCCGCCATGTGCAAACCACTTTTTCCGCTATGTGCAAACCACTACTTTCCATACTCAATCACTCGGGATTCCATCTCGGAAAAAGGTTGAAATTTTTAGAAAGCTGTAACATGTATGGCCAGATTTAAGGCATTAAAATGGTTAATTAACAAGGAACCAAAGTCAACGACTAGATCAGCCTTTCTAAACTTGTTTCTACCCTGGAGGAACCCTTGAAATAGTTTTCAGCTCAAGTTGAACCCCTGCTAAAAAAAATAACTACAACAATATGGCTGAAGAAGGTCAGCAATGGCAGCTCCCATATTTGTTTAAGGAATTTATTTCTTGTCAGGAGGAAAAAAGATGAGCTGTCATTGCTTACCTGTCCTTGTGAAAGTGCTAATTGCTTGGCTGTCATGCTTCTGTTTTTCATACTCTGAGTCACTGATCTAGAATACATATGCAGATCTGAATAATCCGTGTACAATTATAAGATATTATATGCGTACTTCCTGGTCAGTGATATGCCCTGTACATACGTCCGGTTTTCCCGTCGGAATAAACTCCAGATTTCCGGCATAGTTCCGCTAAATCTGTCTTGCATATACACGGTCACACCAAATTCTAATTGTCAAGAACGCAGTGACGTACAACACTAAGACGAGGCCAAGAAAAATGAAGTTTAATGCTTCCGAACATGCATCGACTTGATTCTGAGCGGTGTGGTTTTTAGTCCGTTCGGAATTGCGTCCAGACTAATGCAATTTTTCATCTGAAAAATTGAGACCATGTTCTCTAACTAATTCCGTCAGAAGTTCAGACTGAAAAAGTCCGATGGGGCATACACACGGACGGAATATCCGATGAAAAGCTTCCGTTGGACTTTTTCCGTCGGAAATTCCTCTTGTGTGTACAAGGCATAATGAAATCAGAGGCTAATCGCCACAGCCAGGCAATTAGCAATTTCAGATGGAAAGGTCAGCAATGGCAAAGAGGTCACCAAGACAGGAAGTGAAGGGAAGTCTTAGCAATGGGGACACAACCCAAGAGGAGACTTTATACCTCCTTAGGGTCCTTTCACACGGAGCGGAACGTTTTTCGATCCGCTCCGTGTGTGTCCGTCGGCTCAGCGGGGATCCCCGCTGAGCTGTCGGCGTACAGGGCGGTCCCGCACACTGTGCAGAGACCACCCTGTCTCTCCTCCGCTCTCCCCTATGGGGAATCGGATGAATGGGTATCGTGTGTCCATATTCATCGGATCCGATCCGCCAAACGGAAGGAAAATAGGGTTTTCTTCCGTCTGAAAAACCGGAGCTTTACGGACGCGGATCTTTGCGGACGTTAGCGAATGCATCATCCGCTAACAGACGCGATCCCATAGGGGAGCATTACAAGTCCATAAACGGACTTGTAAAAACGGACAAACGAAGGCGGACGTCTGAAAGGACCCTTAATGCTACAAAAAAAAGTGATTTCTACATAGTTCAATAATATTCCACAACACTGTGATCCATCATCCCATGTGACAGAATTTCTTCAAAGGCTAAAAATCGAACACTCACATAATACACAAAATAAACAATTTGGGTTGAAGTTATTGACGCTGGTTCTTCGCTGCGGTACAAGTCCCGGGGAGATAATGCATCATGACATTCTGACGCAGCTATTGTTGTTAGTGCAAACATGTTCTCTGCTGGAAGCCTGCCGTCCCTGCCCCCACCATGCCATCGTGGCCATCACCTGCCCCCGCAATGACTATGCTTACTAAGGGGAGAACAGCTGTTTGTACACAAGCTTTATAAACATACCACTGATAGAGATGTTACAAAACCGATACATACCTTTAAATGGAAGTAGGTGGAACCATACATTTAGGTGTAGACCAATCAGACCATTAGAACATTCATAGGACTAAATCAATGCATAGCCAATGAGAATATTAGATCATTCACAGGGGTGTATGAACTTGTAGCCAGTGGTATCAGTAATTCATTCATTGGGGTCAATTAAATGTTTAACCAATCAGATCATTGGAACATTTATAGTATTAAATGAATGCTTACCCACTGAGATTATTAGATCATTCACATTGGTCAACTAACTTCTAGCCAGTTGTATCAGTAATTTATTATTTTGGGGTGAATTAACGTTTAGCCAATAGGATAAATGAACATTTAGGAGTAAACTACATTGCAGCCATTGAGATCACAATTAGGTTCATTGGGACAAATAATGTTTTAATGATCTGATTGGTTAAAACCTAAATTTGCGTAAATTAATTTTTAGATAACTAGTAGAACCTTAATAGGCGCAAACCAATTTGTAGACAGTCAGAATTATCACATTTACATTTATCACATGTTTACATCTTAGCACTAGTATTGACCATTAAGGCCAGTTATCTGGTAGGAAGACATAGGGATAAATGGAGGCAGCCTTTCTAATCATGCTGTGTGTATTGCAAGGCAACATGACAATCCTACTGCTTTTCTTCCTGTCCCCATGTGTGTGTATATAAAGTAGCTCTCATACTTTCATACTAAAGTGGAACTAAACCCTCCTATCTAACATCCAATGAAGCTGCCATCTTGGCCTCTGTTTAATGAAGTTGCAATAGTGCTGCACATATGATCAGTTATGACACCAGCTAATTGATGGCTTGACAGGTCCTTTGAGATCACAAGTAATTGTACAGCATTCATGGCATGCCTTGAATGGAACTGTTTTAGGAAATGGTTAAATTGATGGGTTTAGTTCTGCTTTAAGAACTTGTTCTGTTACAATCTCTCAATACTACTAGTTTTTTTTTTTTTAAATGCATTCCATCTTAACACAGCTGCTGTTGATCTCAAAGCTTTCTTTATGTATAAGTCAGGAAACAATGAGAAGGCAGGCATGTACTGGCCATCGGGACTATCGGGAGTTTCCCGGTGGGCCGATGGTTCAGTGGGCCAGTTTTTATGCAGAGTTCGGCAATATCGGGTATGTGGCAGCAAACAGCAGGGATTCGGGGACGTTGGCCAGCAATGAGGGATGTGAGACCCCAAGAAGGAGAAGAGCTCCACCCCCTCCCTGACCACCGAAGAGGCGAACAGGACCGGGTGTGGCCACCTGGCACTTCCAGGACTTCTATTTTTCCACCTTCTCCATGCTCCAAGAACAGTGTGGCCCGGGTCAGAGGACAGGCTGACTGTGGGCCGGAGGAAGAGGACAGGTGGGATACAGAGGCGCTGCCAAGAGCCGTTGGAAGGAGCAGAGCAGCGAGAGCACCCCTGGATCAAGAGGGAGACTTGGCATCCTACACATACCTGCCTGCACACAGAGCTGGGGGGAGCAGAGGAGGGACTACAGATAGGGACAGTGCTATGTGGTCTGTCTCAGCCCTCCCCTCTTTCTCTCAGCCCCCTCTGTCTCTCAGTCCCCCCTCTGTCTCTCAGTCCCCCCTCTGTCTCTCGGTCCCCCCTCTGTCTCTCGGTCCCCCCTCTGTCTCTCAGTCCCCCCTCTGTCTTTCAGTCCCCCCTCTGTCTCTCAGTCCCCCCTCTGTCTCTCAGTCCCCCTCTGTCTCTCAGTCCACCCTCTGTCTCTCTCACCCACCCCCTTCCCCTCAACCCCCTCTCTCTCACTCCCACCCCCTCTCTCACTCCTCTCTCATCCCCTCTCTCTCACCCTCTCATGATATACAATTTTGGATGAGGCGGCCTTTTGGTGGGGGCGGGGGGCAGCATTTTATTCAATTAAAGTGGGCTGGTCTGGATGAAGTTCAGGGCCAAATTTTTGTCCCAGTCCAGCCCTGCTTGGAAGCTGCACATTTTGGCTGCAGGGGTCTATTGCATTCAGGCCTAGAACTAGTAACATCATTGACAACTGTCAGCTTTTAGTGTTTTTTTTTTTTATCGCAACAGGCAGGATATATGTGTTTGGCCAACATTTATAGCTGGAAAATTGGCCTGTCTATACTGGCAGCATTATGGCAGAGCCGCATAGGATGATAACACAGAGAGAACTGGGAGATTCAAGTGGTAAAACAGGATTAGCACAGTCATGAAGCCGTGCATGATGTGGGAAGATGCTCCATCATTTTTATATTGCCTCTGCATCTGCTACATGAAGACAATGAGGACAGCCTAGTGTTAATGGCTGCCAATGCATCTTGTGTTATCAACCAAAATCCTTGGGGGCACTTAATGACTTTAAGATATTTGGTTGGGGGAGGGATGCTGTGCAAGCTTGCAACTGTATCTATGGGAGAACTCGGAATAACACAAAATCTATTTGTATTTCATGTTTGTGTAGCGCGCAGGTTATAAGAAGATGGTATAAATCAGGGGTATTAAATTAAAATTCAGGGAGGTCTGACAGCAGAGGTCCAAATTGCTTTTTTTTTTCAGCCCTCTCCTCCTATATCACAATCCCTTACATCAGTGTTCCCAGTTCCCCCCACACATTACAAATCCCCCCCCCCCAACAGTAGTGTGCTCTTCCCTTTTCACATCAAACACCCACCCCACAGCACTGCTCTCTGCTGCTATAATAACAGCTGCCAGGGCTGGGGGAAATGAGTGGCTCCTAAATGCCGTGAGCTTGGGTCCAGGCAGAACAGTGGATCGGTCCGGATCCGGACCGTGGTCTGCCATTTAGTGATGTCTGGTATAGGTCAAACATGTTAAACTAAAATCATACAGTGGGCTGAGTTGTGTGGTTTTAAAGCGGATGTGCGCTAAAAAAATAAAAATAAAAGCCAGCAGCTACAAATACTACAGCTGCTGACTTTTAATATTAGGACACTTACCTGTCCTGGAACCAGGAACGGGTAGAAGACCCCACAAAATGGCGTCTGCGCCAAAAATACCCTCCCCCAGCATGCCCCGCGAGGGAAACACTCCTCTAATTGGCTGCTGGAGAAAGGCGTCTCCGCCTAGACCCCTCTGGCGCCACCTGTCACCCAGAGATGGGAAAGCATCTTTGGAACACAGAATGAAACCGCAGGTAGCCCTGTCTGGCAGAAACCTAATTTTCACAATCAAAATGGATGAGAGCAAAGTAATTCTCTCACCCCCCTCTAAATTTAACAAAGCACCTGGACTGAAAGTACACAGGCGCTACATATATATATATATTTTTTATTATTTTGTTTTTAAGTTTTCAGGGCATACACAAGAAAAGGAAACAATAATGTACACAAAGGGCCAAGAGTACAGAAGAGGTCCAACTGTTACAAATACACTACACACTGTCACTGTAACTTTTAGTTGCATTTCGAGGATGTCCCGAGTCTGCACCCACTCCCAGTCAAGTGTACCTCTGTTATCTAACTCCTAGTAACAGAATGGGGTCCCGCTGAGCACCTAATGTGGACCTCTTGCATGCTCTCACCTAACTCTTGCCTTCTTGTGCCACATGACCAGGCCATAGCTCTCCATGATGCTAGTCTGCTCCTAGTTGCCATGGGAGATAGACCCCTAAAGAGGGAGCTAGAACATCAACCCCCTTGCTACCGGAGGACCTGTCTTCTTACCAGGTATCGCGCTTAACTGGTTGCTTATAGCTTCTTCTTTCACTTGGTCACCCATAGCAACTATACTCCTGTAGCACCCTCTACCATAGGTAGGTGCTAAAATTGAATTTTTTTTCCTAGGGAATCTGTCAAATTTAGGCAGGCTGTTTGTTTTTGATCTGGGGCTGGGAGTGGTTAGTGTAGCAGTGGGTGACCACCTGTGCTCTGGTTCTCTGAGGTGCCTCCCCTGCTTCCAGGAAGATTGTTCTGGAATAGGGGCTTGTCGTGAAGCTGGAGGGACAGGAAGCTTATGTGAGGAGCCCTGACCAATACCCATTTGGTATTGGTAGGGGGCAGGCCTCCCATATAAGCTGAGGTTGCATCCTGCTGGGGAGTTGCTGGCCATGAGAAGTGGAGAATGGAAGGCTTACCTGTAGGTGCAACAAATATCTCCTAATCAGCGTGCAGGCGCATTGAACATGCCGTTACTAACGGCGATCATGCCGTTAGTGACGGCACCCGCGTGCATGCATGGGGGTGACGTCATCGAGGCTCCAGCCAAGTCACTCGTGGAGAGATGGCGCCAACGGAGGAGGTCACCAAGCACCGCTACAGGGGCTTTGATCTCAGTACTTCATAATGAGCTAGTATGCTATGCTAGTATGCCATCACTGAGCCCACTTCTCTACCCGAGACCCCACCCCTACAGAGCATATGAAGTAAAGCCTTGAAGTGGCCTCCTACACAATGGTCGCATTTGGGATCTGGGGAAAAAAAATCCAATCAAGATGTCAATTGAGAGGCAAAATAATATGACCGGTGATCCGGCAGTGCCACTCTATTGGTGAGATCTCTGCGGTGGATTCCTGGGTCTACTCTTCTATTGTGGTCATTATGAGGGGCTCCCACAATCCCTGATAGATTTTATACTTATATCTAACTGCAATAATTCTGAAATCTGTTTCTGTTCATCTGGAAATTTTGTGTATGCCAAAATATAAGATATAAAGGAAGCCAGGCGCTGACTCAGCTGTACCATGCAGCTCTTTCACCTTTTTTTGACTCTTGAGCGATAAATTGTATAGCTCACCTGAAACTCTGTATATACACCTGAAGATATGCATCCTCCAATACAATCTGGTCTATCATTTTGGTTTAATACTAGATAGGTGATTGGTTAATACAAAAGGAATGGAGCCTGTACTAATGTGTGTTATAATCCACATACACTATATTGTCAAAAGTACTCAGACACATGTCTTTACACGCACATAAACTTTATTGGCTTCCCAGTCTTAGTCCGTAGGGTTTATTTTTGAGTTGGCCCACCCTTTGCAGGTATACCAATTTCCACTCTTCTGGGAAGGCTGTCCACAAGGTTTAGGAGTTTCTATGGGAATGTTTGACCATTTTTCCAGAAGAACATTTGTGAGGTCAGGCCTGGCTTGAAGTCTGTTTTAATTAAGAATATGTAAAAAGGAAATCAAGGATGCAAAAATTCAAAACGAATGGCAGATTGCAAAAGATAGTAGGTCAAACAACAAAAAAATCATTAAATATATTAATAGTTAAAATGTCAGGTCTGAGCATGTAGGCCCTTTACAAAATAATCTGGAGTGTGTGACTGGGGAAAAAAGAGAAGGCTGATTTATTAAATACTTTCTTCAGCTCTGTGTATACAAAAGAGCATGGGGGAGTTCATGTCCACAATGGGGGTGGTAGTGACACAGCCCCAAATGATCCACAATTTCTCAAAAGTGATATGGTTCAGAAATATTTAGACAGAATAAAGGTGGATAAAGCACCTGGACCTGATGGCACCCACCCACGGATCCTAAAATTTTAAGGCCATTGTTTCTAATACAGTAAAACCTTGGTGTGCGAGCATAATTCGTTCCAGAAACAAGCTTGTAATCCAAAGCACTTGTATATCAAAGCATTTTTTACATGGTATAGAAGAGAGGCACCTCCAAGTGTAGTAATAAGTTGCTAAATCTTGTACCTTCATTAAATGTAGACATGTTGCTGCACTTGGAGGCTCCTCTCTTCTTTTTTTTATACTCTGTTATGACATGACACTACTCTATATCAAGACATCGCTTGTATATCAAGGCAAAATTTATTAAAACATTTTGCTTGCTTGTCTTGCAAAACGCTCTCAAACCAAATTACTTTCAAACCAAGGTTTTACTGTATTTAGGGACTCGATGAGTGGAATAGTACCACTGGATTGGCGCAGGGCCAATGTGGTGCCTAAATTTAAAAAGGAATCCAAGTCTTTACTAAGTAACTATAGACCTGTTAGTTTAACTTCTATAGTCAGCAAGATACCGGTTTAAGTTTAAGAAAAGACCACATAGATGAGTTCTTGGTGGGAAAAAAATATTTTAAGCAACATACAGCATGGATTTATGAAAGACAGATGTTGTCAGATAAACCTGCGGTGGACGCGGTATACTTGGATTTTGCAAAAGCGTTCGATACAGTTCCGCAACACGGCTAATGTGTAAGATAAAGTCTACAGGATTGTAAATGGATAGAAAACTGGCTAAAAGACAGAATTCAGAGTGTAATGGTTATTGACTCTAATGCCACGTGTACACGGTCCAAATATTGTACGAAAAAGGTAGTCCGAGGAAGAATCTTCCAATAATCGTATCGTTAGTACAGGGCTTCCGTGAGCCGATCATAACAGTTCATCCGATATTATTTTATCGGACATGCATGAAAATTTTCCTTGTATGATACTAGATCCTTTGATTTTTGTTTGGTCAGTACAGTTGTCCGAAAATACAACACAAATACATTACAAAACATGACATCACTTCCGTTTTTTTCCCGTCGTACGAGAATTTTCGTGACTTTAGTAACCTATTCAATTTCTACTTGCGACTAGTAAACGGAAAAAGTCAAAACGTGTGTATGTGGCATTACTCTGAATGGTCTAAGGTTATCAGTGGTGTACCCCAAGGTTCAGTGCTGGGACTCTTACTTTTTAATCTCTTTATAAATGATATTGGGTCTGAGATCAAAAGTAAAATTTCTGTCTTTGCAGATGACACCAAGCTATGCAGTGGAATAATGTCCTTGCAGGATGTCTCCAATTTACAAGCCGACCTCAATGCTCTGTCTAATTAGGCGACTATGTGGCAGATGAGGTTTAATGTTGATAAATGTTATGCACTTGGGGGCTAAGAATATGCATGCATCATACATACTAGGGGGAGTACAACTGGGGGGATCCGTAGTGAAGGATCTGGGGGTTTTGGTAGATCATAAGCGTAATAATTGCAAACCACAGCTTGACAATGCATGCTAAGTGATCAAAGTCGTTTCTTGTATTAACCACTTGACCACTGGGCACTTAAACCCCCTTCCTGACCAGATCAATTTTCAGCTTTCGTTGCTCTCACAATTTGAATGACAATTACTCAGTCATACAACATTGTACCTATTTGAAATTTTTGTCCTTTTTTTCACACAAATAGAGCTTTCTTTTGGTGGTATTTGATCACCTCTGGGTTTTTTATTTTTTGCGCTATAAAAGAAAAACGACTGAAAATTCTGTAAAAAAAAAATCTTGTTTCTGTCATATTAGCAGGTTATTTCTCACACACAGCATATGCATACCACAAATTACACCCTAAAACACATTCTGCTATTCCTCCCGAGTATGGCGATACCCCATGTGTGAGACTTTTACACAGCGTGGCCACATACAGAGGCCCAACATGCAGGGAGCACCATCAGGCGTTCTGGAACACCCAGACCAATTCTGACATTTCTCTCCTGTAAAAATCATCAGTTATTGGCTAGGAAATTACATAGAACCCCAAAACATTATATATGATTTTTTAGCAAAGACCCTAGAGAATACAATGGCGCCGTTACAACTTTTTATCTAGCATGGTATATTCGCAGAAATTTTTTGAACGCGTGTTTTAAAAAAAAAAACAGTTTTGTGCTTAAAAAAAAACAAAACAGTAAAGTTAGCCCAATTTTTTTTCATAATGTGAAAGATGAAGTTACGCCGAGTAAATAGATACCCAACATGTCACACTTCAAAATTGCGCACACTCATGGAATGGCGCCAAACTTCGCTACTTAAAAATCCCTATAGGCGACATTTTAATTACTTTTATTGGTTACATGTTTCTAGTTACGGAGGAGGTCTTGGGCCAAAATGATTGCTCTCGCTCTAACGTTCGCAGAGATACCTCACATGTGTAGCTTGAACACCGTTTTCATATGTGGGCGGGACTTACTTATGCGTTCACTTCTGCATGCGAGCACACGGGGACAGGGGTGCTTTAAAAAAATGAGTATTGCAGAGTATTGGGGTATTGCAGAGTATCGCGCAAGGTATTGGGGTATTGCAGAGTATCGCGCAGGGTATTGGGGTATTGCGGGGTATTGCTGAGTATCGCGCAGGGTATTGCGGGGTATTGGGGTATTGTGTGGGTTTGCTTTTCAGGGGTTGGGCTTGGCCACTTGGTTCCAGTAAAGCAGTGGTTCTCAACATTTCTAGTGTCCTGAACCCTTGATAACATTTCACAAATTGTGGGGACCCCTAACAGTAAAATTATTTTCATAGCGTGGAACCCGTACTACAGTGGAACAATAAAGGCAAAAATGTTTTTTTTTTTTTTTTTTTAACCGCTTGAGTCCCGAGCCATTGTCAAATGACGGTGGCAAGGTGGCTCTATAGATCCCAGCCACCGTCTTTTGATGTCTTCGCGTCCTCCGGCCACTGGGGGGCACGCGTGTTGTCGGGGGCACGTGCGCACACCTGGCGCGTGCCCGAGATGCCGATGCGTATGCCTGGCGGTCGCGATGTCCGCCAGGTACCCACGATCGACAGTTTTAGAGCAGGGACGTGGAGCTCTGTGTGTAAACACAGAGCTCCACGTCCTGCCAGGGAGAGAGTAGACTGATCTGTGTCCCTTGTACATAGGGACACAGCATCAGTCACCTCCCCCAGTCAGTCCCCCTCCACACACAGTTAGAACACACCCAGGATACACATTTAACCTCTTCCTCGCCCCCTAGTGTTAACCCCTTCCCTGCCAGTCACATTTATACAGTAATTAGTGCGTTTTTATAGCACTGTTCGCTGTATTAATGTGAATGGTCCCAAAAATGTGTCAAAAGTATCCGATGTGTCCGTCGCAATATCGCAGTCCTGACAAAATTCGCAGATCACTGTATTACTAGTAAAAAAAAAAAAATAATAAAAAAATTGTCAGAATTCTATCCCCTATTTTGTAGCCACTATAGCCTTTGCGCAAACCAATTACTATACACTTATTGCGATTTTTTTTTTCACCAAAAATATGTAAATACATATAGTCCTAAACTGACAAAATTATTATTATTTTTTTTAAATGGGATATTTATTACAGCAAAAAGTAAAAAAAAAAATTTTTATTCATTTATTTAAATTAATTTATTTATTTTTTTCAAAATTGTCGCTCTTTTTTTGTTTATAGCACAAAAATTAAAAACCGCAGAGGTGATCAAATACCACCAAAAGAAAGCTCTATTTGTGGGGGAAAAAGGACGTCAATTTTGTTTGAGAAGCATGTCGCACGACCGCGCAATTTTAATTTAAAGCGACGCAGTGCTGAAAGCTGAAATTTTGCCTGGGCAGGAAAGGGGTATATGTGCCCAGTAAGCAAGTGGTTAAATAACAAATATGTCATACCTCCCACTGTGCAGCTCGTTTTGCACAGAGTGTCCCCGAATCCTGTCTTCTGGGGTCCCTTGGCAGCTGTCTTGGCTTCTCCTCGCAAAAGCTTTCCACCTTCATGCGAGCGAGCTCCCCTGATACAGCAGCAGGCATAGCCGCCGACTGTATCACTCAGCCCCGCGGGGTGCATTAAGGTGAAAAAACATTTATCTTTACAACTCCTTTAACCACTTGCCTACTGTGCACCTACACCCCCTTCCTGCCCAGACAAAATTTTAGCTTCCGGCACTGCGTCGCTTTAACTGACAATTGCGCGGTCGTGCGATGTGGTTCCCAAACAAAATTGGCGTCCTTTTTTTTCCCACAAATAGAGCTTTCTATTGGTGCTATTTGATCGCCCGTGCGGTTTTTATTTTTTAGGCTATAAACAAAAAAAGAGCGACAATTTTGAAAAAAGACACAAATTTTTTTGCTTTTTGCTATAATAAATATCCCATTAAAAAAATAAAATAAAAAAATTGATCTCAGTTTAGACCGATACGTATTCGTCTACATATTTTTTTAAATCGCAATAACCGTATAGTGACTGGTTTGCGCAAAAGTTATATTGCCTAGAAAATACGGGACATAATTATTTTTATTTTTTTTACTAGGAATGGCGACGATCTGCGTTTTTTTTTCGGGATTGCGACATTATAGCCGACACATCGGACACTTTTGACACATTTTTGGGACCATTCACATTTATACAGTGAACAATGCTATAAATATGCATTGATTACTGTATAAATGTGACTGGCAGGAAAGGGGTTAACCACTAGGGGATGGAGAAGGGGTTAAATGTGTATCCTAGGTGTGTTCTTACTGTAGGGGGAGGGGAGGTGACTGGGGGAGGTGACCGATTGTGTCCCTATGTACAAGGGACATAATCGATCTCCTCTCTCCCTGACAGGGACGTGCAGCTCTGTGTTTACACACAGAGCTGCACGTCCCAGCTCAGTTACACAGAAATCGCGGGTGCCCGGCGGCCATCGCGACCGACGGGCACGCGCACAGTGTTGTTAGTAACCCGATGGGTGCGCACGCGACGCCGGCGGCGTGCGCGCGCCACCTAGCGGCCTGAATTGACATCACGTCATATGACGTGATGTCAGGATAATTGAGTATCCCGCCCGCCGTCATTTCACGGTGGGCGGGTATTAAGTGGTTAAGGACATTCACAGAGTTGTCCTGTAGACACTTATTTGTTATCTTGGCTGTGTGCTTAGGGTTGTTGTCCTGTTGGCAGATGAACCTTTGTCCCAGTCTAAAGTCCAGAGCACTCTGGAGCAGGTTTTCATCAAGGATGTCTGTACTTTGCTGCATTATTTTTTCCCTTGATCATGACTAGTCTCCCAGTTCCTGCCGCTGAAAAGCATCCCCACAGCTGCCACCACCATGCTTCACTGTAGGGATGGTATTGGCCAGGTAATGAGCAGTGCCTGGTTTTCTCCAGACATGACGCTTGCCATTCAGGTCAAAGAGTTCAATCTTTTTTTCATCAGACTAGAGAATTTTGTTTCTCATGGTCTGAGTCCTTCAGGTGCCATTTGGCAAACTCATGTGCCTTTCACTGAGGAGTGGCTTCTGTCTGGCCACTCTACCATGCAGGCCTGATTAGTAAAGTGCTGCAGAGATCGTTGTTCTTCTGGAAGGTTCTCCTCTCTCCACAGAGAAACGCTGAAGCTCTATAATTGTGACCATCGGTTTCTTGGTCCCCTCCCTGACTAGGGCCCTTCTCCCCCGATTGCTCAGTTTGGCCAGGCAACATGCTCAAGGAAAGTCCTGGTGGTTTCAAACTTCTTCCATTTAAGGATTATGGAAGCAGCTGTGCACATTGGGATCTTTAATGCTGCAGAATTTTTTCTGTATCCTTCATCAGATCGGTGTCTCGATACAATCCTGCCTCAGAGGTCTACAGAGAATTTTTTGGACTTCATGGCTTGGTTTGTGCTTTGACATGCACTGTTAACTGTGGGATCTTAAATAGACAGGTGTGTGCCTTTCCAAATCATGTCCAATCAACTGAATTTACCACAGGTGGACTCCAATCAAGTTGTAGAGACATCTCAAGGATGATCAGTGGAAAGAGGATGCACCTGAGCTCAATTTTGAGTGTCATGGCAAAGGCTGTGAATACTTATGTATGTAGCACTACCCCTAAAGGAGCTGCTGGTTTGATTTGGGTGGCACGTTACCTCTATCTTTCCGCTGTCTAGGGTACTGGATGAGAGCTGTAATAAAGTTAATGTCCGCACTGTCGATGTCTTTTCTGTGCTTTATTACCAAACGGGCTAAAAGAGTAAAAGTAGTTGTAGGTAAAGGGATAGAAGTAATGGAAGATGGTGGATTCAGGGTTAACTGGTTACTGGAAACGGTCCTGCTTCCAACGACAACTTTCTTCGCCACTCTAGCCAGAGTGGGTACAGTGCACCTGAATAGGCCTCTCTTACCAGCCTAGCAGCCAGAGTGTCACTCGGAGCTTTAAAGCAGTGTTTTTCAACTCCAGTCCTCAAGGCACACCAACAGGTCAAGTTTTCAGGATTTCCCTCAGATGAAATGGCTGTGGTGATTACTAAGGCAGTGAAACTGATCAAATCACCTGTGCAAAATAATGGAAAGCCTGAAAACATGACCTGTTTGTGTGCCTTGAGGACTGGAGTTGAAAAACACTGCTTTAAAGGGTTTGTAAAGGAAAACATTTTTTTATCTTAATAGCTTCCTTTACCTTAATGCAGTGCTGTTTTCATGCCCTCATTGTTTCGTTTTTGCTCTCAAGTTGCTGTAATTCTTCTCTGATCTCCACACTTCCTGGTTGTCTGTTTCCTGATAACCACAGAGCTGGGAGCTTTCTCTCTGTGGTCACTAATCAAGGAGGTGTGATTACTGTGTGTCTAAAACCCCTCAGCACCAATCAGTTTCGTTTTCCAAACCATCACTGCCCTGTATTGGCTCTGTGGCTCTGTACAGCAGAGAAGCAGGAAATATGCAAAAACAAAACTATAAACTACAGGTACATTATATGATTAATTTTTATCTATTGTAATCGTTTTTAACCACTTCAGCCCCGGACCATATTGCTGTCCAAAGTCCAGAGCACTTTTTGAGATTCGGCACTGCGTCGCTTTAACTGACAATTGCGCGGTCGTGCGACGTGGCTCCCAAACAAAATTGGCGTCCTTTTTTTCCCACAAATAGAGCTTTCTTTTGGTGGTATTTGATCATCTCTGCGGTTTTTATTTTTTGCGCTATAAACAAAAATAGAGCGACTATTTTGAAAAAAATGCAATATTTTTTACTTTTTTCTATAATAAATATCCCCAAAAATATATTAAAAATAAATATTTTTTCCTCAGTTTAGGCCGATACGTATTCTTCTACATATTTTTCGTAAAAAAAATCGCAATTAGCGTTTATTGATTGGTTTGCGCAAAAGTTATAGCGTTTACAAAATAGGGGGTAGTTTTATGGCATTTTTATTATTATTTTTTTTTTACTAGTAATGGCGGCGATCAGCGTTTTTTTTCGGTACTGCGATATTATGGCGGACACTTCGGACACTTTTGACACATTTTTGGGACCATTGGCATTTTTTTAGCGATCAATGCTATAAAAATGCATTGGATTACTATAAAAATGCCATTGGCAGTGAAGGGGTTAACACTAGGGGGCGGGGAAGGGGTTAAGTGTGTTCCTATTTGTGTTCTAACTGTATGGGGGGGTGGACTCACTAGGGGGATCACTGATCTTCTGTTCATACATTGTATGAACAGAAAATCAGCGTTTCCCCCGCTGACAGGAACGAGCGCTGTGTGTTTTCACACACAGCTCCCGTTCCCCGCTCTGTAACGAGCGATCGCGTGTGCCCGGCGGCGATCGCGCCCGCCGGGCACACGCACGGGACTCGGGGGCGAGCGGGGGGCGCGCGCGCGGGCCGCCGGCGGCGCGCACGCGCCCCCTAGTGGCCGCGAAAGGCGCGACGTAGAGCTACGGGCTCTCGCGCACCCGTGCCGACCTGCCGCCGTATAACTGCGGCGGCTGGTTCGGAAAGTGGTTAAAAGGAATCAGTTAACTATTATGTCTCTATACCCTGTAAACAGTCATTTCAGCAAAAAAAATGTTTTCCTTTACAACTCCTTTAAGAAAGTCCCTGCCACAGACCTTCCCAAAGAGTGGAGATATTCTTGGTACGAAATCCTTCTCAAACTGGATTTAGCACCCCTAGCACTCCTTCAAGCATCTTTAGTGATTTCAGGACTGATCGGAGACCATCATTCAGCCTCTCAGAACGATGTGTCCTTCGATGAAGCAACAGGCCTCTCCTAGAACACCAACCTCGTGCTTGGTATTCCCCCGGACAGGTTCCTCATCGATCGGCTTCCTCCCTCGGGACTTACAGCACAGGACCACTTGCAAATTGTGGACCCAGTCTACCCACCGAGCCCACAGGTGGATATATTGCTCCGAACCAACGTGGTCCTGGAACCAGGAACACTCCAACACACACCCCGGCCAGGAGAGCCACACACAGGGTGGTGGGACGACTGCCAATGGGGGTGGCGGCGGGACGACGACGCAAATCAATGGTGTCTGCCCTCTAAATACCTCTCCCCAGCATGCTCAGCGAGGTGATCAACCCTCCTCGGAAACAATAGTTGCGCTAAGTAAAATTTGTGAAAATTGAAAAATACAGTGATAAATCCAAGAGGAATGATCCCTATAGATAATTTAAGTGTCAAAATCCTATATAACACAAATTATATACCAACACAAATAAACAAACAAACCACTGTTGTAATGTTAACTGTCCCAGACCAGGACAAACAAAACTGTCCAATGTATAGGCAATGCAAGCCAAAAAAGGATTCTGTTCCAGTCCCTTAAATTAGCAAAAGTCTGTATAGGAAGAAAAAAAGAACCCAGGTCCCATGCGGGGGGGGGGGGGGGGGGATAGGTGAGAACAAGGATGAAGATGAAGCCACCACCACACTGTAACTTTCTCCAGTGCCAGACAAGGTAAAAAAGGGGGGACCCTTACCAGATTGGTTGGACCTCAGAGTGTAAGGTCTAATGCGCCTGTGCAGATATAAACCTCTGCAGAGGTTATGGATCCGAGGACTCCTCCAAGCTGTAGATCTCCCGGGGTCTCTTCCTCCAAGATCAGCATAGGGATAGTATCCTCTCTCCAGCAGGTGTTAATCCGTGAGCCATAAAAAAATTAGCAAAGAAGGGGCAACATGTGCGTTATCATCTTTAAAATAGGGTTATTTTTTGTAAAGCTTCCATAGAAATACAATGTTAAAAACGAGTATATCAATTTTTCTTTGCAAACAAGCTAAAACCGCATGATAAAGATACGAGCGCCCGTGCTCCCGGGGTCACGTGGGGATATGGTGATGTCACTGCATTGCACCGCCCTGATCGGTTTAGACAGAATTGATGTTCTCAAAGGGCACGGGCGACGCACTGAAGTCACCACTTAAATACAGGAAGAAGCCTGGCCAAGCCTCACTTCCGTTCGCAAAACCGGAAGTAGGTCACAAGCCGAGCCTCATTATGAGTTGCAAGAACGAACGGCCTTAGACGGAAGAGCCAATCACAGCATCCTCTCGTCTAGCCAATCAGCAATCAGAGCGTCGTCCTTGCGACACCATTGGATGATAGAAACAAACATTCATAGCGCGCTCGGAGTATATTCAAGGACGGCTTCCAAAGTCAGGGCCAATCACAGCCCTTCCTAATCACGCCGATCTATCAGTGGACCTAGCCTATATTCTGCTTGTCAGCCACGTAATTACCGCAGGCTGGAGGCAAGAATAAATTAAACAAATAAAAAACAATATATAACGTCAACATGTTAAAACAAATTCGATCCCCGGACATATTTTAGAAATGTCTATATGAACCGATGCCAAATCATCCATATCTACTATATCTTTGAAACCTATAGGGACCAATATTATACCAAAAATATTCATACATATAAAGCCAATATAAAAAGAACCCCATGTTAATCATCGTATTACCACTAGAGGGCGGATTGGCAATCCAAATAGAAAAAGGGAACATCTCCATGGAAAGGACCCAAAATCTTTAAATGCTAAGAAAAAAGGGGGGGGGGGCAACATATTGGAGAACAAACTCCAAGGAAGGAATATATAAAAATTAAATTAATCTGATAGATATTGGAGGTCCTTAAGTTCGTATATAGGATGATGTCAGACTTGACCTCCGTTGTACAATCAAATACAAATCATGAGTGATCTATAAATGCATTAATTTCGATATCAATATTCAAGCCCAAAGGTTTTAAACATTTGACTCTGTAGATCAAACTCATTTCAAGTTTTGATATGGCCCTCTTTTTTGAACCTCCTCTTCAGTGGGATTCCAGTTTGTCGATAGCTAAAAATGTCGTCCCTGTTGATGTACTTCCCTATAGTGCTTAGAAACGGAATGTTCTTTATATCCCTTTCTAATATTAGTTATATGTTCATTGAGTCTCACTTGTAATGGTCTGATTGTACGTCCAATATATTGAAGCCCGCAAGGGCAAATTAAGAGATAGACCACATGGGTGGTCGAACACGTGATAAAGCTCCTGATTTCAAAGGACTGTGACGTACTATTGGATACAAAATTTGTGTTTTTTCGATCCTTAATTTTGTTAATAGCGCAGACGGAACACTTCTTACATTTGTAATATCCCACTAGGTTCTGGAAGAACATAGGTTTGTTGCTAGGAGGGTCACAGGCACTAGGTGCCAAGGCGTTCTTCAGAGAGGGTACTCCTCTAAAGACCACCATGGGACGCT
This sequence comes from Rana kukunoris, assembly GCA_029574335.1. Taxonomy (NCBI): domain Eukaryota; kingdom Metazoa; phylum Chordata; class Amphibia; order Anura; family Ranidae; genus Rana; species Rana kukunoris. The sequence continues at coordinate 129,352,080 of CM056057.1, read as the reverse complement.
CTGGGAGGAGAGGTCCCAGATCAGCATCGCTTTTGATCAAATACCAATGCTTACGTACTAGCTTCTTAACTAGAAAATGCTGGTCTGAATATCCTGTAATGAAAGGCCAGGCATAATCACTTTGTCCATCTGTAGTTTTAGGTTTATCAACCAAAAGAGTACTTCTATCGAGCTTCTCCACTTCAGAAACTTTTATTTCCAAATCTTTAGCACAGTATCCTTTCTCCAGAAATCTGTGAGTCATTACCTCCCGCCTGCGTCCTAAAATCTTCGATCTTAGTACAATTACGACTAGGGTTGTCCCGATACCGATACCAGTATCGGTATCGGGAACGATACCGAGTATTTGCGGGAGTACTTGTACTCCCGCAAATACCCCCGATGCCTAAATAGAATACCCCCCCGCGCGCCGCCGCCGTATATCGCAAACCCGCCGCTGCCACGTTAATCACTGAGCGGCGAACATTACAGGCACCTTTAGTTTGAATAGCTGTTTTGCCCACCGCGCTGTGTATAGACACTCCCCCTTGCTCGGGATTGGACGGATCTGTCCAATCCCGAGCAAGGGGGAGTGTCCTTTACACGGCGTGGCGGGCAAAACAGCTTTTCAAACTAAAGGTGCCTGTAATGTTCGCCGCATGGTGATTAACGCGGCAGCGGTGGCATCATCATCAGGTATGGTATGCCTGCATATGTGGGGGGACATGGCTGCATATATGTGGGGGGACATGGCTGCATATATGTGGGGGGACATGGCTGCATATATGTGGGGGGACATGGCTGCATATATGTGGGGGGACATGGCTGGATATAAGTGGGGGACATGGCTGGATATGTTTGGGGGACATGGCTGCATATGTTTGGGGGACATGGCTGCATATATATGGGGAACATGGCTGCATATGTTTGGGGACATGGCTGCATATGTTTGGGCACATGGCTGCATATGTTTGGAGACATGGCTGCATATGTTTGGGGACATGGCTGTATATGTTTGGGGACATGGCTGCATATGTGGGGGACATGGCTGCATATGTGGGGGGACATGGCTGCATTTGGGGACACATTTAAAAAAAAGTATCGGTACTTGTACTCGGTCCTAAAAAAGTGGTATCGGGACAACCCTAATTACGACGCAAGCGTAAGTATTGGCTCTTAGGCACGGAGTCCAACCATTGATAATGGTGACAACTATCCCGAGGGATGAAGGCATTCCTATTCGTTGTCTTAAAATACGTGGAGGTCAGGAACTGTCACTCCACTACACGTATCTGCAAATCCAAGAAGTGGATACACCGTTGGTCGGCTTCATATTTGAACTGTATCCCCCTATCATTTGCATTTAATGACTCCATAAAAAGGTCAAGTTAATCTCTGGTGCCTTTCCATAGGAGGAGGACGTCGTCTATATAACGGACCCACATAGCCAATTCAGGCCTGCGGTCAGTATAGACGACGTCCTCCTCCCACTTCCCCATAAACAAGTTGGCTAAACTGGGGGCAAATTTAAACCTCCGTTAAACCAAAAGAAGTTATGTGTAGTGGCAAACTTGAGGAGCTCCATGATGAAATCCCTCTGTTTGTCAACTAATCTGGAGTCTCTGTCTAAATAGTATTTAACTGACGAGATCCCTAACTGGTGGGGAATAATGGTATATAGGAAGGTCACATCGGCTGTGACCATCCAAATATCTGTTTCGTAAGGGAATACGCTCAAGAGGTTAATAACCTGTTTGCTATCCCTAATATAAGCTGGTAAAGATTTCACCAATGGCTGTAAGTAACCATCTATGTACTTCCTGGCTCTAGAGGTGACTGAATCTATCCCACTAATTATAGGGCGCCCTGGAGGATGTACAGGGTCTTTATGTATTTTTGGTAGGTAGTATATAATTGGTATTCGTGATGATATGGGTACCAAATAAGCCTTTTTTTTTTTATTCAGAACACCTGAGTCACTTCCTTTTTTAACAATAGAGTTTAGAATCTTCCTAAACCGAAAACGTGCATCTCCAGAGAGGACATAAGTCTCAACGTCACCCACAAGGGATTCCAACTCTTTAATATAATCTATTTTATCTAAGATTACAATGCCCTTTGTCGGCAGAGCGAATAATGATGTTTTTATTTTTACATAGACGATCTAATCCTATTTTTAAAGCATTATCAAACTTGTTTTTTTGGGGGTGATCTTTTCTAAATCCCTAAGCAGGACATCCCTGAACACCCTAATCGACGGAGTGAGTCCGCCTGGAGGGTTAAACAGGGACGCATTCGCCAGATTAGAATGCTTGACTTCCAATACGTCTCCAATGGGGTTGGACATAATATGTTTTTTAACACTTAATTTTCTGGTATATTTGTGGATATCCATGTAGGTCTGGAACTTGTTCAGCTTTTGAGGGGGAGCAAATTTCAAACCCTTATCCACATAGGCGTCCGCTCCATAGGGCAAGGGAGGGTGCTTGCCCCCCCCCCCCCTAGAAAACAGTGCCATAATTCTCTGAGGGCAGGAAGCAAGGCGGCGGCATGGTGAATGACATTAGAGTCTCTCTCTCTTTCTCTCTCTCTCTTCCAGCTCCGCTGACAGAGAGGGGGGCGATCTACAGTGCAGACAGCCCGCGGCTCTCCTCTCCCTGTCACAGCACCGCTGCTGAGTTCCCTGGTAAATGGAGCCACAGTGCTGTGACAGGGAGAGGTGTCTGCACTGTATATCTCCTCCGATCGCCCCCCCTCCCAGGGCCGGCCTTTGCGGTGTGCGGGATGTGCGGCGCCCCCCCCCCCCCCGCACGCACGACCAAAGAGGACTTTGGGCGGCATGACATGGTGACAGGTGCCTGGCTTTGCGGGGGTGCAAGCAGGAACCCGAGCGAGCCGTCGGCACACTCGGGACACGGCCGCAATCATCCCCCTTCCCTGTGCAGCTCACAGTCACAGGCAGCCGAGCAGTGAAGCCGCCTCCCCCTTGTCTGTACTGTGCTGTGCTGTGTGTGTGCAGCACGCGACAAGCACATTAGCTGAGCCTGCTATACAGGTCTGAAGGGGGGTGGGGGTTCTGTATTGTAGGGGGGGTCGGCACTGTAGAGGGGGTTCGGTATTGTAGGAGGGGGGTTCTGTATTGTAGGAGGGGGGTTCTATATTGTAGGGGGTCCTGTATTGTAGGGGGGGCGGCAAGGTGGGGGGTTCTGTATTGTAGGAGGGGGGGTTCTGTATTGTAGGAGGGGGGGTTCTGTATTGTAGGAGGGGGTTCGGTATTGTAGGGGGGTTCTGTATTGTAGGGGGGGCTATATTGTAGGGGGGGTCTGTATTGTAGGAGGGGGGATTGTGTATTGTAGGGGGTTCTGTATTGTAGGAGGGGGGGTTCTGTATTGTAGGAGGGGGGTTCTGTATTGTAGGAGGGGGGTTCTGTATTGTAGGGGGGGTCGGCACTGTAGGGGGGTTCGGTATTGTAGGGGGAGGGGTCTGTATTGTAGGGAGGGTTCTGTATTGTAGGAGGGGGGGTTATGTATTGTAGGTGGGTTTGTATTGTAGGGGGGTCTGCACTTTAGGGGTGAATCTGTATTGTAGAGGGGGTTCTGTATTATAAGAAGGAGTCTGTGTTGTAAGGGGGGTCTGCACTGTAGGGGGGTGTCTGTGTAACATACAGGTGTCTAGAGCTGTGGGGGGCTGTGTAATGTAAAGGGGTGCTGTGTAATGTAAAGGGGTCCAGAGGTGCAGGGTGCTGTGTAATGTAAAGGGGTCCAGAGGTGCAGTTGTGGAGAGGGGTACACAGTAGGGACAAAGAGATATTGATAGATGCAAGGGGCACAGTGGGGTGTTTTTACATTTTAATGTGGGGGGGTCGCTTTTAACCCCTGCTAGTGGTCGATGAAAGGGTAAAATGCGACTGTGTATCGCCGCTGCCGAAGCGCCCCCCCCCCTGAAAAAAATTCAGCGGACACCCATGCTTATCCAGAAGCAATAATTCCTCTTGGGATAGATCAACAGTACTTAGATTGTATATACCCTGGCCAGCTATGTTCGTTTCCTTTTTGTTTCTTTGACTTCCTCCCCCTCTGCATCCTCTTTGTTCTAAAGGCCTTTGCTGAGGATGATCGGCCCTCGGAAAACCCCACTGTTGGGATTGATTTCTATCTTGCCATGAATCCCGAGCATAGGGATACTCATAGCTACCGATTGGGGGAGGGGGTGGTGGTGGAGGGGGGGTGGGGGATAGGGTCTCCCCGTTCTGTCATTCCAGGTATCTCTATCTCTTCTATCATACCAATTGTCCCTGTCAGGGGTCCAATTGTCATAATAGTGGTCCCATCCCCTTTGGGGGCGGTCCCCATAAGAGGGGTAACTGTCATGTAATGGCTGGAACCTATTATAAACGGGAACCCTGTATTCATTGGATTGACCCCCATAAGGCCTCCAAGGGGGACCATATTGTCCTCTGTCCTCATAGTATCCACCTTGTGATTGGGGTTTCTTATTTTTACTTCTCCAACTTGGTGATTTAGGAGGAGGTCCCCTATATGGTGTACCCCCGGATTTTGATCTCTGTGGGATAGGTGGAGGTTTTAATCCCCTTTCTGGTGATCTATGCGAAACCTTTTTGTTATTTATAATAGGTCTGGGGGCCGTTTGGGGCTGTACATTACTGGGACGGCCATCGAGTTCTGATTGTGAGACCAGAGATGTAGTCTCATTAGGAGGATTACCCCCCCCCCCCCCTGTGTGGAAATCTTGCTTTGCCAATCAAAAACGGCTCTAGATTTATAGTCACCCATGTCCCTAATATATTTTTTATTTTTCTTATTCTTTTGTTCAATCTCTTCCTTTTCAAGAAGTTTCTTAAGAGCTAGAAAACGTTCTTTATATTCTTCACTATTTACATGTGTTAGCATTTTATCTTTTATTAAAGGGACACTAAAGTCAGGACTTTTTTGTTTTTAAAATAACAAACATGTTATAATTACCTCCATTGTGTAGTTCGTTTTGCACAGAGTGGCCCGGAAAGCTGTCTTTTGGGGTCCCTCGGCGGCTGTCTGGGCTCCTCTTTGCAAAAGCTTTCTACCTTCATGCGAGGGGGCGCTCGCTCGGTGGAAAGCTTTTGTGAGCGTGCTCCCATAGCCACCGACTATCACTCGGCTCTGCCCCCCGGCGCGCCGCATCATCCGCTGTGATTGACAGCAGCGCCAGCCAATGGCTGCGCTGCTATCAATCCGCCCAGCCCAGCCAATCAACGGCCAGGCTGGGAACCGAAGAGGATGACGCGAACGCGCCCGGGAGTTTCGAACGGTAAGGTAAGTAAAACGGGGACTCGGGGGGGGGGGGGGGACTCGGGGGGGTTGGCTCAGCTGTGAGATTTTTTTTTACCTTGATGCATAGGATGCATTAAGGTAAAAAAACTTTTACCTTTACAACCCCTTTAATTTTATCTCCATATCCAACCTAACAAGTTTACTTTTCTTACGTTGGACTAGAAATTCCAAGAACTTAACCCCAGCTTGATTGAAATACTGGAACCATTCTAAAAGCTCAAGTTCTCCTTTTTGGGGGCCAACCTCCCATCTCAGACTTCGGGGGACCATAGAGTTACTTACATATTGATCTAAAAAGGCTATGTCCCACTGGGTATGAATTTCTGATATCAGGAGATTTTTTAGGCGAATAAATAATCCACCCAGATCACCTAATTCCCCATTGAGTTCAAAAACCCCATCTTTCTTAATAACTCTCGATGAGCGATATTCAAAGATGTCCATATTAGGACCAAGGGGTAATAGAAGGGAATCAGACTGTGCATGGGGATGTACCATCCAATTAAATTGGCTGGTATGAGACAGAAAAGCCGCAAGAATATGTGTTATCAAAAAATATCAAATCTAAACAAAAGTGTAAATTCTGCGCTAATCAAACAAGAAATATATGAATAGAAGTAGTAAAAAAACAAAGCTGCAACATAAACACGTGATAATCATGTGGCAAAATAGGCCGGAGAGAAGCATCCACATAACCCTGACCTCACTGCTGCCACCTGTTGTCTGGGGGGGTGAGAGTCCCCAGACAACAAGCATGGGCACACTGTACAGCCAGAGCTGGAACAGAGGCCCTTAGATTTAGCCAAATAAACATGGTCCGCGGGCAAATAACTCTCTGGCCCCCTCTAAATTTACAGCAGCACCTGCTATAAAAGTAGCAAGGCGCTACATGTACATATGATTTTTTTTTTTTCATTTTTTTTTTTTTTTAAAATTGCAAACATTTCAAACAAACTACTTTCAGGGGTATTGTTTGTAGAATTTTGAGGAAATTAATGAATTTAATGTACTTAGTAATTAGGCTATAACATAACAAAATGTGGAAAAAGTGAAGCTCTGTGAATACTTTCTGGATGCACTGTATATCAGACAGAGTAGACCCTACCACCTAACATGTTGGGGGCTCTGTGGAATTTGGATGGGATTACATGGACCTAATAGGGAAATTAGGGACATGCTGGTTTCAGCACAGATGCAGCATTTAGTGAATAGTATTAGAAATTCACAGATCGGTTTCACTTGTTGCCTTAAAATTCCTGTTTAAGATTAAGCCGAAAGGGATTGGTAGAGATTAGTCATCTTTAGAATCTTTATTCTTAGATATGTTCTGTTAGCATAGCAATGACAGCTACAAGAGCCATAATTGCAGATTCGATGCAGTTCTGTATTAGCAGAGATGGTTTTTGTTAGTAAATGGCTGGTGGTATTTTTGCCTTAGGGAATATTTACAATTTGGCTAATCTGTCCAAAAATGTAAATTCTACTTAAAAGTCTGTAAGCTTTTTCTGAGTTTCTATTACTGTTCTGGAAACCTGTCTATATCTGGAAACCTGTCTAGATCTGGAAACCTGTGTACAGACCGCGTGCATCTGGAAACCTGTGTACAGACCGCGTACATCTGGAAACCTGTGTACAGACCGCGTACATCTGGAAACCTGTGTACAGACCGCGTACATCTGGAAACCTGTGTACAGACCGCGTGCATCTGGAAACCTGTGTACAGACCGCGTACATCTGGAAACCTGTGTACAGACTGCGTACATCTGGAAACCTGTGTACAGACCGCGTACATCTGGAAACCTGTGTACAGACCGCGTGCATCTGGAAACCTGTGTACAGACCGCGTGCATCTGGAAACCTGTGTACAGACCGCGTACATCTGGAAACCTGTGTACAGACCGCGTACATCTGGAAACCTGTGTACAGACCGCGTACATCTGGAAACCTGTGTACAGACCGCGTGCATCTGGAAACCTGTGTACAGACCGCGTACATCTGGAAACCTGTGTACAGACTGCGTACATCTGGAAACCTGTGTACAGACCGCGTACATCTGGAAACCTGTGTACAGACCGCGTGCATCTGGAAACCTGTGTACAGACCGCGTGCATCTGGAAACCTGTGTACAGACCGCGTACATCTGGAAACCTGTGTACAGACCGCGTACATCTGGAAACCTGTGTACAGACCGCGTGCATCTGGAAACCTGTGTACAGACCGCGTACATCTGGAAACCTGTGTACAGACTGCGTACATCTGGAAACCTGTGTACAGACCGCGTACATCTGGAAACCTGTGTACAGACCGCGTGCATCTGGAAACCTGTGTACAGACCGCGTGCATCTGGAAACCTGTGTACAGACGGCGTACATCTGGAAACCTGTGTACAGACCGCGTACATCTGGAAACCTGTGTACAGACGGCGTACATCTGGAAACCTGTGTACAGACCGCGTGCATCTGGAAACCTGTGTACAGACCGCGTACATCTGGAAACCTGTGTACAGACTGCGTACATCTGGAAACCTGTGTACAGACTGCGTACATCTGGAAACCTGTGTACAGACGGCGTACATCTGGAAACCTGTGTACAGACCGCGTACATCTGGAAACCTGTGTACAGACCGCGTACATCTGGAAACCTGTGTACAGACCGCGTACATCTGGAAACCTGTGTACAGACCGCGTACATCTGGAAACCTGTGTACAGACCGCGTACATCTGGAAACCTGTGTACAGACCGCGTACATCTGGAAACCTGTGTACAGACCGCGTGCATCTGGAAACCTGTGTACAGACCGCGTACATCTGGAAACCTGTGTACAGTAAGGTGACCAGATTTTTAAAATGAAATTCGGGACATATTTTGTTTTTATTGGCAAATGGTAAACTATTTTATATGCATGTTGTCGTCAAATTATATATGCAGTCAGTGGTGTAGTGTGGGTTGTCGGTGCCCGCTACAAGGCAAGAAAATTGTCCAGGCCCGGACTGGGACAACAAATAGGCCCGGGCATCTTAACCGGCCCCTTCCCCACTCTCCATCCTGATGGAGAGGGGAGGGGGAAACCCGACAAAGGTGCGGGGAGCGAGGGGGACAGGAAAAGAGCGCGGGGGGGGGGGGCAGAGAGCACAGGGAAGAACCTTGAGAACATGGGATGGGGCGAGAGCTAGTTATGGTGGCGTTCAGTGATTTTTATCATGACTGCGACATTATGGCGGACACATCGGACACTTTTGACACCATTTTGGGATCATTGTAATTTTTACAGTGATCAGTGCTATGAAAATGCACTGATTACTGTAAAAATGGTAGTGAAGCGGCTAACCACTAGGTGGCGCTGCAGGGGTTAAGTGTTCCCTAGGGAGTGATTCTTACTGTTAGGGGGCGTGGCTACACGTGACACTTCACTGATGTTCCTGATCAGGGGGGAACGGTCATCAGTGACTGTAAACAAGGCATTCCCCTATTCTACCTAGTGACACTAAGGCCTCGTACACACGATCGGACATATCCGATGAAAATGGTTCGCGGACCATTTCCATCGGATATGTCCGATCGGGAGTTTGATCCGATGGCGTGTACACACCATCGGATCAAATTCCCCGCCGCCGGACGGCGCGGTGACGTGGCGGTGACGTTGACGCCGCCACGTCACCGCCAATTCACGGCACCAGGAAGTTAAACACTTCCGTGCATGCGCCGAATGGGGACGACATGTCTGCTGGTAAGTGTACTAACCAGCAGACATGTCGGGCGGACAGATTCCCACCGGATGGATTTCAAAGCATGCTTTGAAATCTGTCGGGTGGAGAAATCTGTCCGCTAGCCCATACACACAAGCGGAGATGTCTGCTGAAACGGTCCATCGGACCGTTTTCAGCGGACATATCCCCTCGTGTGTACGAGGCCTTAGGCATTCCCCTGTTCTGCCCTTTGCTGACCGCAATCGCGGGACTCCTGGGAACATCGAGTTCCCGGGACCCGCAGCCGCACTCCAGAGGGTGGCAAATTTAAAGGGACGTACCTGTACGCCAATCTGCCTGCCCGTGTCATGTTGTCGACGTTTTACTTTCACTGTCAATGATAATGGTAAACAGGACAAATGAAGAGGGTGAATCTCTCCAATAGGGAACAGACAGCAATAAAAATCTAATAGAAGTTTTAATCCTTCTCCACTCCCTCCAAAACGACCTAAAAAAGCTTTGCCTTTAATTATACTTTGAAATTGGAATGTCATTTTACAATCTGCAGCAACTGCGAAATGGTATCATGTCACTATGGACCAAAATCTCTGAGGAATGTTTCCAACACCTTGTTTAATCTCTGCCACCAAGAATTGAGGCACTTCTGAAAGCAAGAGGGGGTCCAACTCAGTATTAGAAAGGTGTACCTAATAAAGTGTCAGGTGAGTGTATACTAAATGAAGTGACTGGCCTCAGAAGATACATACAGATTAAACAAATCCTCCTAAAGATGTACCTAAATGCAGAACTCTCTTCTCTACATCTGTTCAAAGTGATGAATTAGAAAGCTTGTCTGAACTGTCAGGAAAAGGGGGGAGCCGACGTTACACTTGCAGAGCTCAGTGGGGAAAGCTCTGAGAGCTGATTGGAGACAAAAGCCCCCCCACCCCCACCACACAGGAAAAAAGCCGAAGCTGTCAATCAGCTGGAAGTCCCTCCCCTGTCACCATTTTTCTCTCGGTGTCAGGAAAGCTTGTCAGAAGTGACTCATGCTGATAGCAGAGGAACAAAGCAGCAGACAAAAATGACACTTGGTGCTTTTAATTGAGACGTGTACAGTATACTATAGAGGGAAATGCGTTATTTCATGTCTAAAGTTTACAACCACTTTGAAATGTACCTAACTAACCTCTTTCTCTGTTTGTCTTCTTTACCATTATCATCTAAAGTGGGAAAAAAATTGGGTTGCCACCTGAACAGAAATAGTGGGGTAAATCTTCCATTGGGGACACTAGTTCTGGTGACCATGGTGAGAACCAGGGTTTCCTCACCGGATGGATCTCCTCTTATACATCCCATTTTGGATATGGGACAAGAAGTGAAGGGAAAACTCATCTGGGATACACAAGTTGTATAACATTTTCATAAGAGACTCCTTCACAAACTGACATTACCAGAGATCCAGTTAGCCTACCGCAGGTGTTTTGAATACCTGATTTGCCATGTTATAGGAAAAGTATAGTGGTTTTGTACATATTTTCTTATTTATTATAATTAGGAGCACAAAAAATATAAAAAACATTTCATTCTTTTCTGGTAAATAAATACAATATGTTCATATTATTGTTCAGTACTCTCGTTTTTATGTAAAATGTAGAGCTCCTATCATCTGTTAATGTTTCCCCCTTTGTTGACAAATGGATGTTTTGTACAGAACTTTATTAGCTGTAAATGTATGTAAATCCCAAACAATGAACTTCTCTTATTTGGTTTTGTAAACCCTTTTGGTTTGTTAAAGCTGAACTCTAGGTTGAATAAAAATCCTCCCTTGCAGTGGGGCTTGCTCCTGCGCTATAAGGCCTCATGCCCACTGACATTTTAAAAAGCAGCGTTTTTATCGCGATTTTTCCCACGTTTTGCATTGAATTTAATGCACGTTTCACCACGCTAGCTTTCAGCCGCGTTTTTCTTTCTCTATTCAAAATCGAGGTCACACCTGAAGTCAGATCAAGATGATCCGACTTGCGGGGCCACCCGTGTGCTGAGAATCTTAAAGGGGAACCCCGCGATAATTAAAAAAAATTGCGTGAGGTTCCCCCCAATGACGATACCAGACCCTTTGGTCTGGTATGGATCTTAAGGGGAACCCCCCACACCAAAAAAAAATGGTCGCCGGGGTTCCCCCAGGATCCATACCAGACCCTTTTCCGAGCACGCAGCCCGGCAGGTCAGGGAAGGGGGCGAGTAAGGGCCACCCCTCCTAGACCATACCAAGCCACATGCCCTCAACATGGGGGGATGGGTGCTTTGGGGCAGGTGGCACTGCGCCCCCCCACCCCAAAGCAACTTGTCCCCATGTTAATGAGAAAAAGGGCCTCTTCCCGACAACCCTGGCCATTGGTTGTCGGGGTCTGCTGGGGGGGGCGTTTATCAGAATCTGGGAGCCCCCTTTAATAAGGTAGCCCCAGATCCGGACCCCCCACCCTATGTGACTGAGTATGGGGTACATCGTACCCCTATCCATTCACCTGGGGAAAAAAGTGTCAATAAAAAAAACACACTAGAAAGGTTTTTAAAGTAATTTATTAGGCACCTTCGATGGTCTTCTTCCGACTTCAGGGGTCTTCTTCTGACTTCGGGGAACTTCTTCCCACTTCTCCGCCCTCTTCGGCCCCTTCTCCCGCTCTCAGATTCTTCTCCCTTCTGCCGGGCTCCTCCGCTATCTTCTTCTAGCTTTTTTTTACTAGCAGTGGCCTGGTTTTCTCCATCGTCTTCTTCCCTCTTCTCTTCTTCAAATGTTGACTCAACGCTCTCTTCCTCTGTAATAATGTGTGCGTGGCGCGCAACGACTTATAGGCATGGGGCGTGGTCACTGGGTGGTGTCACCTGGTGACCGCACCCCTTTTGATGTCACAGTCCCATCATGATCTTGATCCAACTTCTGGTGCGACCTCTATTAAAATCAATGGGCTCCCATAGGTAACATTGAATCTAAATAGAGAAAGAAAAACGTGGCTGAAAGGTAGCGTGGCGAAACGTGCATTAAATTTAATGCAAAACGCGGAAAAAAACGTGTTAAAAGTGCTGCTTTTTTCCTGGCGTCTGTACTAGCTTTACAGCCCATTTTTCTTTGTTTAACATCCATGGGCATGAGGCCTTAATCGTGTTTAACACCTTTTGGCGGCATCTGACAACTTTAAAGCATTAAAGCAGGGGCTTCAGAACGCACTGGCCCTGTTTTTTTTGCAGCTTATGCCATTTACAGCTCAAAAACTTCATGGTGGGCATGAGGTCATAGGCTAACATGGAGAAGCGTTTTTAAGCTGCATGAGGCCTAAGTGTTCTATGCTAATTTCGGTCTATGGGGTGGGAAAAAGTAGTAATACTTACCTGCCTTTCCGCACCCGCAGGCTCCCTCTATACCGTAAGAATGGTCCCCACTGCCTCTTTTGCCCTATGCTCCAGGGGTCACAGGTCCTCCTGAGGTTAACAAGTTCAATGTAGAGCCCATAGCCCTGCACTGAACTTGAGGACACAGAGGGACAGTGCACAGTGTAAAGGGGAGAGAAGAGCACCAGTTGCCAGCGAGCAGAACACCAGTAAGTAAAACTGAAGCCTCCTAAACCTAAGCAAGTATTTTACCCTTACTGTGGAGGAAGCTTCCCTGTCAGGTAGCATTTATCCTTTCTCTGAGATAGGAATTAAATATATAATTAAAAGCATTTTGTTATAACTGTTCAATAAGTGCAAAAACGACTTGTTGAGTCAGAAATGGCAGATCTGTCCTGTGCACACTTCCTGGGCTATCTCAAGGAGCGCTCCCAGTTCCCAAGAGGGGAGAAGAAAGATTTCAATCGCTTAACAAAAGAGGACTAGGTAGGGCTGACACCAGTTGTGATTTCAGTCCAGGAAAAGTCATTTTTTGTCAGTCCGCAACCAGGAAAATAGAAGCTGATCTAGCAGATCACAGGTGTTTTTCTGTACTTGCAGGGTCTATAAATTAGAAGAAAATCCTACTATATCTATTCTTAAAAAAAATGTTTACCCCCGCCCCTTTCCTCCTACCTATCCTGTATATAAAAAAAGATCTAAAAAGATAACCGTTTTTAATCCATTCCTGACCAGTCTCATGATTTCAAAGCTCCAGCTCCCCTGTGTCAGCTGCTGCAGGGGAGAATATAGAGCACCAACAACAGCTGGATTATAGGAGCCTATGGGTGACGTCATGGCTCCTGAAATTCAGAGCCATTGTTGCGCGCTGATGGATCACATGATTAAAAATAGGTAAGTATACAGATAATTTTTATACAGGTTAGACGGTATAGGTAGGAGGAGGATGTGAGGAGGGAACATTTTAAAGAGTACTTATAGTTAGTTATGCTTTAAAGTGAAAGAAAAGCCTAACGGCAAAAAAGTTTTTTCGTTTTGGATAGAGAGGAGAGGGATTAGAACACCGGTCAGTTTTTTGTTGTTGCTGTCTGTGCCCCCATTAAGGAGATTCACCCTATCTATTTGTCCTGTTTACCATCATCATTGAAAGTAAAAGCAAACCCCCAAATTTTGGGTTGTCCCCAGAAAAGTAATAGAAGGGATATCTTTCAATGGGGACACTAGTTCTGGTGACCTGGGGTCCCAAAGAAACTCCCTTAATTTGCAGAGATTTCATCTTACTTCCTGTTTGGCTATGGGACAGGAAGTGAAGTAAAATCTCTGCAATGGGACACAGATATAAAAATCTTACAGGGGGTCTAAAATGAAAAAATAAATAAAAGTGCCTATAGTTCTAAACCATGGGGAAAGGTATTTTATTTTAACATATTACACCATGCAGTCAAGGGGTCTCAGTGTGTTCAAAAACCATACACAGCTTTGAAATCTTGTGCTTAGTGTAATAACTATACTAGTAAGACACCCTTAAGCCTGGCCAAAGTAGCTGCTGCCCATCTTCTTCCGAACAGAATTCCAGCTTGCCCAGCATTTCAGCATTGCTGGAAGAGAGGGAAAGCACAAGCACATGGTCAGTGCACATGTGAGTGCACACTATCAATGTACAGCTGTAGACAGTGGCAGCGGGTCCTGGCAATGACATTACACACTGTGCAGCCCCTGTACAGCTGTATGCATGAAGGCTAAAATGACATTTACACACATAGCTGAACGATTCAATGCAGAGAATCTTCATCAGTCAGCTCAATCTGAGGTTTTAATGACTGCATGTTTGCTTGAAACGGGATGATTACTGCTTTTAAGTCTCCTTAGATAACCCATAGTACTCTGTGAATCCTTTGTCATACATGAAATGTTTGTTTCCAAAACAAAAATGCACACACATAGTAATTATAGGCTTAAAATATAGCCATTATATTTTCTCTTCATTACAGTTGAAATAAAGAATGCAAATACTTTCCTCTACCAGAAAGTGTAATTTTGAGTTGGCATGTCTTTTTGCAAAAGTATTATTTTTTTTTTTTTTTTAACCATTGTTAGTGTTTAAGGACCATTTCCCACCAGCAACCTTATAGAAGAGATCTGTAGCAGCAACAAATTTGTCTTTTTATTCTCCCAGGTGATTTCTAGCTGACTAAAATACTTCTATGTACAGCCACCAATCACTGGTTGGTCAAAATCACTAGCAGCTGCATCAAATGGCATGAGTAGCAATGGAAGCTGGCTAAACTCTACCTGTTTTAATGCTACAAAACTAAATCGCCCAGCACCTGAGCTACAAATCGCTGGAATTGTAGCAAAACAGACCATTCATATCTTGCAATTGATTGATTTCTAGAAACAAAAATGTTAGGGAGTGGAATTCTGTAGCTGCTACAAATCACTTTTTCAAATTGGTTGTATGACATGACCCTAAGGAATGATCCATGCAGATAGATGAACAACTCTAATGATTGCTGTTGTCTATAGGCATGTAGGGGGAGGGGTATAATGATAGGGGGGGGGGGGGAGAGTGGAAAGAGGGATAGGAGAAAAGTACAGAGAAGAGAGATGGGGCAGACAGAGTGGAGTGGAGAGAAATGGGGGGGAGAGGGGAAGTAAGGAAAGAGAGAGAGAGGGGTGAGAGAGATAGAAATGGGGGGGGGGGGGCACGGGGAGGAGGAAGAGAATGGAGGAGGAACAAAAGTGAGAGAGGAAGATAGATAGATATAAATAGGGGATGGGCAGAGAGGGGGGAGGATGAGAGAGAGAGAGAGAGAGAGAGAGAAAAGAAAAGAGGGGACAGGGAAGCGGAAAGGATGAGGAAGGTAAGAGAGATAGAGAGGGGGAGGAAGGAGAGAGAGAAATAGGGGGTCAGAGAAGGAAAAGGAGGAAGAAAAGAGAGATAGAGAGGAGAGAAATAAAAATAGGAGGCGGCAGGAGGGTAAAAGGAGGACATAAAAAGAGAGAGGAGGAGGAGGAAGGAAAGAGAGAGGGGTAAAAGAGAGAAAGGGGAGAGGGGTAAGAGAGAAAGGGAAGGGGAGAGATAGAAATAGGGGGACAGAGAAAGGGGAGAGAAATAGGGGGAGGAATGAGAGAGAGAGAAATAGGGGGGTACAGGGAAGGGGAAAGGAGGAGAGATAGAGAGGGGAGGAGAGAGTGACAGAAATAGGGGGGACAGAGAGAGGGAAAGTAGAAGAGAGGGGGAGGAGGTAGAGAGAGATAGAAATAGGGGGGGGGGGGCAGAGAGAGGGAAAGTAGAAGAAAGGGGGAGGAAGGAGAGAGATAGAAATAGGGAGGACAGAGAGAGGGAAAGGAGGAGAAATAGGGAGGAGAGAGAGGGAGAGGGAGAGATATAGAGGGGACAGGGAGGGGGAAGGAAAGAGGGAGAGGTAGAAATGGGGGGACAGGGTGGGGGGAGGGGAGAGAGAAAGAAGTAAAGGGGCGAAGGGGGAGAGAGAGAGAGATAAATGGGGGGGGGGCAGAGAGAGGGAGAGGTTGAGAGAGAGGGTGGGCAAAAGAAGGAAAGAGAGCAAGAAATGAGAGAGGGTAAGAAAGAGAGAGAGAGAGGAGGGGGTAGAGAAGAGAATGTATGGGGAAAGAGAGGGAGAGATAAAGAAGGGATGGAGAATAGTAGGGTAGTAATAGGAGAAAATACAGAAAGGATGGGGTTAAGTGTAAGCTAAGCGGAACAGGGGTAAAAGAGAAGAGAGAGAGAGAAAGAGGGGAGAAGGAGAAAGTAAGCAAAATATGGAGATATAGGGAAGACAGAGTGAGATACAGAGGGTGGGGGACAAAAAGGAGAGATGGGAAGGGGAGACGAGAAAAGGGAATATAGATGAGAGAGGGGTATATAGAAAGCAGAGGTCACAAAATGAGTGAGAGAAGGGAGGGAGGGAGGTGGATGGACAAGAGAGGGGACAAATAAAGGGAGGTGGAGATAAAGAAGGGAGAGGACAAAAACTGAGAGAGAGAGAGAGAGAGAGAGAGAGATGAAGTTTTGGTCAGATTAGGACGGCTGAATCCAGTCCATCTTGTGGTCCCTGATTAGAGTCAGTCCCTTTAGATATAAAACAAGGACTATATCAGGTCGCTGTCGGCACAGCCGCACTCTCCTCCTGTCCCTGGCCCAGCCTCAGTCGTCATCAGCTGGTACCTGTGGCTCCCTCCCCCATCCTCCCAGTCCAGCTGACAATGGTTATCTCTAATGACTAATATAGTGAAATGTATATTTTCTGCTTTGTGTTGTCACGGATCGTGCAGCAGAAAAAGCCAATTACCATCATGCTTTAATTGCGATGTGTCACAACACAGGCGGCACAAATTGCTATGTGTAGTGTGGGGATCCCCTGGGTGGAATTGTCGGGCGCCCATTGGAGGGGACTCGGAGGTCCGATGACCGGCTGATTTCAGGAGCTCGGGGCGCTGGACAGCTCCCATCAGATGCTGGCTGGCTCCACCCTGGTGCTTCTCCAGGTCTCCACTCCTCAATCTCTGCAGCTCCCCCAGGGGCCCTCCGCTCCTATATGGGGCCCCCGTGTCCCCCCTTCCTCCCCCATCTGAAGCTGCCACTGATTAACCGGTAAAGCCATCCAGTGAATTGGCTGTCTCCATCACCAGCAACCCCAGTGCCTGAGATTTCTGTGTCTACAGGCAAAAGGAGGGGAGGGGGAGGGGCATTTAACCCTTGCCATGCTGCCAGCTCCTCAGCTCCCTCCTTGCACTGTAGAGAAGCCCCTTCTGAATTAGATGTTTTCCTTTTCTTTAAGGAAGGTGTGTGTTGGGGGGAGGGGGGGCTGCAGAGTGCCTACAGAAGAATATTTTTGCTTATTCCAGGGGTTGTTGGGCTAGGTGGAGCCCCCAGCTGATTGGCTGTTGGATGTCACATGCCTGGCTTCTTATAGGGGCTGAGGTTCTCAAACTGCTTCACTGTCTTATTCTGGTAACTAAGTGTCAGTGCAGGCACCAGCAAAGGGAGGCAATCCCACCGGACAAGGAGGCACCAGGCAGGGGACTGGCACAGGGCACCCAGCTACACCAGGATTACTGACATCTTCTTCACACTGATTGAGGAGGAGAGGAGAGGAGAGGAAAGGAGAGCAGAGCAGAGGAAAGGAGAGGAGAGCAGAGGAAAGGAGAGGAGAGCAGAGCAGTGCTTGGAGCTCCCAGCTGGGCTGCAATCAGTGGGGAGCTTGTCTGGCTCAGCAGTCATTGCTTCTCATGAAAGGCAGCAAAGTGTGAGCAGGGGCTGTGCATGGGGATGTGTCTACACCCCCCAACCTTGGCTGCCACTTTGGATTCTAACGCTTGCCTCTGTCCGTTTGTAGAATGGCACGGTTTGGAGATGACCTGCCCACCCGCTATGGAACTGGGGTGCCGGGGGGAGCTGGGCGAGGGAGCGGCCGGCAAGGTGGCCCCCAGCCCGGCCAAAGGATGTACAAGCAGTCCATGGCACAGCGGGCGAGGACAATGGCACTGTACAACCCCATCCCGGTCAAACAGAACTGCTTCACCGTCAACAGATCGCTCTTCATCTTCAGCGAGGACAATGTCATCCGCAAGTATGCCAAGAGGATCACTGAGTGGCCATATCCTTCCTCGGGGGCAGGGCCAGAGGGCGTGGGGCTCCCTGGGGGTGGGGAGGGGGCAATGGGGCTCGCTCAATGCACAGGGGGTATGTTAAAGAAATGTATAAATGTAATAAACCAGCTACATGTATGTGCATGTCGGTATCAATTACTATTATATCTATCCATCTACTTACCTATGTATCATCTATCTATGTGTCCCAAGCATTACCAATTTCCAATCCTTAGCTGCTTATCTACCTACCTATCTACCTACCTTCCTATTTATCCATCTATCTCTGTGTTCCAAGCCTTATGACATCTAGCTGCTTAGCTACCTACCTATGCATCCATCTATCCATGTGTTCCAATCCTTAGCTGCTTATCTACCTACCTACCTTTCTATTTATCCATCTATCTCTGTGTTCCAAGCCTTACTATATCTAGCTGCTTCGCTACCTACCTATGTTTTCATCTATCTACGTGTCCCAATTACCTACATACCTTTCTATTTAACCTTATATGTCTGTGTCCTAAGCCTTATGACATCTAGCTGCTTAGCTACCTACCTATCCATCTATTCATGTGTTTTAATCCTTAGCTGCTCATCTACTTACCTACCTCTCTATTTATCCATCTACCTAGGTGTCCTAATCCTTATTATATCTCTATGGTTATCTACCTACCTATTTATGTATCTATCTATCTACCTATGTGTCCTAATTATTATATATGTCAGCTTATCTATCTACCTAGCTATGTATTCATCTTTCTATTGGCTTATCTGTCTGCCTATCTAGAGTACCTCTATCTATCTATTTATCTCCATCATGTCTGTATCATATTTAACTGTCTAGTTGCCATTGGGGGCCTGCTGTACCCTATCCGCTCTTGTGGCCTAGAAGTGAAAGTGTTAAAAGACACAGTGGTTAATATGCAGATGTCAGTAGGATTGAAGGTGCCCCCCCCCCCCCCTACTCAATTTAGGGTAGTGCCAGCCTGGTGTAATATGTCACACAGAGTATTCCCACATATATATTGGGGTGGGTGGCTCAGGTGGCATATTGGTTGGCGGTAGGGTGAATAGAGCATGCCAATGGTCAAGGTAGTTCCTGGTCTCCAGGGTTTGGGTGTGTAGAGTTGGGAATTTCCCCCTTTGAGGGCTGGTTGTTATGAAAGCCCACACCTATTGATTGGTTTGTGTGTGTGTGTGTGTGTGTGAGCGAGAGAGAGAGAGGCGTCAGGGCCTGTTGGAAGAATCCTAGCAACCCCTGTGTGTCACCATCCCTGGGCTGTGCTGCACCAGCTATGGAGGAAGCAGCCTTAGACATATGCTGGGGTCATTAGGTGTACACCAAACCCACTGGTAGCCAGGGAAGGTTTTAATCACTGACTTGGATGGGGGGGGGGCTTTTGTAACACCTCCATGTATACCTTACCCATAGGCCAGACATTAAGAGATGCTGATCTGCTGTGTGTGTTAGGTGTATCTTATAATGCCATTTCTGTCCAGTGTGATTATTATTATTATTTTTTTTATAAGTGTGCATTTTATGTTTGTTGAATTCATTATGATTCAGTGTGTTTTTTTGTATGTGTGTCTACCTGTGGGACTCTGTGGAATGTATGATTGGCCATGTATAGCGTATACATCAATAAGTAATTTTTGTCGGTGTGTGTTTGTGTGTACCTTTAGAAATAGTACCAAATAAGTGTCCAATATATATTCAGCATGCATTATTTGTGTGTGTGTGTGTTGCAAATGATTGTGTAATGTGCATGTAGGTCTGCTAGATTTGTGAGTGTAGTACATATGCTTGAGTGTACACAATATATGGAATTTATTGTGAATTTGTGTAGTATGTGTATGATTATGTGTGTATTGTTTATTGTGTGTGTGTTTGGGGGTGGGGTGTTGGGTGTGAATGCACTGTGTCTATGGAGCTGCACTGTTCTTTCTTTACTAGCAGCTGAATATCTAACAATGTATCACTGCCTCTTGTCATCTTCCTGACTGCTCTGTACACTATCATTCCAAACCCCATACAGCCATGGCGGATCATTGTATATGGTGCCAATGGGCAGGATTAGCTGCTAGTGCAGTCTGTAGGCACCCTGCTGCACCTATTCCATGTTGGATGATATGTTATGAAGGTGATCAAGCCTCAGTTCAAACTGCAATACCATGCAGAGGTGACAGCATGCAACACAAAAGGACATATCTTCGATTTGTAAGCTGAAACAATGCAACTTCTAAATTAGCCCTTGTCCCTTATATTGCACTAACCTTGCCACACATTGTCCCTGTATGTACAATGTATATCCAGGGGCTTCCAATCATCTCTTGTGATTTCAAAGCACAAGGAAGATGTGCAAAGTGCTGCAACCTTTTAGCAGCCATATTTTGCCAAAATCGTGAAAGATTGTTTTTGATTGATCACTGTGGGCTCCTGGGTTTTGCACATTACATTTTGTCGTGTTTAGAAAAAAAAGTGATAGAATTGAAAGAATATCTAAACCCCAAAACATATTGAAGCTTCCCCGTCTTTAGATGTGCCGGCTGCTTAAGGCTGGGTTCACACCATTGAGAATTGGATGCGGTTCCTCCAATTCACAATAGCAGGAGATTTTTACTGGTTCTCTATGGAGCCGGTTCACATATCTCCGCAGCGGGTCTGGTGCGTTTTGGTCTGTTTTAAGGTCTGAATTCAGCCCAAAATTTGGTCTGAAATCAGACCCGGAACAGTGGACCGGGACGGACCTGGCTCCTATATGTGAACCCAGCCTTAAAGGGACACTAAAGTCAGGGATTTTGTTAAAAAAAATAACAAACATGTGATACTTACCTCCACTGTGCAGTTCGTTTTGCACAGAGTGGCCCGGAAACCTGTCTTCTGGGGTCCCTCGGCGGCTGTCTGGGCTCCTCCTCGCAAAAGCTTTCCCTCTTCATGCGAGGGCGCTCGCATGGAGGAAAGCTTTTGCGAGCGCGCTCCCGTGATACAGCGGCGGCCATA
This sequence comes from Rana kukunoris, assembly GCA_029574335.1. Classification (NCBI taxonomy): domain Eukaryota; kingdom Metazoa; phylum Chordata; class Amphibia; order Anura; family Ranidae; genus Rana; species Rana kukunoris. The sequence goes on along the minus strand of CM056057.1, from coordinate 129,331,081 downwards.
GCCGCCGACTGTATCACTCGGCTCCGCCCCCCAGCGCGCCACGTCATCTGCCCTGATTGACAGCAGCGCTAGCCATAGGATGCATGAAGGTAAAAAAACTTGTACCTTTACAACCCCTTTAAAGTCTTAGTTTATTGGCTTTTTTCCCATTTTATTTGACCTGATGATCCAGTGAGTAAAACACTTCCTGTCTAAGGCCTGCATTTTTTAGTGCATTTTCAGTTTTGCAGAAACACACTACAGTCCATTTAACACGGTTTCTTATGGGTCATGTTCACATCTGTGCATTTTATGGAAAGGGCCAGGGACTTTTTTGATTTATTGAAGTCTATGGAACGAAAAACCAGAAAAAAGTGTATTGAAAAACACAAAATGCACCTGGAATATGCAACCTGCATAGGTGTGAACCAGGCCTAAGGGTGCCTTATCTATCTATGGAGGAGCAATGGAGACACTCTTGGACAGATGTACTGACTGGAGAGGTCAGTATTAGGCCTGGTTCACACCTATGTAGGTTGCAGTAGATGCATTTTCCCAGTGTATTTTGCGTTTTTTTTTTTTTTTTTTCCACACAAGTTTTTAATGCATTTTTGATTTTGTTTTGGGAGGAGGAGCCTGTTGTCTTGTAGGAGAAATTGGGAAAAATGCGACAGTAATGCTTTAAAAACGCATGCACTTCACTTTGGTACATTTCCATTGAAGTCTATGGAACCAAAAGCAAGTCCCTGATCCTTTCCAAAAAAATCGCACAGGTGAAAAACTTACAGATGTGAACGTGACCCATAAGAAACCATGTTAAGTGGACTGTAGTGCGTTTATGCAAAACAGAAAATGCACTGTAAAACGCATAGGAGTGAACCAGGCCTTTCACTAAACCCCCCACTAACCCACCCATATTTTTTCATAACCCCTATTTCTCTGGTGATGTGATTAGTACATTTCAGATGCTCACTCACCCAGCAGATCCAGATCTGCCCCTCTAAACCTCTTCTGGCAGCGCTCGGTCCTGCACCGCCATGTTTGTCATCGATAGGCTGCCAGATGTTCCAGGATCAGCCAGAACGCCTCTTAATGACGCACTATTAGGCCTGCCCCCTCTTCCTTTCCTAAGCCCCCTGAAATACGTGATGTGCATATCCTAGCGATAAAGGGAGCACAGTGCACATCATTCACCTAGGCAAATGATGTTGACCAGGGGGTAGGGGGATGAGCAGGGCAGAACATTTTCTTTTAAGTAAAAGGGGAAAAAAAAGATGGTTTTACTTGTAGAGGACTGGAGGAGGGATTAAGATTTGTAGGTTAAAGAGCCACTTTAAGCAGGGTATACACCTTGAAGGTTTTTTCTGTTTACCCAGCGGGTTGAACAAAAAAAAAAAAGACTGACAGATCTCTCTCGCTGTGCTATTGAATTCTGACAGCGGGGACTCCCTCCCGGTCAGATCAGGCTGAATATGCTGGTTTTCCAGGAGCACTTTTCGACACAAGCTGGTCGCTTAGCTCAGCTTTTGTTGAACAGACAACAGTACACATAAATGACATTTTCTCTGGTTCCTGCTGAACTAGCCTATTTCCAGTCCATGTACCATGCTTTAGATGGACTAATACATTGATTTTACATGAGTAACCCCAGCTAACACTTTTAAAGCAGATTTTACTTGGGGGTGAATAAAAGCTGACCATTGTAAACACCCCTGTCAAGTGTTAAATGGTTTGTCTTAACCATCTAATTGCCACTTTTTCTGGACAGCTTGGTCTGCTAAAGCTGAAAAATAACAGACTAAAGTTGACCAACAGTTAGTTCATTTCCTTTTTTTTTATACTGTTGTTTTTTTTTTTTTTTTGAACTTCTAGAAACAAAGTACATACAGCCAGTAGTGTATTAAAGTGTTGTGCTGTCCTAGGCCTACCCCCCCCCCATTTCTGTCAAGGCCACACCTCTTGCTGTTTAACACCCGCCCTGATATTTTTAAGTGGGGACACTAGTTCTGAGGGCGCGGGGGACGACGACAATGAATTCCCTTAATTTGCATAGATTTCCTCTAACTTCCTGTTTGGCTATGGGGCAGGAAGTCAAGGTAAATATATGCATTAGGACAGGGATGGTAAAAAATAAACTGACAGGGGCTATAACCCTCCCTTACTCTATCCAAAATGGGAAAACAAAGTGTTGCCTATAGTTCAACTTTAAGCACAAATTTCTGATAATTTTATGGAGAGGACTAAGAAGATATAACCATGCCAGTGGTGCAGCAGAAAACATATAGCACAGTGAGGAAGGTTTGTGGTCCAGGATGATAGGACAGTCAAAATTAGAAGCAGCGCCACCCCCCTCCCCCAGTTGCAGAATTCAATGGAAGAAATTCATGGACAGCCGCACACCAAAATAAACCTTGAAAGGTAGCCTTTATTGGTGCAAAAAGGTTAAAAGCGCTACAAAACACAGCACAACAAGCAGTGAGATATTAAAAAACTGACACGTTTCGCACAGAGGTCTAGTGCTTAGTCATAGCTAGTTGCAGAATGCCGGCCGCCCGCATACCGAAAGGAGTGTGACTGCTTTATGGGGGCGCTAGACTAATTTGCCTCTCAGCCCAGTTCTCCCCATAAGACTGGCAGTGGTACTACACTAACAGTGTAGCGCAAGCTGGCGGGGACTCTTTCCGTGCTGCCCCCCAGCCATAGACATGTGCCTGGGCACACCCTAATCATCTAGTGCACATTAGCATATTGCTCTGTGTGCCAGTGGGTAGATGGGAAAGATCTCCCTCTTACCCACTCTGCCATAAGAAAAGTGCTTACTTGCTTCTCTTTCATTGTGCCAGCAGGGAGACTAATGTACCAGAACAATATGCATGTAGACGCATACACACACACGTGTGTTTGAGCGTTGGGGTGCACACCCTAATACAGGGATCCTCAAACTATGGCCCTCCAGCTGTTGTAGAACTACACATCCCATGAGGCATTGTAACACACTGACATTCACAGACATGACTAGGCATGATGGGAATTGTAGTTCCTAAACAACTGGAGGGCCGTAGTTTGAAGACACATGCCCTAATACAATAGGCTGCGCGCACCTCTGCTCCCTGCTAAGTGCTGCCCTAGGCCTGGGCCTTGTTGGCCTAGGCCAGAATACAGTGTTGCATACAGCATAGATAGCAAGTCAAAGGGACAGAATACATCCCATATGTAGCCTACCAAGGGTGATCTCTAAGTAGAACCTAAAATAACATCCATGGATATACTAGTTACACTAAGTTTTTTTGTTTATTCAGTTAGTGGGCTAAACAAAATAACGAAAAGACAGATGGGAATTTTTCCAGTGTGTTCCTTTGAAAGACGTGGATTAAAAAATCAACTGTCGTCAAGAGGGGGAGCCCACATACTGAGTGTCCAGTAGGGACTGGGAAATTTGATTAGTGTATGGCAGGACCACCAGGTGAAAAAAAAGTAAAATGATTAAAACTAATGCAGCCACCACCTTTAAGGATTTTTAGGCCTTTTGCTTTTGGGTTTAGATAAGATTTTCAGTTGGTCTGTTTTCTGGGTAATGTCACAGTCAATATAGACTGATATATTGCACATTCATATTGACACCCTAAACTCCAAAATGTGATTGTGTGTCATTCAGACCTGTTCAGCTCAGAAAGGGTTTTTTAAACATCAATTTAATATAGTTTGCCTTATATGTGAAATTCGCAAGAATTGGTAGGTTCTTCTTGCCTTCCATGTGTGGCTAATTAAGGACGTATTTTAATAATAATATACAGAGACCAGCTTTGGTGACATCGTTGCTTGTTGCTAAGTTACTTCTATATTGGCGACCTGAAGGGTGTAAAGTCCAAGCAGAGGACAACAAATGCTCTCCAGTGTGAGGGGACAACAAATATTTATTCAAAACACTTTTGCTTTGCTGTATGTGACTGCAGGCAGCGTTGTTATGTGTTTTTTCTTTTATATATATATATATATAAAAGAAAATATTTGGTCTTGCTTTGCTTTTTTCTCTTTTTTTTTTTATATTCTCATCAGTGATCTTTATTTATGTCTTTAAAGGATATTTGACCAAAAAAATATTTGTCAACAAGATTTTGAAACATTATTTTGTAAATAAAATGAAAAAGTTTGATGATAAAAGCAAAAAAAAAAAAAAAAAAGTATAAGTATACTTATACTTTTTTTTTTTTTTTTTTTTTTTTTGCTTTTAAGTATAATTATACTTATACTTTTTTTTTTTTTTTTTTTTTTTTTTTGCTTTTATCATCAAACTTTTTCATTTTATTTACAAAATAATGTTTCAAAATCTTGTTGACAAATATTTTTTTGGTCAAACATCCTTTAAACACATAATTAAAGATCAATGATGAGAATATAAAAAAAAGAGAAATATCAAAGCAAGGCCAAATATTTTCTTAATGTAATGTTGTAATGCTACGCAGACATGTACACATAAATCCAACTATAAGGGCTCATGCACACAGCAGCTAAAAAAAAGAAAGATGCTTTTACAGGCATTTTGAGCTTTTCTTTCAGCTTGAAGAAGCTTGTGCTTCTTTTGTGCTCTTGTACACGTTTTTATTAAGCTTCTTTGAGCTTTTTTTGAGCATAACCGTTTTTTTTGACAAACCCTCCTAGATAGTATTTTCTTAACCATTGTATAAACAAAATAAAAAGATGGAACAAACGTTTTTTTTTTAAAGCTTCTTTGAGCTTTTTTGAGCTCTTTGGGGTACTAGCTCCCCTCAAAAACGCACATTTGGTGTGTTTTGTTTTTCTCTGCCTGTAGAAGCATATGCCTAAAAAAGCCTGAAAAAGCCATAGGGCCAGATTCAGGTAGGAGAGCGAATCTTTATTTTGGAGTAACGTTTCTCATTTACGTTACTCCGCCGAAACTTTAGGAGCAAGTACTGTTATTCACAAAGCACTTGCTCCTAAAGTTGCAGCGGCGTAGCGAAAATGAGCCGGCGGAATTCAAATTGGGTGGGTAGGGGGCGTGTATTATTTAAACTAGGCGCGATCCCACGGCGAACGTACTGCGCATGCGTCGACTGTCAGTGCGCATGCTCCAAATTCTGTCAGTGAACGTCAATGACGTCAATCCCCATTCACGGACGTTTTACGCAAACGACGCGAACATTTTTAAATTCGACGCGATGACGACGGCCATACTTAACATAGGATACTCCACCTAGGGGGCATGTTTTTCTTTACGCCGCGTATCGCTTAAGGAAACGTCGGAAAGTCACTGCGTCGGGCCCGAGTACGATCTCGCTGATTAACATATTCTCGGCGTCAATCAGCGGGAACGCCCCGAGCGCCATTTTTTAAATTGCAGTTCCGATACGACAGGGAAATACAATTACGCAGCTCGTATAGGAACTCCAACCCGGCGTTTCTTGTTTTCTGCTTACAGAAACGCCAGCTCAAAGTGAGAGTTATGCTGGCGTATCACTGATACTCCAGCCTAACTCTACCTGAATCTGGCCCTATGTGTGCATGGACACATTGGCTAACATGGAGGGGAGTTTCCAGGCAGAAAAAATAAGAAGTCAAAAGCCTGTAGGAGCCGCTTCTTTGAGCTGCAGTGTGCATGACCCCAAACTCTGGTTGAAAAAAAAATTCCATTCAAGTATGTATGAAGTCAAAAAAGCACTTATTATTATTGTTTATTTAAATTTTTTGTGCTGCTGTGATCTGACTTCTTGTTAGAGGATGGCTACATTAGTTCCCCATGGTCCCACTATATGGAAGAATGTAGCCACTTTCTCTTGCTTGCTTCCGAGATAAACTATGGGATGTGTACTCTGCATAGAGCAGCACATGTGACCACTACTAATGTGCACTGATTGTTCCAAATCAACTGAAGTGAGGGGGGAATGGAGAGGTGTGGCAGCCTATTAAAAGGAGGCAGAAAAACGCAGTAAGAAACAATTCCATGAAAAATAGACTACAGAGCAATTAAAGTTGTACATGCTCTTTTGTTTCTCAAGATAATAAACACGTCATACTTTCTTGCTCTGTGCAGTGCAATAATATTGCACAGAGCAGTCTCTTGCCTCCTCTTTTGGGGTCTTCCATCAGCGCTCACCGCTTCTCTTCTCTGAGTGTCCCCATAGCAAGCTGTGTGCTGTGGGGGACTTGTGCGGGCACACTCCCGAGCCAGGCTGTGTGTGTCCATGGACACACACAGCTCAGTCCTTGCCCCTGCTTCCTCCTCCTCCTTGAATGGTAGCAGCAGTAGCCAATGGCTCCCACTGCTGCCTGAGTACCTGGGAGAGGGGAAAGAAGACCTGCACAAACCAGGCACAGATCGATACAGAGTATAGGTAAGTGTTAAGGGAGCTTATCTCAGTAGCACGCAAAAAGGGATGGTTACGTTACAGCGGGACCATGGAAAACAAGCGTAGTCACCCTTTAACAGAAAGTCAAATCACAGCAGCAAAGACAGACATTTAAAGGAGGCTGAGTGGATAGAAGGTTCTTTTTTTTTTTTTTGGAGTTAAAGTGGTTGCAAAAGCAGAATGTGTTGAATCTTTCAGAATGCAGCTTCCCCCTCCCTGCCTTATACTTACCTGGGCCTGATCTCAATACAGTGCTGAGCCCTCCTCATTGGCTCAGACACAGCAGTGGGAGCCATTGCAGTCAATCTCAACCAGTGAGCAGGGGGCGGGCCCAGTATCTTATGGACACACAGAGTGGGGGCTCAGGAGCGAGCATGCATGAGTGCCCCCATAGCAAGATACTTGGCTGGGGGAGGGACCAAGAGCTCCGGTGGAGGACCCACGAAAATGAGGATCGGGGCTGCTCTATGAAAAGCCATTTCACAGAGCAGGTAAGTATAACCTGTTTGTTATTTTAATTTTAAAAATCATGTCTTTACAATCACTTTAAGGTACAAAAACTTCTGTATGCAGCTCCCCCCCCCCCCAGCCCACCCCCACGCTTACCTGATCTTGATTCATTAATGTGCCCACGAGCAGTGGTTCTCTCCGCTCTCTCTCCTCATTGGACAGAGAGATAGCAGCGGATACCATTGGCTCCTGCTGCTGTCAATCACAGCCAGTGAGCAGGGGCGGGCCTGAGTCCCGTTCTGTGTCTTGTGGACACACAGAGTGCAGCTCAGGATTGAGTCTGCACGAGGGGCCCCATAGCAAGTGTCAGGAGCATCAGCGGAGGTCCTGAGAAGAGGAGGATTGGGGCTGCTCTGTGCAAAACCACTGCACAGAGCAGGTCAGTATAATATGTTTGGTTTAAGAAAAACATTTTTTTTTCAAGTATGTATTTTTTTTTAACAAACAGAGTTTAGTGTCACTTTAAGTAATGGATGTGTATGAAATATTTTTGCAGAATAAGGATATGGTTTAGAGTCACTTTAAGGATGAAGGTTTTAAAAAACAGTTTGCACTGTAGTGTAAAGTATGTATATAGAATTGTTTCCAATTAATTTCCTTAACAATGCTTACTCCATTTGAATATATGATTTTAGCCACCATTATTGCCAACTGCATTGTGTTGGCTCTGGAGCAGCACTTGCCGGAACACGACAAGACAGACATGTCAGAGAGACTGGTAAGATCTATTTCTTTATTATTTTTGGTCCTTGTTCACTTCTTAAAAAAACTGAATATATTTATTTAAAGGGCATGTAAACCCTAACAATGAACTTCTCCTATTTGATGCCTGTTCAACTGTTATAACAAATTGCATTTAATAGCATTTTTATCTGTGAGATAAGTGCAAGAAATACCCGTTGATCCTGTAGAAAGCGTATTGGCTGCCTTTTGTATTTGTTACCTTGTTCTGAGCTAACTCTAAGGACTACAGAAACCCTACCCCCTCTACGTTATGGAAGGGGGGAGGTGTTTGGAGCCCCGCCCTAGGGTGATACTGCTGCCTCTCCATATATACAGTAGGGTGAGTGAGCATTGTCACCCAAGGCAGGAAGTGTGTTATCTGGCAGGATCACCAGGTGGAAAAAAAAAGAAAAAGAAAACTAAGGCTCTTTCACTTACCTCATCCTTTGATTTTGCTTTTAAAATGTCCTTATTTCTTCTGAGAAATCCTCACTTCCTGTTCTTCTGTCTGTAACTCCACACAGTAATGTGAGGCTTTCTCCCTGGTGTGGAGTGTCGTGCTCGCCCCCTCCCTTGGACAGGAGAGTCAGGACGCCCTCTGAGTTGCAGATAGAGCAAGAAGCTGTGTGTTAGTGGGCGTCCTAACTCTCCAGTAGTCCAATGGAGGGGCGAGCACGACACTCCACACCAGGGAGAAAGCTTCCCATTACTGTGTGGAGTTACAAACAGGAAGTGAGGATTTCTTAGAAGAAATAAGGACATTTAAAAGCAAAATCGAAGGATGAGATAAGTGAAGGAGGACTGCACTAAGGTAAAGGAAGCTTTAAAGCATTTGTTACCCCCAACATTTTATATTCCTGATATGTGCCTGCTGTACAATGTACTTGTATGAGAAAGTATCCTGTTCTCTTTGTATTGCTTCCTTTGTGTGAAATCCCTGATGTTTCTGCCAGTCCCCTTGCTTTCCTATTAAAAATGACTACACTAAGCAGGAGAACAAATCATGGCCAGTTTTCTAGCTATGCTGGGAACTCAGTGTGAATGTGATCACTTATAAATAAGGGGAAAAATGTATTTATAACGTTTTTTTTTTTTAATATCTACAGTAAAACCCTGGTTTGAGAGCGTTTTGCAAAACAAACAAGCAAAATGTTTTAATAAATGTTGCCTTGATATACAAGTGATGTCTTGATATAAGAGTAGCGTCATGTCACAACTGAGTATAAAAAAAGAAGAGCGGAGCCTCTAAGGCCCCTTTCACATTGAGGCGTTTTTCATGCGGTACAGCGCTAAAAATAGCGCTGCTATACCGCATGAAAAATCATGCCCTGTAGTGTTCAATGTGAAAGCCCGAAGGCTTTCACACTGAAGCGGTGCGCTAGCAGGAACGCTCCAAAAGTCCTGCTAGCCGCATCTTTACCGCGGTATAGGAGCGGTGTGTTCACGGCTCCTATAGCGCGCCTTCCCATTGGAATCAATGGGAAACTGCGGTAATAGCGCGGTATTAACCCTTTTTCGCCCGAATATCGCGGTAAACACGACGGTATAGCGGCGCTACAAATAGCGCGGCTATACCGTCACCGCGGCTCCACGCCTCAATGTGAAAGGGGCCTAAGTGTAGCAATATGGTTACATTTAATGAAGGTACAACATTTAGCAAAGTATTGCTACACTGAGGCCCCGTACACACGTACGAGAACCTCGACGGGCCAAACACATCGTTCCGCCTGTCGAGGTTCTCGCCGGGCCGTCAAAATCGTCGACCAAGCCGTCAGGAAAGGCGCCGAGCCATGGTTCTCGATGGGCCATTGAGCAAATAGAGAACCTGCTCTCTATTTTGGCTCGACGGCTTTCTCGACGGGACGCTCGGCGAAAACGTACACACGACCGAGAACCTCGGCAGAATATGGATCCCAGCGAGCTTCTCGCTGGATTCTGCCGAGGTTCTCGGTCGTGTATACGGGGCCTTAGAGGTGCTTCTCTTCTCTTTTATGCCCTGTAAAAAAATGCTTTGATATACAAGTGCTTTGGATTTTAAGCTTGTTTCTAGAACGAATTATGCTCGCAATCCAAGGTTTTACTGTATACAAAAATGTTTTGCCTTTCATTTCTTTTTTTTAAACTGAATATGTTGTTTTACAAGGTGGTCATTGACAATCACTTTAACTGAACTCCCTAAAGTTAGAAGCTGATTGCAAAAGCTGTGCATGGTAGCCACTTTCCAGTTTTTGTAAATTAACCCCATAAGGTATTTTTTATGCTAAAGGCCAGGTAATGAGGTCATCTAACTTGTATTGGAGACTGCACTGAACTGACTGGATTGGTCATTGGTCCTGAGTGGGTATTTGTGTGGGTAAAAAGGAAGGAATGTCTTTCTATTGGGGCCCAGTGATTAATGGTGGTGATGGGCCCTCTTGGGGATTGGACAGCTGTCTTTTCTGTGCGACCTTAAGGTTGTTTCAGCATGTACACTTGGATAAAAAAAAGGAAACAAGAGGTTCACACCCGGTGTCCAGAGAAATGTGACTTCTAAAATCTGGTTCATGGATCTTTATTAAAATTTGCAACATGCACATCAAGGCAACATGTTTTGGGGGAACAGACTCCTCCTCCTTCAGGGTTGTTGCTGCATTGGTGGGAACAATTCCCATGAGTGGTTATGTTGGATTAAGGATTCTGAATAGCAGAATGCCGGCTTTTGTTGTATAGACAGCAAGCTTGGGAATTGTTCCTGAAGAAGGGGAGTCTCTTCCCCCCGAAACACATTGGCTTGATGTACATGTTGCTACTTTTTAATAAAGATCCAAGAACCAGATTTTAGAAGTCACATTTCTCTGGACACCGGGCGCACCTTCCTTTTTATCTAGGTAAAGAGGTATGGCAGCAGCAGAGACACTGCAGATTCTGGAAAGTGTTGTCTCCCTGTGTAACCTAGCAGGTGTCAGCCCATTACGTTACAATTCTTTTGGTGGGTAAGACCCCTTTCAGGCGGTACAGCACTAAAAATATCGCCTAAATACCGCCTGAAAAACTCCTGCCCAGCCTTCTCAATGTGAAAGCCTGAGGGCTTTCACACTAAGGGGATGCGCTGGCATAAGAGAAAAAAATCTCCCGCAAGCAGCGTACCGCTCCTTCCCACTTAAAACAATGGGAAACCGCAGAGGCGCATTGCGGGCAGTATTGACCCTTTATCAGCCGCTAGGGGGGGTTAATACCGCACCGCTAGCGGCCGAATTCCGTGGCAATTCCGACGGTATAGCACTGCTATTTTAAGCGGCGCTGTACCGCCACCGCGCCTCCCGCCCCAGTGTGAAAGGGGCCTAATACTAATGTACAAATCAACCTTTGTAGCACATACCTATCTATATCCTCTGTGTGTCTTTCAAAGGCAGATTTAGCTGTGGGCTTTAGCGTGGTTCAGCAGGAACCTCTTGTTTCAGTGTGTAAATCTCACCCACAGCCACTGCGCTGTTTTATGAAGAAATAATGGAGTGCGTCTTATTGTCCTGATTTTATTGGTTCTTGTAAAGCATCACTATAAATATTGTATGAGAGGCATATGCACTACAACGCATGGCAGACAAAGAGGCTTGAACCCTAACCTTTCAGGTCAGCAGAGGACTGGGCTTTGCTAAGCATTTAGGAAATGTGCAAATGGTTGTAGTTTAAGGTATGCAGATACCCTTCCATCCAATTCACATCTTCGGGTCTTATGTGCATTAGCAGACGTCCATCCTGCTGAATCTGTGATTTTCAATCACAAAATGCACATTACATAGAGTTCAACGGTAACATGTGTCAAAATGTGCCAAAATGCACAATGCAAATACAACATACTGCACATCAAACATGGATTTCTTCTACTGTAGACTCTTAGTGCCCAACCTGCATCCCAAGGGCCACATGCAGCTCTTTAGTACTTTTGTGTGGTAATCAAACCCCAGCAATCTGTAATGGGAGTGGGAGCATTGATTTGTAAAGGGATTATCACAATGATCTGCTAGCCTCATGTAATATGTCCCAGTATTTTTATTATCATCTGGAGCATGTCTCCAGTTTCCAACCTAAACCTGACCATAGATGGACCACTCTTAGAAATCATGGGGCCTTGTACAGGCTTCCTGATGGGGGCCCCCTAACTTAGCCTACACCCCACCCACCTCCCAAGGTGCAGTAAACAGCAGCACTGACTTTATCCGCCTACACCCTAAAAATGAAAAAAATGTCCCTCCTTTTTTCCACCACCTGGGTCTCTCTTGTTGACCGGATGGGGCCCAGGGAAATATAATATAAGCACTGGTAAGCAAGTAGGAGCGGGGGTGTCGCTAGTAAAATCCATGTATTTGTTTAGGCAGAAATCCACAATAAAGCTGCCCCAGACCCCCTGTTTAACAGATGTGCCTGGGCCCAGTACCACAGGACCAGTTGTACAGCCCTGCATGGATGGGTCAGACCAGCTGGTTGAATAAAAAAAAACTGACCTGGTTTCCTTGAATGTGTGGATGGGGGAATTTTCTTTCTGTCATTGTATTCTGACAATGGGGAGACTTGCACACTGAGCAGTGCTGCTCAAGAGAAAAAAATTCTGCATGGCAGTTGTACAGAAGTCGCTCGGTAGATGGACTTCTATACAACCACAGTGGCCATACTTATAAATCAGCCAACTTAGCAGTGACCGGACATCTTTAGGCAGTTTACCTGTATCACATGCACACTCTGACCAATGTTTTTTCTAGTATGTCTGCAGTATTTGGCAGTGTTACAAGTATTAAATATATTGAATGTAATGTGATGTCTGGGGCCACAGTTGGGTTTCCCTATACTTCATATGTTGACTACCACTGCTGTACACCCTGTGGCTAGATTCAAACTTGCATATAGTTTTACACATCACATGCATAGAAAAAAAGCCACAAAATAATCTCTGGCCATATGGTATGCTGATTGAAAACGCTGTATCTCAAACTACATGCGCAAATTGAATCTCCCTTCATTTCTTACACTCAAACACACAAAGCCACAGTACAATTCATACAGGCTGCATTTCTGTAGTGAACATAAATATGTAAATATGAATGTTATACCACTCAGTAGTGCTAAAATGTGCTAATTTAGATTTAAGATGTACCTGTACCTATGCTAAAGATTTAAAAAGTAAAATCCATGTAACTTTACCTAACTTATTGATCTTACCAGAGCTGACTGCATTATAGAACAGCCTTTTAATGGCCAGTGGCAGGTGGACCCCCCCTATATATAGGATCAGTGAAAGAGGTTCCCCCTAACATTGGTGGTCAATGGGAGAGGTTCTTCCATAAATTGATGATTAATGAGGGAGATGATAATATAGGGTAGCTTCCGCGCTACTATGCGTCAATAATGTGGCAATACGCAAATAAACAAATGGGTGAGTGCAGCAAACCTATTAGTGTTTACAATACGCAGGTGAGATAAATAATAAAAAAGAGGGTAAGCGCAAACACTGACACTACCAGGAAAAATCAGTGAATGTATAAATTAAGTGGCAAAAAATCAAGTGTGAATAAACAAATAAGGATCAATAGAGTAGGTGATCATAATAAGTCCCATAAGCAAAAAATTGCAGTGATGTGCTGCCAAGCTATATATAACTGGATGTCCACTCAAAGGATAGAGATAATGGATGTAATCAGGTGGGGTATCCGTCAAAGGGCTCCCAGAACTCTCACCTCAATAGGAGTAAAAAAGTGCCTTCAATGGAATCTGCCCTTTGAACTAAAGGGATTCACCTTTCTTCCAACGGTTCATGTCCCTCATCGGCACTGGCATCTTCTGTGTGCTGGTTTTCAACCATCTTTATTGGCCAGTACATGGTGACGTCACTGCTGTGCATGCACAGGAAGCCATCATTCTGGCACACAGGGATCAGGCTGGCTGCTGTATGCTGAGCTAAGCATGCGCAAGCCAGTTTACATGCCTGAGGACATTGCGAACAGGCAGTTAGATGTATTAAGCAAATCAGGCTCACCTAGTTCATCTTATCTCAGCAGTCACTTATCAGAGTTTCTGGCTGTACTGCTATATATAGAGATGGCCACTAGGGTGGAACCTGCACTATACAAATACAGTCATACTAATTTGGAACGACAACAAATGTGAAAGTCCTATCACAAATTCCTTTTAAGTTAATGCAACAATGGTGCTTCATTATTGTACCAAAATGAACATATACTCAATGTTACCTTTAAACAGCTGAGGCTGGAATTGTTAATAGCATGCTGCCATCCATTTTCAAGTGTACGATTACGACGACACTTAAAAAAGAAAAGCAAAAAGAAAAAGCTCTTCTGCGTTTTTGATTAGCATTGTCAGCAGCGCAATTGCAAAGAACAATCTGTTCAATGGTCTCACAGACAGGCACAAGGAGAAAACCCAAAGCCGAGGCTTGTTATGGGGAAAGTGATTCACCCTTAATTGGATTAGCACTCAAGCCCATGCTGTGCCATCCTTCGGCTGGCGCTGAGAGGGCAGGAGAGTGAGATTGTGATAGGCTCCCATCTCTGGAACCATCTTTCGGAAAATGGAATATCTGCATAGAAAAAATCTGCATCAGTTTGGCCACAAATAACTCATCCCTGCGGATGTCTGGGAGAGGAAAACCTGGCTTTAACAAACATTTTGCAGAAGTTTGAGGTACTGTGGCCCTTGGTGGTCCCAGACTGCCTTGTATTTTTATTTTTTTGTTTGTTTTATTGCAATGTAAGATTACAGTTTCTTCTTTTGCAACCTAAGAAAAAATTCAACACCTGCACATTAAAATCACAAATCAAACAATTATGCAAGTATACCTCAAATATTACGATTTGATTGGATAAAGTGCTTTTTTTCTCTTTAATTGATTTTATATTTAATTGGAAATTTGCATCCAATTGAATTTGTCACCATACATAATGAAGTCAATGATGAAAAAATATTAAAACTGGAAACGTTAGTCAGATTGTAATGTTTCATATGTGTAATATAGATTGTAATATGTAGGGCAATTTGGCTATAATGTGATTTTATGTTTTCTCTATGATTTTTTTTTTTGACTAGTCCACAATGTGGTCTTTTAGTATTTTTTGCCATTATGACCGCCCAATCCCCCAACCTTGTCAAATTTAGTTTTTTTTAGGAAAGCTAAATAAAAGCTTATAATCTACATGGGTAGGGTACGGTATGGTCCTTATGACTTGAGAACTCAAAAAATATATTAAAGCAAGGGTGTCGAACTCAATTTCATTACAGGCCACATCAGCAGTATGGTTGCCTTCAAAGGACCGGTTGTATTTAGCGCACAGAGTTCAGGAGTGCGTTAGAGGGTGCAGAGTTCAGGAGTACTTTACGTACAGAGTGCAGGGTTTAGGGGTGTGTTATGTACAGAGTGCAGAGTTCAGGGGTGAACTGAATACAAAGTGCAGGGTTCAGGAGTGTTACATACAGTGTGCAGAGTTCAAGAGTATGTTATGTACAGAGTGCAGTTTCAATGGTACCCTATGCACAGAGTGCAGAGTTTAGGAGTATGTTATGTACAGAGTGCAGGGTTTAGGGGTGTACTATTTAGAGTTTAGGGATGCACTGCATACAGAGTGCAGGGCTTAGGGGTGCCCTTTGCACAGTGTACAACACCAACCCCCCCCCCCCCCTCTCCTCCTACCTTGTCCGGCTCTAGCAACTCCTTATGTAGGTAGCTCTAGTACCACCCTGTGTATTCGGCTCTCTCTACTACCCATGTATTTGGCTCTGTTATACCTCCCTGTGTAGGCAAAGCTGCCTTGCGCGGAGATTATTCTTGCTCTCATATGTTTACAAGGGACAATGGTGAGCAGGAGTGGAGGGAGCGAGCCAGAGAAGGAGAAATCGGCCAATAAAGGCAAGTGGTGTTGTCGCAATTGTAAACGATCGCTAACAATTTTAGGTTCTTAACCACCTTTGTGTGTACAAGATTCTCCTTTTACTTTCTACATAATATTAAATAAATAAAACCTCGAGGATTGGTGGGAACCTCTTGTAATTGCCACAGAAGGTATTCAGACCAGGGAACTTGGCACCGAAATCTCACCAATAGGGTCCCTGAATAATAGAAGAAATGATCAGGGGGTTTATCACTCCAGCATCCACCAACAAAAATTCTCTAATAGAGGCCGACAGCTGCTGTGGCTGGACAATTCACCTGGATGGACAGTATGCACCCTGGGATGAATGCCTGGAACGCAGACTTTTTTCTCATTTTGGGCATTCGCTGCCAGGCTCCTACTGCCCCAATCAAAACTTCCACTAGGTGCACCATCCATCCTCATCCAGTTGCAGCCTTAGGTAAACTAACCCTTTTAATGCAATGACATATTGAATTTAGATTTTAATTAAATAGCAATTTTAAAAAGCAGCCAAAGTGCAGGTGGCAGCACTCCGCAGTTACCAAAGAAACACCAAAAAAAGCTTACATGAAGCCCTCTACACAGCCTTCTTTTCTAGATCGAGAGTGCTGAGTGCAGGTCACCCTGGCTACAGCTTTAATAAGCATTTCTTAGGCTTCAGCCAGCAATTTAGCAAGTTCTTAAAGATGGCAGGGCTGAGCCATGCCTAGACAATGCTTGCTAAACCAAATGCAGAACACATTATTTTTTCAAGCTAAAACTGAAAATGCCTTTGTGGGATAAAGACATTAGACGGTGAGTAATAACAAGCACTTCTGATGCTCGTGTAAGCTTGTTAACGCCACTCTCCAGCATGGTGGAAGATCTGCACGACGGACACTGAATAATTTAGTTGCTTGTGTTCTTGCTGCTTTCTCGTTAACTCTTATGCTTCTTGAATATTGAGAACAATGTATGGGTCAGTTGCATCGCTAGCAAATAAAATACTGCTCAGTCGTGGTCCCTAAATTAAAGTCCCAGTGTTGTGAACGAGGCTACCTTATATGAAGTGCTACATTAATACTCACCATCTTGTCCATAAAAGCCTCCGGAGAAAATTTAATATTTGTGACTGTTTGTTTTAAAGGAGAATTTCAGGAAGTTTAGATATAAAGGACACAAGAGATAACAGTAATGTTTTAAATACCTCCATGGTGCCCTGGTGAAGCTTTCCAGTCACTGCACATTACTTAAAGCGGAGGTTCACCCTAAATATAGTCTTTTTCCAATAATCCAGGATACTGGCGTCAGCTCCTAGGTACATGCCTGCGCAGTCAGCTCCTAGGTCTGTGCGCAGGCGCCGTATTGCGCCAGAAATACCCGAGTCCTAAATCGGGTATTTTCGGAACCAGTGACGGGCTATACAGGCGCCATCCCCCGCTGGGGAGATAAATCAAAACTGAAGATTAGACAGTAAGTGGGGCATAAAAAAAACAAAAAAAACAGCATATTGGCGCTGACGCCAGTATGCTGGATCACATGGAAAAGCGTATATTTAGGGTTAACCTCCTCTTTAAGTTGACATAGATGGCCTTATGGACTTCTGTTGCACCGACTGCTTCAACCCAAGTAATGGGCAAGAAACAGAATGTTCACAGCACCGTACCTTCTCAACCCATGCAGCTTCCCCCTCCCAGCAGTAAATTGGAAACCCACCTTCAAATTTCTTAGGTTCCATCATGTACACTACAGCTCCTAAATGAGTCTAGGAGAGCTTTTGGCGTTTTTTGCCAAAGCTCCTAAACTCCTGTATTCAGAAAACAAGATACGCCGGAATTGAGTTAAGATACGAGCGGCGTAATTGTATTACGCCGTCGTATCTTAACTGCATTTTTAAGATGGCCGCTAGGGGCGTTCCCACTGATTTACGCCTAGAATATGTAAATCGGCGAGATACACCTATTCACGAACCTACGCCCAGCCGACGCAGTGAATTTACGCCGTTTACGTAAGGCGTATTCCGGCGTAAAGATAAACCACCAAAAAGATGGTGCATCCTATGTTAAGTATGGACGTCGGGACCGCGTCAAATTTTAAAATGTTTACGTAGTTTGCGTAACTTGTCCGTGAATGGGGATTTGCGTCAATTACGTTCACGTCGAAAAAATGCGTTGTAGCGTCATAATTTGGAGCATGCGCACTGGGATACGTCCACGGTCGGTGCATGCGCAGTTAAAAAAAAACGTGGGGTCACAGCACATTACCATAAAACACACCCACCTCATTCACATTTGAATTACCCGGGCTTATGCCGGCCCATTTACGCTACGCCGCCGTAACTTATTTTGGTGAATACAGCATTTGCCTCGCTAATTTACGGCGGTGTAGTGTTAACAAGATACGTTACGCCCGCCAAACTTTAAACCTCAGTACCTGAATCTGGCCCTATGTATCGATGTACACATAGGCACCTAGCAGAGTTTAGTGTCCTGAAGCGGTTAGGGTAGGTTCAACCTCCCTTCCTAAACGTGGAAGAGTCGAGTTCAGGATAGGAACGTTTTGACCGCTGGCCACGGGAAACCCCAAAACACTGCAAAATCCTGGCGCGATTTTGCCACGTTATGTGCTTTCCCGCAGCAGCGGTACATCACGCCCAAGTATACACGACGCCTTAGGCCTCATGTACACTAGCAGGTCCTAAAAGTTAAGGAGCTTTTGGCATTTTCTTTTTTTGCCAAAGCTCCTAAACTCAACTCCATAAAAGCCTATGTGTCAAGCATAGCTGCAGCAGAGTTTGAGTGCTGCTGCAGTTAGGGGAGCTTCAACCTCCCTCAAAAGAAAGATTTGCATTCAGGATAGGAATGTTGACCACTGACTCCTGGAAAATGCAATCTCGGTGCAATTTTGCTAGTGTTTCGCATTTTCCCGCAGCCGTGGTAAATGTAGTGTACATGAAGCCTAATGTAAAGACAAAGCAATTGCACACAAGAAGGGGAGGGAGAAAAGACCTGTTTTGAATGACTTTGCTTCTATTCTAAAATGTAAGGATACATTTCTCCACACTGGCTGTAACTACATAGGTCATTGATGATTTTTTTTTATATATTTTTTTTTTTTTACAGCCTATTTACTACTTGTTGGAACTATAGACGTATTTTAATGCTCACAACCTGGTTATATTTTTATTTTAAAAGGGTTGACATGACAACAGTGTCTTAAAAAATAAAAAAATAAAAAAGCACAACTGAAATTTTGCTCCCGTTTTATTTAAAAACTGGGTTCTAAACAAACACTGAAATGGTAAAGATTTGCCTATTAATGCCTTTTAAAACACCTCTTAAAGCAGAGTTCCGGACACATTTGTATCTGTATTTTTTTTATGTATCTGAGCATAATGCATTACCGTATTATCATAAATAATGATTGTAATGGAATGACCCCTGACAACCAAAGACTTTGGAAGGATGAGAGATACTCCTGTGCCAGGGACACTAATAACTCCTGGGTCTAAGTCCCCCCTGTGCCTTTTGGGTGTAGGGTGGCTAATAGGATCATAATTCATATATTACATGAGATGAGACATTAATAATACTTCATATGGCAGGATACTGGAATATTGCAAAGTGGTTCATGTTGACTTGAGACCAGGTCAACAAGACAGTGACTCATCCCTCTGTATAATAGGCTTTTAAAATGCTAAGTGGCCCGGCTTGTGAAAGACATTTCATTGTATAAAGGTGTTAATTCAGGTCTGCTGCTATACCTTTCAATTGTCTGATAACACGGTGTAAAGCCTATTGATGCCCAGGTGTCAGAGACAGTACGTCTGTCTAGATATGTGGATTGAGGTCAAGGCATTGTGTAATTGTATTTTGGAATGTGATAGATCTGTCAGTATCGGTGCTGAAATGTCTGCTAGAGAATTGGCCATAGTGTGTGATTAGGGGGATGGAGATTTCATTGTCCTGTGATTACTGTCACATGCTGTAACTACATAAAAAGCTGAGAAGAAACCAATAAAGTGTTCATAGATTTTGAAACCAGAGAGAACGTAGCTGCGCCTCGTCTTTACTTTGAGGAATGGAATGGATCGTGTCTGCCGGATTGTGGAGAGTCGCAAGCTGTCGTAGGTGGATGGAAGGTTGTGAACGGTGGTGACCGTTACATTGGTGGCTAGCAGTGGGCTAATTCCATCGCCAGAAGAACAGCTACAAGGGCACAGGACAATGCAGACACAAGTCTCCATGGAAGAGGAATTCCAAAGAAAGTTACAAGAGATGCGGATACAGCACAGAGGACCAGTATCAGAAGAGGTCCTGCTGGGATGGTCGGATGTGATTTGTTGCCAACTCTGGAAGGAAGCGCTAGCTCTTGAGCAGCAACACCAGGGAAAGGTCCTCCCCCTCCTTCTATGAAAGGTACTGGCCGCAGTATGACGTATGAATGCCGTTGTTGGGGGGAACAACCGAAGCAGGAGTGGACCGCTGAGTTAAGCAGGCTGATCTGGGCAGAGATGCTGCTGGACGAGATATGGCAGGATACTGGAATATTACAAAGTGGTTCATGTTGACTTGAGAACAGATCAACAAGACAGTGACTCATCCCTCTGTATAATAGGCTTTTAAAATGCTAAGTGGCCTGGCTTGTGAAAGACATTTCATTGTATAAAGGTGTTAATTCAGGTCTGCTGCTATACCTTTCAATTGTCTGATAACACGGTTTAAAGCCTATTGATGCCCAGGTGTCAGAGACAGTATGTCTGTCTAGATATGTGGATTGAGGTCAAGGCATTGTGTAATTGTATTTTGGAATGTGATCGATCTGTCAGTATCGGTGCGGAAATGTCTGCTAGAGAATTAGCCATAGTGTGTGATTAGGGGGGTGGAGAATGCATTGTCCTGTGATTACTGTCACATGCTGTAACTACATAAAAAGCTGAGAAGAAACAAAGGGCCAGATTCAGGAACAGTTAGGCTGGCGGATCCAGTGATCCGCCAGCCTAACTGTGACTTTGAGCCGGCGTTTCTGTTTTCTGTAACCAGAAAACAAGAAACGCCGGGTTGAAGCTCCGATGTGAGCAGCGTAACTGAGTTTCGCCATCGCATCGTTACTTCAACTTAAAAATGGCGCCGGGGGCGTTCCCGCCGATTTACGCTCAAAAAATATGTTAATGAGCGGAAATCGGCAATTCACGATCGAATTCCGGCGCGACGCAGTGACGTTACGACGTTTCCGGACGGGATACGCGGCGCATAGTTATACCTACATGGGGTTGGAATATCCTATGTTAGGTATAGGCGTCGTCATCGCGTCGGAAAAAAAATAAAAACGTCGCTTGCGTAAAACGTTCATGAATGGGAATGTGACGTCATTGACGTTCATTCACAAAATTTGGAGCATGCGCACGGGGATGTTTTAACACTCGACGCATGCGCAGTACGTTCGCGGCGGGAACGCGCTTCGTTTAAATACTACACGCCCCGTACCCGCCCAATTTGAATTCCGCCGGCTCATTTGCGATGCGCTGCCGCAACTTTAGGAGCAAGTGCTTCGTGAATGACAGCACTTGCTCCTAAAATTTCTGCAGCGTAACGCAAATGAGAAGCGTTACTCCGGAGCAAAGATGCTCCCATCTACCTGAATCTGGCCCAAAGTGTTCATAGATTTTGAAACCAGAGAGAAAGTAGCTTCATCTTGTCTTTACTCTGGGGAATGGAATGGATCGTGTCTGCCGGGTTGTGGAGTGTCACAAGCTGTCGTGGGTGGATGGAAGGTCGTAAACGGTGGTGACCATTACAATGATGTTATATGTTTTCTAGTGGATGCTGCTAATATATTTTATATTTACAATTTATTAAATCCTCTTCTGGCCTTTGCCATGATGATTGTGGGCATGTGAAGCCCAATGGATACCTCTCCCGGGATTAGCGAAGATAAGGTGCATGCTGGGTAGCCAGCATGCACCTCTCGATATCGCGCATGCGCGATTCTGCTGCAGCTGTAGCGCCGATTGTTTCGAAAGTTGCCATAACAACGGGTGGCAACAGAGGAAGGTCCCACCTCATTGTTATGGCAACCACTTTAAATCGCAGATTTTGTTGGGAAATAACAGGATTTTTTTATCACAGTACGGCCCACAGACTCCTGGGAAATGATGACTCGCATTTCCTAGAAGCACAGGCAAGGGAGGAAGTGACGAGTAGCGTCGCGGACCAGAAAGTGGCAGATTAGGAGCACTATATAGCAACAGGGCTTTCTGGTGTGTGTGTATGTGTGTGTGTGTGTGTGTGTGTGTGTGTATATATATATATATATATATATATATATATATATATATATATATATATATATATATACACAGTACGGAAAATAAGTATTTGAACACCCTGCTATTTTGCAAGTTCTCCCACTTGGAAATCATAGAGGGGTCTGAAATTGTAATCATAGGTGCATGTCCACTGTGAGAGACATAATAAAATAAAAAAATTCCAGAAATCACAATGTATGATTTTTTTAACTATTTATTTGTATGATACAGCTGCAAATAAGTATTTGAACACCTGAGAAAATCAATGTTAATATTTGGTACAGTAGCCTTTGTTTGCAATTACAGAGGTCAAACGTTTCTTGTAGTTTTTCACCAGGTTTGCACACACTGGAGGAGGGATTTTGGCCCACTCCTCCACACAGATCTTCTCTAGATCAGTCAGGTTTCTGGGCTGTCGCTTAGAAACACGGAGTTTGAGCTCCCTCCAAAGATTCTCTATTGAGTTTAGGTCTGGAGACTGGCTAGGCCACGCCAGAACCTTGGTATGCTTCTTACAGAGCCACTCCTTGGTTATCCTGGCTGTGTGCTTCGGGTCATTGTCATGTTGGAAGACCCAGCCTCGACCCATCTTCAAAGCTCTAACTGAGGGAAGGAGGTTGTTGCCCAAAATCTCGCAATACATGGCCCCGGTCATCCTCTCCTTAATACAGTGCAGTCGCCCTGTCCCATGTGAAGAAAAACACCCCCAAAGCATGATGCTACCACCCCCATGCTTCACAGTAGGGATGGTGTTCTTGCGATGGTACTCATCATTCTTCTTCCTCCAAACACGGTTAGTGGAATTATGACCAAAAAGTTCTATTTTGGTCTCATCTGACCACATGACTTTCTCCCATGACTCCTCTGGATCATCCAAATGGTCATTGGCAAACTTAAGACGGGCCTTGACATGTGCTGGTTTAAGCAGGGGAACCTTCCGTGCCATGCATGATTTCAAACCATGACGTCTTAGTGTATTACCAACAGTAACCTTGGAAACGGTGGTCCCAGCTCTTATCAGGTCATTGACCAGCTCCTCCTGTGTAGTCCTGGGCTGATTTCTTACCTTTCTTAGGATCATTGAGACCCCACGAGGTGAGATTTTGCATGGAGCCCCAGTCCGAGGGAGATTGACAGTCATGTTTAGCTTCTTCCATTTTCTAATGATTGCTCCAACAGTGGACCTTTTTTCACCAAGCTGCTTGGCAATTTCCCCGTAGCCCTTTCCAGCCTTGTGGAGGTGTACAATTTTGTCTCTAGTGTCTTTGGACAGCTCTTTGGTCTTGGCCATGTTAGTAGTTGGATTCTTACTGATTGTATGGGGTGGACAGGTGTCTTTATGCAGCTAATGACCTCAAACAGGTGCATCTAATTTAGGATAATAAATGGAGTGGAGGTGGACATTTTAAAGGCAGACTAACAGGTCTTTGAGGGTCAGAATTCTAGCTGATAGACAGGTGTTCAAATACTTCTTTGCAGCTGTATCATACAAATAAATAGTTAAAAAATCATAAATTATGATTTCTGGATTTTTTTTTTTGATTATGTGTCTCACAGTGGACATGCACGATGACAATTTCAGACCCCTCCATGATTTCCAAGTGGGAGAACTTGCAAAATAGCAGGGTGTTCAAATACTTATTTTCCGCACTGTATATAATATATATATGTGTTTGTGTGCCCAGATTCACAAAGCACTTACGCCGGCGTATCTCGAGATACGCTGCATAAGTGTAAATATGCGCCGCCGTACCCACAGAACCAGATACGCCTGAAAATAGGCTTCTATCGACCGTAACTTTCCTACGGCGTATCGTGGGTGCATATTTACGCTGGACGCATCTGGCGCTCCCATTGATTTCCTATTAAAATATGCAAATGAGGGAGATACAGCCATTCCCGAATGTACGTGCGCCCGGCGCAGGCTACGCGCGGTGCACGCAAGTTGTACGTCCGGCCTAAAGTTACCCCTCATAAAGCAGGGGTAAGTCAGCAGCAGACCTGCACAGGTCAGCGGAGAGCAGCTGCAGCAGCACTGCTACGGACGAGCTGAGCAACCACACTTGCAGGACAACACATCCGTATGCCAACATGCCAGGGGCAGCCGTGGTCCTAGCACTACTACTGTGTACACAGGCTCTGATGCCATCCTGGAATTAGCCACAGCCCTGCATGATGACATCACCAGCCAGATAAAACGCTCACATGTAGTGCAGCCACTGGTCAAAGTACTGGCAACACTCCATTTCCTTGCCAGTGGATCTTTCCAGCGTACAAGTGGAGTTGTGGCTGGGATGTCACAATCCACCATGAGCAGATGCGTGCACCAGTTTTTTCCCCGCAAACCTCACGCGCATGTCCCACCACATCATCAGACCCACCCATGAGCATTTGCGGCAGAAGGCAATGCAGGACTTCTACAGAATTGCAGGATTCCCACGCACCATCTGGGCCATTGATTGCACACATGTGGCACTACGGCCCCCCGTGCCACAGAGCACATGTACCGCAATCGTAAGCAGTTGCATTCCATCAATGTACAGGTGATAACCAATGCCTCATATGGCACGTCTGTGCCAAACAGCCATGACAACTACATAAACCGTCAAAGCACCATGGTTGGTGAGTGACATGGGAGTCAGGCATGACTGTCCGACCCCATGATTGCAGACATCACGAGGGGCACATGCATGACTAACATCCTCCTGTCTTTTCCCTTCCAGGTGACTCTGCATATGCACTGGGACCCCATCTCATAACTCCATACCGGAATCCCCAAACCAGAGGAGAGAGAAGATACAATGCGGCACACATACGCACCCGTACAGTGGTGGAGTGCACATTTGGCCTCCTGAAGTCCCGTTTCCGATGCCTGGATAAGTCCAGGGGGACCCTGTTGTATTCCCCAAACTTTGTGTGCCAGATCATCGGTGCATGTTGTGTGCTGCACAACTACGCCATGAGAAAGGGCCTGGTGATTGACATATGTGATGACCTGACAACCGAACCAGATAGTCCCCCCCCTGGCTGAGGAGACCCCGTCTGCTGAAGGTACAGCAGTCAGGAGTTGCCTCGTGGAACGTATCTTTGCACGTTAAACACACACACATTCAGCATGGCACACGGACAATGCACGCATGCACAGCACTGTGCTCCCTAGCTCACACACACCACATCCACCTCACATTGGTTTAGCCGAAGTCCACCGTGCAGGACTTGGGAGCAGCAGTGCCACGCCAAGGCACCAATTATGTTGCTGTCCATTCATACCACATTCACACGGTCGTGGGGATAACCTCTCCCCAACGACACAGGGTGACACCCCTTACTGGCAGGAATGTCGCCCACATTCACACACCAGTCACACTGTAGCCTGCACTCCTCACCATGTGCATTCACTACAAAAACCAAAAAGCTCATAACCTGAGCATAACCAAAAATAAAACGCTCATAACCTGAGTTTAGAAAAAAAAAAAGGCAATCAATTGCCCTGTCGTGGGCCAAGCCTGGTGCCACGGCTCCGGCTCCTTAGCTGTCTGGTGGGAGCCTCGGGTGGGGGGGGGGGTGGGGCATCAGGAGGAGGAGAATCATCCCCTGGTCTCTCCCTAGCTGGCTGCCTGCCTGCCCTCCAACACCAGGGCAATGCTGGTGAGGACCGCATTGGTCTGCGCCTGCATCCGCAGCTGGCGGGTGGTGGTGTGGCACTGGAGGTGCCTCGTCTGCCTCCCCTCCCCCTCGATGGCAGCTGTATTGGCCTTTACAGACACTGCCAGGCTCTTTGCCTTAGCCACGAGGCATGATGTTGTGGCCTGCAGCTCACCAAAGCAGGTGACCAGAGCAGTGCAGTTCCCGCTGACATCCTGGAGGCTGTCATTTATCTGTGCCGAGGAGGCCAGGCTTTCTGCCACACGTCGCATGTTCCTGGCTGCAGCACCCATTTGGCGGGCCTGATCCCTTGCAAGATTTTCCTGGATGGCTTCAGGAACACCCCTTGTCTTGCGGGTAGTCTTCCTGGGGGCAGGAGAGGCTTGGGGCCGTGTGTACGGGGAGGCCCTTGAGGGGCTTCCCCTGATGGGGGAGGAGGTTTGCGAGGGTCCAGGGATGATCGGATACTCAACGAGGTAGAAAACTTCCTCTAGGTCCCCATGCTCCTCCACAACTTCCTCCAGAGGAGAGATGTGGGCACACTCCTCCTGGGATGGCGTCGACAGCCCAGCTCCCTCCAGCACATCTGTGGATGACACAAAGCATTCTCATGTTGGTGGACCCATACACTTGACACATGTTCCCTTCCACCCCCTCACATGCTATACACCGAATGGAGGATAAAACACCCTTGCCTGTCCTCAAGGCATGATCAATGGAGTCATAGCCCTCAATGCCCTCCACCTGCTCCCGCTGCAGACATTGGGCAACGACCTCCTCCTCCTCGGTCAATCGCAGAGATGAGGCTGGTGTGCCCCAGGCACCTCCTGTGCACCAGGCGTGCCTCCTCATAAGGGCCAGATTCTCACGGACCTGACGTCTCTGGTCATTTATCTTTTTGGACACATTGTTGAGGGTCCTGGTCTCATTACCGACGGCATTGACCTGCAGGGTGACCTCCTCCAGGATCTCCCTCTTACGTGCCTTGCTGGTCTGGGAACTGTGGGCACCATAATAGCCCTCTCCTCCTTACAAAAGTTATTCTTCCTCCCCTCCTTGCCTCCATTTCCAGCTGCCGCCATCGCTCAGCAAAAGTACCTTGCTTCAGCGGGGGGGGGGGGGACAAGCGGATGTACTTTTGCGCTCGACGGGCGCATGTCTGGGTATATTTTTGCTCTGGGCGTTGGCAGTGGGCCGGCGTATCTCAGGGGTTACGCCGGGCGTAGTTGTGAGCATGCGCAGATGGGTGCGGGACATACGTCCACGTCACAGTACACGCGCCGTTCGTTCGGCCCTTCATTTGCATGGGGTCACGCTTCATTTAAATGGAACACGCCCACTTCCTTCCTACTTTGAATTACGCCGAGGAATTTACGTTACGCTGGCGCAACGTTGAGAGCATTTGCTTTCTGAATACCATGCTTGCCTCTCTGAGTTGAGCCAGCGTAGCGGAAAAGAGATGGGCTACGCCGGTATAAAGATGCGCCAATCTACGTGAATCTGGGCCATATTATATAAAAATCCCCCAAATGTTTCTTTAAAGGATTAAAGGACTGTGATTATGTAAAAAAAAATTCAGGGTGGAAAAGCTAACTTTAATGTATTTATAGCAGGTAATTATTGGCCAACTATAGTTGATATAAGAACTATTAATTTGACTTATTTTGTTTTATTGCATTTTTTATTGTAACATTTACATGCATGAAGGTTGTTTTATATGATATTCTTACCTTTACTTGGAGTTCCATATTTGACATGACCCTTAGCAATTCCATACACTAATTCCTTTCTTCGTCCAACCTCTGTATCCAGAACAAGCAACACCAGGTTGTCTGCACTGAAATCAGCTGGTTAGCATTTTCTTTTCCGTTAGATCCCACCTAACTAGTAGCCTTGCACTAAGAGGAAAATAGTAAAGCACATATGCAGAGACAACACATGCAATATCGCTGCCCCCGCGTATATTTTATAATTGCATCCTATACATAAGGATGAGATTTTCAAAACATTAACACTCACTGATAAGATTATTTAAATAAACCCAATCACGTTTACATATGTGGCTAAAAGAAATCTGTAAGACTTTATTTTCCATGTAAGACTTTTACTGTTTTTACAGTATGGAATATTGTTGGAAATTACCCCCACTTGCAGTTATTCCTTAGAACATGTGAGGTCTCATTCCAAACATAAAAGCCGTCTTTTTTTTTTTTTTCTTCTTCGCTAATAGCTTGTGGGTTTCATCCCCGCCACAGCCACTTAAAACAGTCACAAATTACCTTCTGATATAAAGTTCCTCTAGAACAAAGCAGCTTTTCCCATCACGCCTGAACCTTTTTCAGAGGCTTTTTTTCAACAGAGCTGCAAATTGCATTAACTCTTTGCCTGCGGGGACAATGGGCAGTGCACTGTAAGTCAGTAGAAGGCTGTTCTCGCATTAGCTGACTGCCTAGAGGGAGAAATGAATAGATAGGCTGCATTCTCATGAATACGAAGCATCTCGGTGATGTCACTTGCCTCTAGTAAGAGGATAGGCTGTGTCCTCATGAATATGAAGTGTAAGAAATGTCACTGGTCTCTAGTGAATGGATAGGCTGCCTTTTCATAAATATGAAGTATCAGGGATGTTGTTGGTCTCATGTGAATGGATAGGCTGCATCCTCTTGAAAATGAGGTGCCAGTGATGTCACTAGTCTCTAGTGATGGGATACGCTGCCTTCAAATGAATATAAAGTGTCAGGGATGTTACTGGTCTCTGGTAAATGGATAGGCTGCATCCTCTTGGAAATTGAGGTATCAGTGTTGTCACAGGTCTCTAGTGAATAGATGGGTTGCCTTCCCATGAATATGAAATATCAGGGATGTTACTGGTCTCTGGTGAATTGATAGGCTTCCTTCTCATGAATATGAGGTATCGGGGATGTTACTGGTCTCTGGTGCATGGATAGGCTTCCTTCCAGTGAATATGAGGTATCAGGGATGTTACTGGTCTCTGGTGAATGGATAAGCTTCCTTCTAATGAATATGAGGTATCAGGGATGTTACTGGTCTCTGGTGAATGGATAGGCTTCCTTCCAGTAAATATGAGGTATCAGGGATGTTACTGGTCTCTGGTGAATGGATAGGCTTCCTTCTAATGAATATGAGGTATCGGGGATGTTACTGGTCTCTGGTAAATGGATAGGCTTCCTTCCAGTAAATATGAGGTATCAGGGATGTTACTGGTCTTTGGTGAATGGATAGGCTTCCTTCTAATGAACATGAGGTATCAGGGATGTTACTGGTCTCTGGTGAATGGATGGGCTTTCTTCCAGTGAATGAGGTATCAGGGACGTTACTGGTCTCTGGTGAATGGATAAACTTTCGTCCTGTGAATATGAAGTCTCAGGGATGTTACAGATCTCCGATGAATGGATAGGCTGCATCCTCATGAAAATGAGGTGATGGTGATGTCACTAGTCTCTACTGTGGTTGGTAAAGTCACTTTTCTTTTGTAAATGGGACAGGCTACATTCTCATGTGTATGAAGTGTTTTGGTGATGTCACTAGTCTCCAGTGAATGAATTGGCTGCTCTTTTCATGAAAATGAGGTCTCAGTGATGTCAATGGTCTCTACTGTGTTGGTAAAGTCCCTTGTTTTTGTAAATGGGTATGCTACGTTCTCATGAGTATGAAGTGTTTTGGTGATGTCACTGGTCTCCAGTAAATTGATGGGCTGCCTTTTCAAAAAATATGAATGCTGGTCTCCAGTGAATGGACAGGCTGTCCTCTCATAGCATAATTATGATGTTTTAGTAAAGTCACTTCTCCTTTGTAAATGGGCTAGGTTCTCTTGAATATGAAGCATTTTGGTGATGTCACTGGTCTCTGTATTCATGGGAAGACAACCCCATTCCTTTACTAATGTGTTGAAAAAGTTGCTTCTTTTGAAGATGGATAGGCTACATTCTCATGAAGCACCTTGGTGATGTCACTGACCTTTAGTGAGATGATAGGCTGCGTCCTCATAAATTTTGCATCTAGTGAATGGATAGGCTGTCTTACCGTGAATATAAAGTATCAAAGATTTTACTGGTCTCCAGTGAATGGGTAGACATCCACATGAAAATGAGGTGTCAGTGATGTCACTGATCTCTATTGTGTCGGTAACGTCACTTGTCTTTTGTAAATGGATAGAATACGTTCTCATGAGTATAAAGGGTTTTGGTGTTGTCACTTGTCTCCAATAAATGTATAGGTGGCCCTTTTTATGAATATGAAGTATCAGTGATGTCACTGGTTTCTACTGTAGCAAGTGCCTCGCTTCTCCTTGCCAAGAAGGCCGCCGTGAGTACACAGGCTCTCCACTAAGAGATGGCGTGCCTGTTAGCTTCTGAGGGGGATATTCTCTCTCTCTCTCTCTCTCTCTCTCTCTCTCTCTCTCTCTCTCTCTCTCTCTCTCTCTCTCTCTCTCTCTCTCTCTCTCTCTCCTTTTGGCGGGAAGAGGAAACCAATGAGAGGGGCAAAATGGAAGAGCCAATAATGAATAGGGAGTGGAAAGACTGCAAAGGATTCTGGTACATGTAGTCTCTATACCAGACGGCTCCATAGCCTTGTATGGAAGCAGGAACTACTAGAGCCAGCCTGAGAGAGAGAGAGAGAGAGAACCAAAGACTTAATTTTGTTGTCTGAGGAGATTCAGTTACCACGATACCATGAGGCAGGAGAAAAGACTGGACTCAGCAGAGGTGTTGCCTCCCGGGTTAGTCTATAATATGTTTGCAAGCTCCGCAGCTGGTCGGGGACATCCAGCCTGACAGAGGGGGATCCCAGGTGCACATGCATTGATGGTGGTGAGGTGACCAGTTGGGGTCACCAGAAGACCCTGCCCGTTTCCAGGACGTTTGTTTGGTCCTGACTGCAGGATTTTGTGAGGGGGGAATTGCCAATTTGCAGAAAACTAGGACACTGCATGCAGAGCTGTTTTACTTTGTCTATCTGGCTTTATGGACACTGTATACAGACACCATTGTCCTTTCACCAGCCACTTAATGTAGAACTAAGTATGGTGTTTGTAGTTGGGTCTGTGGTATCGGGACAGAAGAAAAAGGTCTGACATAAAAGAGGATCAGTTATCTGCTCTCCTCCTGCCTGGACTTTTAGAGCCAAATTTGAGTAGAGGTGTCATATTGTGATTTATTTGCCATTTATGTGTGCCTCTGCTCTTGGGGACATTCTCAGGTTTGGAATCCCCTGAAAGCAGCCTGAATACAGTATTGAGCTATATTGCTCTTGATCTCAGTTATTTCTCTCCATTTGCTTTACTTGAATTATTGTCTGTTACTCTTTTCCACAGAAATACTGGTTTTATTGATCCATGCACTTACACTATTGCCAGGTGTGCTCTTGCAGGGTAGCGTTACACTAGTGATTGAATCGGTTGTGGTTTCATAAATATTGTGCGTTGGAAATTCACTTATCTTTTGTAAATTGATGGGACTACAATCTCATGAATATGTTTTTTTTTTACGTCATCGCTAATCTTTCGTGAAGGGATAGGCTGCGTATTCATTAATTTGAAGTGTCCTGATACTGACAATTTGTAGTACAGTTGAACCTCGGATTACGAGCATAATCCGTTCCAGGAGTATGCTCATAATCCAAAGTACTCACATATCAAAGCGAGTTTTCCCATTGAAGTCAATGGAAACTAAAATAATTAGTTCCACATTGACTTCAATGGGATGCAATACCGAATACGGCCAGAGGACACTTCGGCTCATTTCCTGCGCCCCCGTACCTCAGGCCAAAAGAGGTACTGCAGGCCTATTTTTGGCTCTGCTCGGCTTCTGCGCCCCCGTACCTCAGGCCAAATGATGTACTGTAGGCATATTTAGCTTGCATTCTGCTCGTCTTGCGAGTCAACACTTGCAAAAGGAGTAAATCAAAAAGCTCTCAAACCAAGTTAATCTTAAACCCATGTTTCACTGTAACTGAATAGGCCCCAGTATAATTTGTTTGAAGAATCAGTGATGTCACTGGTCTCCAATGAATGGATAGGCTGCATTCTCAAAAACCAGTGACATCACTGACACGTTTTACTCATAACGAATGGACAAACTGTATTTTATGTACTGTATATAAAGTGTTTGGTGATGACATTCGTCTTCAGTGGGTGGATAGGCTGTGTTCTCATGAACATGAAATGTCAGTGATTTCACCCCTACTTTAGTGATTGGATAGGCTTTGTTCTCATAAAAATTCCAACAGGGAGCCAAGAGCAGAAAGTAAACCAAGGAGCTAAAGTAATTATACAAGTCACACTGGACCGCTGCTACCGCACTCAAGTGACCAAATGAGAAACGGACAAAAACATGTAATCGTATACCACCTTAGCTCCGGCACCTGCTGTGATACTCATCACATACCCTGCTCTGATTTATTTTATCTATCAGGCTTTGCCAGTGTATGCCTGCAGTCGGAGCATGTGACGTGACCAGGGAGGAGTCCTGTGGTGTCCGGACACCTTGCAACTAAGCCTCGTTCCCCTTGCCCCTCCAGCATTCATCTCTGGTCTTGCCGGCTGATGCAGCGGCTCTGCCATCTTCCATTCTGGGCATACAGTGATAGTGCTTCCTGGATCTGTGCCCAGGCTTTCCCCTCCCTGATGTAGCCCAGCTTTGGTTATGGTCATCGCTCCCAGCTGTTGGGAAAGTGTTCTCAGGCTTCCCATTTTTGGTCTGTAGCCCCCTCTGTCCACAGGCCTCAAGGAAGCAGGACAGCCATTTCTCCACCACCTTAGTTCTAGCAATGGAGCCAATCACATAGTTTGACCATTCTGACGATTTATCCCATTTGTACCATCTATTGGTTACATTTTTTATCAGCAATAAACTGTTTTAAATTTCACATGGATTCCATCTCCAATTGATTCCTCGCCACCACCTCGATCTGCGCCTCCCAATTCTGTTTTTGTTCTCCTAAATATAAAGTCTCAGTGATGTAATTGGTCTCTAGTGATTAGAGGCTATATTCTCATAAATAGGCTACTTATGAATTTGAGGTCTTAATGTCACTTGTCTCAAGTGTATAAATATGTTGCCTTGTTATTGGGAAGTAAGGTAGACAATGATGGCCCCAGACTCTTACCACTTTTTTTTTGAATATTGATTTTAAAAGAGCTACCCTTATGTGTTGTCAGCAGTCAACCTGCAGTCACTTACCTGGGAGAGTTGACTTCTAAGCATAATGTACACAGAGAGCAGAGGGGGCAGTGATGTGAGCTTTGTAATCGTGAGGACTTGCACAGCCTGCGAGACTCATTGATTTTATTGTGTCCTCAGCTGGGAAGAGATAACGTCAACAAATACCCCATATGATATCAATTAAGTGATCGATACAGTGTGACTTGTATCCTATTGGCTGTTGATTTATGGAAGGAGAAAATGACTCTTGTAATCCTCAGTTTAGTTGTGTGAGATGTAACTGATGAAATCTGGGGGTCACTGGGGGGCTGTCATTGGCTTGTGGCTCCTCCAGGGACACTAAAGACAAAGAGCAGCGTCAGAGGTAGAACTAGAAACAATAGCATCTGCAAACATTGTTTCCCTCATTATAATTTTATTGATTTAATCTTGATGTAGGCTACGTTCATACAATGAAAACCCGCATCCCTTTTGCAGACATGTGGCAGTGCCTTTAACTAATCTGGCAATATGATTGCATGACAGAATGCGTGGCAACAAAGTACCATGCCTTTTTGGTGCAAATTTTTTTTTTAAAAGGGCCATGTGTCCCTTTAGTGTGTTTTCTCACGTAGGGCGGCCCATTGAAATCAATGAGTTACTATAAATTATACACATGGTGTGAACAGAGTTTAGGATGAACACTGGACATTAGTGGGACATGTGCTTCTTGGCCCCATTACACTTGAAGTAGAACTCCATTTTAAACTAATTTTGGTTTAATGTGGGAAGAATTAGAAACTCTGGGCCAGATTCACAGAGCCATTACTCCGGTCTATCTCCTGTTAGACCAGAGTACTTTCAAATTATGCGCGTCATATCATTAGTTTGAATCCTCAAACCATGATTCGACAGCTTCGGGCTTCGATCCGACAGGCTTACGTCTTCGTACGCTTTCGGATCTACGCTGCAATCTTTTTGCGGCCGCTGGGTGGAGTTCGGGTCGTTTTCCGCGTCTGGGTATGCAAATTAGCTTTTTCCGGCGATCCACGAAGTTACGATCGTCCTTCGCAATCTCTTACGGCATCTGTAGGCCTCTTTTTGCTGCGTAAAGTTATACCAGCTATTAGCTGGTCTATAGTTAGACGGCCCATGTTAAGTATGGCCGTCGTTCCCGCTTTAAATTTCAATTTATTTTTTTATTTTTTTTGCGCAAGTCTTCCGGGAATAGGAATGTACGTAAACGACGCTACTCAAAAAAAAAAATGACGTTATTTCGCGCACTGCATGGCGGGAAATTTCGGAATGGAGCATGTGCAGTTAGATCGCCGCGGTGACGCTCCTAATTTAAATGCTTCACGCACCCTAATCGCGTATTTCGATTCCGCCGCGAGAAATACACTACGCCGCCGTACCTTACGGGCCGAAATCTTCCTGGATTCGACTCAGAGCCAGGTAAAATACGGCGGCGTAGTGTATCTCTGATACTCTGCGCCAGGGCAATTGTACCTAAATCTGGCCCTCTGTCCAGATTTTTATATTACTATGTTTATCCCTACAAGGGTACTTTCCACTACTTATTTCATTTTGCTTACTGTTTCAGCGACAGTAACTCCAATGTTAGTGAAAATCTCGCCTTTGACAGTTATTGCTGGAAACAAGTGTCTCCATTGGTAGATTTTTCTATAGTCTATACGTCTTCTTATTGTGGTAACACATGCAAAAACATTAGATTTCCCTTAAATTTTTGTCTTGATGATAACAGTCACTTGTAAAAGAATAAGAATGAATCCCCAAGATACAAATAGGCAACCGATTCTAGAGAAAACAAAATTTGGTTCCACTTTAAAGTAGAAGGAACGGCACCCACTATCTTCCAGTGCTGTATCCATTTTCTGTTTTTACTGTGGGGAGACGTTTAATTCCCTGATCAGTTTAGCAAAATGCTTGCTTGAGAATCCTTAGATGAAAGCCGACATATTCAGACTATGAATGTACTAGCTTGTAGGCAGGTAAAGATGGGGGTAGGCCCCTTTTTAAGGTTTGCTTCTCCTAAATGGAGGATTCTAGGAGTCATTATATAGGTGGGCGAGGCTGGGGGCATTTGGTGGGGTGGACACTTGGAGACCTAGAGAAGAGGGCCAGCCTGCTATGGTGCTTTTGCTCTCCCTTATTTGGGAAGTGGCTGCCAGGGGTGGGGGGTCTCCCCTTTTGGACATCTAGGGAGAAGGTAATTGCCACTTGCATAAAGACTGAGCTTCAAGAGAAGGCAAAAAGGCCTCGGTTCTTTCCTTGGTACTCCCCTCCAGGGAGAAGGGGTTAATGAGGGAGTAGATGGAAAGAGGAGATGGCAGAATCATTTTCATCTTGAGACAGACACTAAACATCTCCAAGCATGCAGCAGCTTGAACTTATGGCTGCCAATATTTGGATAACCTAATTGATTGACCGATATATGGACTGTTAACTTTCTTTACTCGGGTTTAGAAGTTACATTTCAGCCAAACCTATCCTCAATGTGAATCTTTGAGCAAGAAATGTTATTCACAGCCAATACCTGGGGAATGTTGAGAAAAGCATCATCTGTCTGTCTACATCTGGCTTTAGCGCCCTGAAATTAAATACGGGCCCAGGATGTGATTACCCCTGGGAGTGAGGGGGATGAGCAGGCTCAGAAAAGACAAGAGGGTGGAAGTGTTCGGTCTCCGGACAGATTGGGGCCAAAGCATAGCATGTGCCCTGGAATCTGTGTACTTTTGGGGAAGTAAAATGTATATAGGTTAAACCTCACACTAAAAAAACAAAAAGTAGACTGCTGCACTTATAAAATTCCTGAATAGCAGAACAAGGAATAAAAAAAACTTGAAAACATTTTGCTCTGTCTGTTGACAGAAAGTTAA
This sequence comes from Rana kukunoris, assembly GCA_029574335.1. Taxonomy (NCBI): domain Eukaryota; kingdom Metazoa; phylum Chordata; class Amphibia; order Anura; family Ranidae; genus Rana; species Rana kukunoris. Next base: position 129,295,615 of record CM056057.1, on the reverse strand, counting down.
TTCCCCACACAAATGTGTCATAAACAGGTTTTAAAGCTTTGTGTTTTTTCATTTTAATGCACGCTATGCATTAAGGTGAGAAAACACCTTGCAGTCACCGCCCCCCTGAGCCTCCGTTTTACTTACCTGAATGTCTTTGGGCACAATCCCGCGTTGCTTTCCCTTTGGTCTTGTCGGCTCTTCATTGGATGTTTGATAGCAGTACAGCCATTGGCGGCTGCTGGGGGGCGGGGCTGAGTCATACAATTGGCGTCTATGGACGCCGATTGTATGACACGGCAGCGTACCCGCAAGCTAACCCCCTTGCGAGAGAGCTACCCAGAGGGGCTTAGCTCTTGTAGGGAGGAGCCGCAAAAGCCGCCGTGGGGCCACTGTGCACATTTTTGTTTTTTTAATAATCTGCAAACCTTTAGTATCCCTTTTTAGAGCCGGCTCACAGTTCCGCGGCACGACTTCGGGGGCGACTCTGCAAGTCGCCCTGAAGACGACTTCAGAGGCGATCTGCAAAATGACTTCTGTATAGAAGTCAATGCAGGTCGCCCCGAGCCGCCCCCAAAGTCGTGCAAGCTCCTATTAGAACGTTTCCATTGCATTGAATGGGACGCAACTCGTCAGGCAAATGAGCCGACTGACGAGTCGCCCCAGTGTGAACCAGCTCTTAAAGAGGGGGTTCACCCTTAAAACCACTTTCTCCCATCCAGCATACTGGCGTCAGCGCCAGTATGCTGTCTTTTTTTTTTTTTTTAAAGGTGTACTTACCTCTTAATAGATCATTTTAATTTTCGTCCTACCACGGGGTATGGCGCCGCTATATAGCGTCACGCCTTCCGAAAACAGCCGACTAGCACTCGGCTGTTCTCGGAGCTATACGGCGCCTAAGCACAGACCTATGAGCTGACTACGCAGGCGCCGTATATAGCCGCGTCACGCCCTCAGAAAAAAGCCGAAATAGGACTCGGCTGAATACGGCGCCTGCGCAGTCAGCTCCTGGGTCTGTGGGCAGGCGCCGAGAACAGCCGAGTGCTAGTCGGCTGTTTTCGGAAGGCGTGACGCTATATAGCGGCGCCATACCCCGCGGTAGGATGAAAATTAAATTATCTATTAAGAGGTAAGTACACCTATAAAAAAAAAAAAAAGACAGCATACTGGCGCTGACGCCAGTATGCTGGATGGGATGGGAGAAAGTGGTTTTAAGGGTGAACCCCCTCTTTAAGTAATAAATAAATCCAGAATCTAGATCTAGAACCTAATTCTAATAAAAAAACAATTCTAATAAACAAACAAATTGTATCATTTTGATACAAGTGTCCATTTAATCGCTATGGTTAAGATAAAATAAGTGTCCAAAAAAGATTTACCGGTACTCAAATTATATTAGTGTCCATATTGTTTCTCAAACGAAAATAAACAAAGGTGCACTGCTCCCAGTGTATAATAATAAACAAATTCATACATCCGTGTTCTACCAGTGCTCATACAAAATCAGCCTCTTACTGGATCATCAGGAGTTCTATAATAAATGAGATCATGAGATAGAAGGTCTCCATCATTCACTCGAATCTCATTAACATGGCAGCACTTATTGGGAATAGATCGTGAATTCAATGATGAGCGTCCCAAAAGTCCACACATATAAGTCAAGCCTCGGGTGAGCTTTTTTGAAATTTTGGACAGTGGTATATGTGTAAGAAAAGGGAAGACTCATCATGTAATACATCCACAAAACATTTATTTAAAAATAAAGCAATTGCACTTACAAAAAATAAAACAAGCGGCAGAGAGAGGTATTCGGCTGCGAGGTGCACCAGCAGTATGGAACGCAGTGACGTCACAGCTCCTGTCTCCTCTTAACGCGTTTCCCCGTAGAAGGCATTATCCTGAAATCGAGAATCTGGAGGAAGTAGCCCTGCGTCCCATGGTGGCTATGTGCGAAGCGACCTGATAAGCTGTTGGCAGTGAAATCAACCATAGTGAAGCTGAATAGGTTAATGTGCACCATCACAGAACTTTTTATGTGATCTGGGACACAAAACACTGTAAACCGGACCAGGGTCACTACAGTTAGTATTTAGTAGCTTCCTTTAGAGGTGTCTGAAACCAGGCATGGCATATTTTTACATAGTTGCATTGGTCCACCTTGAACCAACAAAACTATGTATACACTATACTAGGCTGATGTCCCCGGAAGCTGGAAATCAGTGAAATAGACACCGCTACTCCAGTGATCTCCACTTGCTTCTAGGTCCTTTGCTGAACACTGGAGAGAGGAAGGAACGAATCCCAGATGCCGCACATCTATGCATGTGGTGTGATGGTGGAAAAGACAACCTCAGCCTGGCTCCAGCCAGGCCACGCCTCCAACGCATTTCGCACCACACCCCTGAAGCTTAGTCCTGGGGATCTTTTGCTGAACCGCTGGACTGATGTGTTATAAATACAGGAAGTCAGCTGGTCAGAAGGGAATTTTAGGGAATCCTTTGCATTTTGTGAATGAATACAAAGGATTCCCTGATTGGAGAAGGTGGAGAGGCAGGGTGGTGACATCAAGCGCCCCATCTCATCCAATCAGAGAATACTTTGCATTCATTCAGAAAATAAAAAGCATTCTCTGAATGGTGCCCATGCTGAGCAGCTGACCTCCTGTATTCTTAATGCATCAGGGCGGCCACTGAGCACAGGTCAGTGGAAACAAGTGGAGATCACTGGAGTAGTGGTGTCTACTTCCAGCCTCCATGGGCATTGGCCAGGTATGGCATATGCATAGTTACATTGGTCCAAACTGGAGGGAAAATATACCATCCCTGGAATTTTGAATAAAAAATCTGCTCTACAGGTGTACTCCAGACAAAACTGAAAATTCCTGGGGGAGCAGTACATACATTTTTCATCCTATTGCTGTAGTGCTTCCCACTACCTTCTGTCTGTAATCTTGGAAACCCTTCTGTTAACATGAGGCAGAAATTCCCAAATCCTCCTAGTGCTGCAGGTTCTTTGCTATCAAAGTGGAACCTGCCACAGACGGACATCTTATTTTCTCATATCCGCTTATGTAGATTTTACCTGACTTTGTTTCCAGCCTCTTGATTGGACAATGAAAGAGCAGCAGATGAGGTCATCATTCTGTTTCACAATGTGCAAAGACATGCTACATGGCACTGCACAGGTTAATGTATAACCTCTGTCTGTAGCTTAAGAACTGACCCTTCCTGTGAGGAAACCACATATCCCACAATCCCTGGGGCTCTAAGTCTAGTGCTTTGCAGGTGAGAGCTAAACAGTAATTGGATTTGATATGGACACAAAACATCTCACCACGCTGAAAGAGATGTGTTTTTATCACACTGGCACTCCTACATTTGTAATGCAACACAGAGGAAATGGGTAGAGTGACCTCTGGCTCCCTCCCACATGCCTTCTGTCTGCATAGAGTATGAACAGCACAGTAAGACTAATTTTACAAGATAATACCTGGTTTTTAAAAGACATTTGGCACACACATAGTGTATTTATATCATGATTTATGGGTGGCTTATGAGGAATATATTTGTAAGAATCTTTTTTTTTTGTCTTAGTTCAAATTTAAAGTCCGGCTGCAACTAAATGCATACCCCCCCATGGATTGGTTTGATTGGAAAGAGAATTTTTATGAAGAAACATATAAATATAATCAATTGGTATTATTGATCTTCTTAATGCTTCCAGATTTATTTCCGGAGTGAATTGCTCTGGGAATATTTCACTTTCTCTGTAAACTCTGGAAGGACAACATTAATATGTGCTGTGCTACAGTGCCTTGAAAAAGTATTCACACCCCTAGAAATTTTCCACATTTTGTCATGTTACAACCAAAACATAAATGTAGTTTATTGGGATTTTACGTGATAGACCAACACAAAGTGGCACATCATTGTGAAGTGGAAGGAAAATTATAAATGGTTTTCAATTTGTTTTACAAATATCCGAAAAGTGTGGTGTGAATTTGCATTCAGCCCCCTTTACTCTGATACTCCTAACTAAAATCTAGTGGAACCAATTGCCTTCAGAAGTCACCTAATTAGTAAATAGAGTCCACCTGTGTGTGATTTAATCTTAATATAAATACAGCTGTTCTGTGAAGCCCTCATAGGTTTGTTAGAGGACCTTAGTAAAATCACAGCACCATGAAGGCCAAGGAACACACCAGACAGGTCAGGGATAAACTTGTGGAGAAGTTTAAAGCAGGGTTAGGTTATAAAAAATGTCCCAAGCTTTGAACGTCTCACGGAGCACTGTTTAATCCATCTGAAAATGAAAAGAGTATGGCACAGTTGCAAACCTACACGACATGGCCGTCCACCTAAACCAGGGGTCTCCAAACTTTTCAAACAAAGGGCCACTTTATTATCCTTCAGGGCCGGAGAGTGTGGCCAGCAGGGGCAGAAAATATCATGGGCGCAGCATCAGTGAGAATGAATATGGCCTCAGGGTTGGTGGTCAATAGGAGGAGGAGTATTCCCCCTATTAGTAAGAGGAATAGTATCCCATCATTGGTATCGGTGAAACATATAATGTCTTATTGTTTGAGTCAGTGGGAGGAATAGTGCCTCATATCAGTGGAAGGAATTGATCCCCAAGGGCCGGATAAAGGCTAGCAAAGGGCCACATCTCGCCCTCGGGCCGCAGTTTGGAGACCCCTGATCTAAACTGACAAGCCGGGCAAGGAGAGCATTATTTAGAGAAGCAGCTAAAAGTCCATGGTAACTGCAGAGATCCAAAGCTCAGGTGGGAGAATCTGTCCACAGGACTACTAATAGTCGTGCATTCCACAAATCTGGCCTTATGGAAGAGTGGCAAAAAGGAAGCCATTGTTGAAAGAAAGCCATAAGAAGTCTTGTTTGTGAGAAGCCACGTGGGGGACACAGCAAACATGTGGAAGAAGGTGCTCTGGTCAGATGAGAACAAAATAAAAAAATTGGCCTAAAAGTGGTGGAAAACAAACACTGCACATCACCCTGAAGACTCCACCGCCTCCGTTAATTATGGTGGTGGCAGCATCATATTGTGGGGATACTTGAGACTCAAGCAGAGTTCCAGCAGGAGAACGACTCTAAAAATACAGCCAGAGCTACAATGGAATGGTTTAGATCAAAGCATATTCATGTGATAGAATGGCCCAGTCAAAGTCCAGACCTAAATCCAATTGAGAATCTGTGGCAAGACTTGAAAATTGCTGTTCATAGATGCTCTCCATCCAAAGAAGAATTTGCAAGAATTTCACTCTCCTAGATGTGAAAAGCTGGTAGAGACAACCCCAAAAAGACTTGCAGCTGTAATTCCGACGAAAGGTGGTTCTACAAAGTATTGACTCAGGGGGACTGAATACAAATGCACGCCACACTTTTCACATATTTATTTGAAATTTGAAAACCATTTATAATTTTCCTTCCACTTCACAATTAGACCAACACAAAGTGGCACATATCACATAAAATCCCAATAAAATACGTTTCCGTTTTTGCTTGTAACATGACAAAATGTAAAACATTTCAAGGGGTATGAATACTTTATCAAGTTTACTGTATGTACTGTACTATTGCACTCATAGGTGTGCATAGCTTATTGCATTAGGGTGTGCACCCCAAAGCTCAAATATACGTGTGTATGTATGTGTGTATGTATGTATGTATGTGTGTATATATATATATATATATATATATATATATATATATATATATATATATATATATATATATATATATATATATATATATATATATATATATATATATATATATATATATATATATATATATCTCACACACACACACAGTGCCTTGCGAAAGTATTCGGCCCCCTTGAACTTTGCGACCTTTTGCCACATTTCAGGCTTCAAACATAGTAATTTTTTGTGAAGAATTATTGGATATTTCAAACTTTTTTAACAAATAAACTGAAAAATTGGGCGTGCAAAATTATTCAGCCCCCTTAAGTTAATACTTTGTAGCGCCACCTTTTGCTGCGATTACAGCTGTAAGTCACTTGGGGTATGTCTCTATCACTTTTGCACATCGAGAGACTGAAATTTTTGCCCATTCCTCCTTGCAAAACAGCTCGAGCTCAGTGAGGTTGGATGGAGAGCGTTTGAACAGCAGTTTTCAGTTCTTTCCACAGATTCTCGATTGGATTCAGGTCTGGACTTTGACTTGGCCATTCTAACACCTGGATATGTTTATTTGGGAACCATTCCATTGTAGATTTTGCTTTATGTTTTGGATCATTGTCTTGTTGGAAGACAAATCTTCGTCCCAGTCTCAGGTCTTTTGCAGACTCCATCAGGTTTTCCTCCAGAATGGTCCTGTATTTGGCTCCATCCACTTCCCATCAATTTTTACCATCTTCCCTGTCCCTGCTGAAGAAAAGCAGGCCCAAACCATGATGCTGCCACAACCATGTTTGACAGTGGGGCTGGTGTGTTCAGGGTGATGAGCTGTGTTGCTTTTACGCCAAACATAAAGTTTTGCATTGTTGCCAAAAAGTTTGATTTTGGTTTCATCTGACCAGAGCACCTTCTTCCACATGTTTGGTGTGTCTCCCAGGTGGCTTGTGGCAAACTTTAAACAACGCTTTTTATGGATATCTTTAAGAAATGGGTTTCTTCTTGCCACTCTTCCATAAAGGCCAGATTTGTGCAGTATACGACTGATTGTTGTCCTATGGACAGAGTCTCCCACCTCAGCTGTAGATCTCTGCAGATCATCCAGAGTGATCATGGGCCTCTTGGCTGCATCTCTGATAAGTCTTCTCCTTGTATGAGCTGAAAGTTTAGAGGGACGGCCAGGTCTTTATAGATTTGCAGTGGTCTGATACTCCTTCCATTTCAATATTATCGCTTGCACAGTGCTCATTGGGATGTTTAAAGCATGGGAAATCTTTCTGTATCCAAATCCGGCTTTAACCACTTAAGGTCCGCCGCATGTACATTTACGTCGGCAGAATGGCACCGACAGGCACATCAACGTATATATACGTTGGTGCCTTGGGGGGGTTCGGGGGTCTGATCGGACCCCCCCCCCCCGTACATGCGGCGGTCTGCGCGGCTGCAGGAGCGATCCGACAAGAGGGGGCGGCTATTCGTGTTTGTCCGCCCCCTCCGGATCGCTCCCAGCCAATGCGCGCCCGCCCGCCCTGTGTGTGTGTGTATGTATGTATATGTGTGTGTGTGTATGTGTGTATATATATATATGTGTATATATATATATATATATATATATATATATTAGTTTTTTTAAAATATTTTTTACAATGAATTTATTTCACAATATTATTATTTATAATATGATATTGTAAAACAAATTACAATTGTTTTAGGGGCCCTATTTGGTGAAATATCAGGGGATATATACAGACCCCTGATGTCTCACTTTTGAAATGGAGAAAGGGACGGAGGACAGAGATTCCCCAGTCTTTTTTGCTCCAGCCTCAGTTGCACTGCCCCCCCCCCCCACTCTCCATCCTGAAACATCCCTTGCAGCAGACGTCAGGCTTCCAGTGCTATGGGGAGGAGAAGCACATGGGGGGGGGGGACCAGGCAGCAGGGGCAATCTGCATAACACAGGGTGTTATATGATTGTATGATTGTACTATGTGCTGTCAGAGACACGCCCTGTAGGTGAGCTCCGCACACTCTTATTCTGTACATACTCGGGATGGCAGGACGCTGGAGCTAATTTCATTCTCTTTATGGGAGGATTTCTATCTGGAATCCTGGGGGAATGTAAAGGATGATGAACTGTCATGCTGATTTATTGGCTTTAATACTTTGAGACATGATGTATGAGATCTGCATACTTCTTCCAGGTCAATGACTCAATCACCTCCTCCATTGTCATATACACAGGGCTTTTTTTTCAGGGGGAACTTGGGGGAACTCGGTTCCACCACCTTTGGCTCAGACCCATTGGTACCTGCTCACCACAATCACTTGTAAACACAGAAGTCTGGTTTCTGTGTTTACAAGTGACAGCTCTGCACTCTGTGTGTAACTCCCCTGAACTCTGCACTCTGTATGTAATGCAATTGTGGTATTTAATGCCCCTTTAAGACCTTTCTTCTGTTTGTGAAATCTGAACCGGGTCATGGTTGAGTTCCTGCACCTATTTTCTGAGAAAAAAAGCTCTGCATATACACCAGCCATAACATTATGACCACCCACCATAGCCCTTCCAGGCAGGGATGCCAATAGACCTCTGAAGGTATGCTGTGGTATCTGGCACCAAGACGTTAATAGCAGATCCTTTAGGGAATATGTTGCACCAACATTTCTTATTTCTGATATGTCCCTGTTGTGCCATCTACTTGTGTTAACAAGTATCCTTTTCTCTCTGCATTGCTTCCTTTGTGTGAAACACCTGGTGATCCGGCTTTCCTAAATAAACTTGACCATGCTAGGCATAAGAGCACATTCATCTCAGGGTGGGTGATTTTCTTGCTGTGCTGGGAGAACAGCCTGCCTGTCCTCCAATGGCCAAGACTTGTGCTGACACGCCACCATTTACTGAGAAAATCAGTGTATTTCTGCTTCTTCACCCTCATTTCCAAGCCCTTTATGTAGATGAGAACAATGATTATATAATCATGTATATTAAAAAAAAAAAAAAAAACAGGTAGATGTGTGTGTGTGTGTGTACTGTGTATATACCCTATATTGCCAAAAGTATTGGGACACCTGCCTTCACACGCACATGAACTTTAATGGCATTCCAGTCTTAGTCTGTAGGCTTCAACTCTTCTGGGAAGGCTGCCCACAAGGTTTAGGAGTGTCTATGGGAAACGTTTGACCATTCTTCCAGAAGCACATTTGTGAGGTCAGGTGCTGATGTTGGATGAGAAGGCCTGGCTCACAGTCTTCGCTGTAATTCGCTCCAAAGGTGTTCTAGTGGGTTCAGGTAAAGACTCTGTGTAGGCCAGTAATGTTCCTCCACCCCAAACTCTCTCATCCATGTCTTTATGGACCTTGCTTTGTGCACCGGTGTGCAGTCATGTTAGAACAGGAAGGGGATATCCCCAAACTGTTCCCACAAAGTTGGGAGCATAAAATTGTCCAAAATGTCTTGGTGCACCTTAAAGCGGACCTTTTTTTTTAAAAAGTCAGCAGCTACAAATACTGTAGCTTCTGACTTTTAATATCAGGTCAGTTGCCTGTCCAGGGTGGCCGCGATTAACCATCCCTTGGCTCCAGGTGCAGGCGCTGGCATCCTTACTAAGGGAAACAGGAAGTGAAGCCTTGCGTCTTCACAACCTATTCCTACTGCACATCCACAAGTCGTGCTGCATGTTCTGAATGGTCCCTGCTGTCTTCTGGGACCCGTGTGTCTCCCAGAAGACAGCAGGGAGGGGGGAGTTGAAGGAGGAGGCGCCGGACATTGCATGGTTAGTGGGAGCAGATACCTGGATTTGACATTTGGGGGAGGGGGGGGGAGGGATCAGATCCACAGAAATTCCATTTATGGGTGGAACTCCGCTTTAAGAGTTCCCTTCACTGGAACTAATGGGCCAAGCCTAAACCCTGAAAAACAATCCCACACCATAATCCCCCTCTACAAAATGATTTGGACAAGTGCACAAAACAAGGTCCATAGAGACATGGATGAGCGAGTTTGGGGTGGAGGAACTTGACTGGCCTGCACAGAGTCCTGACCTCAACCCAATAGAACACCTTTGGGATGAATGACCTCACAAATGACACACTCCTAAACCTTGTGGACAGCCTTCCCATAAGAGTTGAAGCTGTTATAGCTGCACAGGGTGGGCCAACTCAATATTGAACCCTACGGACTAAGACTGGGATGCCATTAATGTTCATGTGTGTGTGTGTATATGTATATATATATAAAAGGGCAGGCGTCCCAATACTTTTGGCAATATAGTGTGTGTATGTATATGTGTGTGTATAAAATATATATATATATATATATATATATATATATATATATATATATATATATATATATATAAATAATAACCAACTTTAAGTGCTATTGTAATGAGATAATTATTATTATTGTTATTCATTTTACCGGTTAGTGGTCATAAAGTTATGGCTGATCGGTGTACATGTCTGTCACCCCTCTTCCTTTTAAAAAAAAAAACATGAGTAGTCTGTATAATTCTCACCCACTTCTCCATGCATTGCCCCCTTTTCTTTGAACATGGGAGAATTCTAAAAATACTCGGTAGAAATTGAAGGGAGGAGACGGCTGAGATCCTGTGAATCAGTGCCATTAATTTCAAGGAGGGCTCTCATCACTATGGCCAAGATGCAGATCCTTTCATTAGCAGGGCACAATCTTACACCCCATCATTATGACCTGGCAGAGGAAGGAAAGGAGGTTTCAGAGTTCAGGGTACCACTGATACATTACAGAGGGGAAAGAATAGGTACAACGGATTATAAATCTGGATTTACATAGGAAAATAGTCAGCTTCATGTAATAATCTTATTGGTGTGTTAATGGTTTAGGAAGCACGTATTGGCTATGGAATAGACAGCAGCCTTATTCTTCATTACATGCTCAGACTCTGCTTCCTGATATCCTAAGCTGGCCGTACAAAAATCCTCCAACCACCCTATACAGTGTGTGTGTGAATCTCCTGCTGCAGTTATTTTATACCCGAACAGCGTCTGTATCTGATTGGATGCTGCCGCTCTTTGACTGACGATTTTCTGCCCCTCTTCTTCAGTTTTTCAATTAAGAAATGTCAGGCAGGAGGGTGATGACAGGATCACCCACTGATCAAATTTTAGGAACTGGCTGAAATTTGTATGGCGTATGGCCAGTTTAGAGCCTCATGTACTAGGGTGCATTAGGTTGTATAATTTAATTGGGAAACACAGCTGCTGCATAAAGCCAAATATAGTAGCGAATGGCCTAACAGATGTACTCCCCTGCAGTGGCGACTAGAGACTTCAGGGCCCCGGTGCAAGAAATCTTGAAGGGTCCCCCCTCCCCCCTGAAAAGACTGATTTTGATACTTAATTTTTTTACACTATACAACAAAGTAAAAAAATTCTGTTTCTGATTTCACTTGAGGGGGGGGGGGGGGGGTGGCTGCAGTGGCAGTGCCATCCTCTCCCACCACCACCTGTGCCTCTTACTGATCTCATACCCCCCCCCCCCCACTGATCTCATCCCTATCCCCCCACCACCTCTGTTGTAGAAGTAATAGGGGGATACGGATGAGATCAGTGGTGCGGCTGTACGGCTGTAGGGGGATGGGATCAGTAAGAGGCAAGGGTGGTGGTGGGAGAGGATGGCAGCACCACTGCCACCCCCCTCAAGTACCACCAGCACCACCCCCCTCATGTATCACCACTACCACTCCGCTCTAGTATCACCGCTACCACCCCCCCTCAAGTACCACTGCTGGTACTTGAGGGGGGTGGCTGCAGCGACAGTGGTGGTGCCATCCTCTCCCACCACCACCTGTGCCTCTTACTGATCCCATCCCCCCCACCACTGATCTTATCCCTATCGCCCCCATCACCTCTGTTGTAGAAGTAATAGGGGGATGAGATTAGTGGTGGAGGGTTGTGATCAGTAAGAGGCACAGGTGGTGGTGGGAGAGGATGGCACTGCCACCTCCCACAAGTACCACCGCTGGTACTTGATGGGGGTGGTAGTAGCGGTGGTACTTGAAGGGGGGTGGCCGTTGCGGTACTTGAGGCTGGTGACAGTGGTGGTGCCATCCTCTCCCACCAACACCTGTGCCTCCTTACTGATCCAATCCCCCCCACCACTGATCTCATCCCTATCCCCCTCATTCCTTCTACAACAGAGGTGATAGGGGGATAGGGATGACATCAGTGGTGGGGGGGATGGGATCAGTAAGTAGGCACAGGTGGTGGTGGGAGAGGATAGCACCACCACTGCCACCTCCCACAAGTACCACCGCTGGTACTTGATGGGGGTAGTAGCGGTAATACTTGAGGGGGGGTGGTAGCGTTGGTATTTGAAGGGGGTGGCTGTGCTGGTACTTGAGGCTGGTGGCAGTGGTGGTGCCATCCTCTCCCACCACCTGTGCCTCTTACTGATCCCATCCCCTCACCACTGATCCCATCCCTATCCCCCTATCACCTCTGTTGTAGAAGGGATGGGGGGATAGGGATGAGATCAGTGGTGGGGGGGATGGGATCAGTAAGAGGCACAGGTGGTCGAGGATGGTATCAATTGCTGAGCTCTGTCACTCTTGATTGACTTACCGTCAGTAAATCAACGATTCGATATCCTTTGTGTTCTGTGGCCTGGGTTTGACTCTGACTGAGTCACTGTGTGCCTTCTCCCGCCAGGAGCCTTGCCTCAGGGTAGACACCGGGTAGGTACTCCAATCTCCACGTACGCTGCCGCAGAAGGGAAAACTTTTCCTCGTCTTCTCTCATTTGCTGCAGAGTCCGCCCCGCCTCCCCTACATCTGTGTCTCTGGATAGGTGGAGGCGGGGACGGTGACGGGCCACAATTACAGTCAGTGAGTGCTGCCTCAAGCTTGTTGTTTCTCTCTTACCTCGGTGCCAAAAGCACGCCTGCGGCTGACAGTCAGGGCCCCCCCCGGACTTAGGTCCCAGTCGCGACTGTTGCGACTATGAAAATTCCGCCACTGCTCCCCTGGACAAAGACTGCGTTCAAGGTTGTTTGCCTTTAGCCCATGGGTGCTCAACCTGTGACCCACCAGCTGTTACGGAACAACAAGTCTCATCATGCCTCAGCCTTTGTAACTGTCAGACTTGCAATGCCTTGTGGGACTTGTAGTTCTGCAATAGCTGGAGGGCCACAGGTTGAGCACCCACGCAAGTTTAGCCTTTAGTAAATCCACTCCATTGTGCGAGTAGAGCTTTACTGGTTGTCTCACATCTCTTGTGTGGCTGGTTTTTAGCTCAGCTGAGTGAATGCATCAAAACATAGACAGCCACTAGAGGGAGACTCTTAACTCTTAACATGCCCTTTCATGTGTTAAGTATTGAAAATATGGTACAGCAATCATATAAAATGTAAAGGTCACTTGAAATATTACTGTTTTAAACACTATGATAAAAATTCAAAATATGCTCTCCCTGAAAATACTCTGTTATATTCCTTTAAAGAAAGGGTATAATTGTGTTTAATTCATGAATATAGCAGATTGGAGGTATACCGGGATCATGTGCTCAAATTTCATCTCTGGCACATATAACCAACCATATCCCACAATGCAATGCACCCCTCTCTTTTTAAAGTGATATTAAAGGCTACGTTTTTTTCGAATTAAAATAAAAAAATATATTATACTTACCTGCTTTGTGTATCAATATTGAGCAGGGCGGTCCCTTACAGGACCAGGCAGCGGGTGGGCAGAAGGGTCAGCTGCCCTAGGCACAGCTTATATTGAAGGAATAAGGGTGACAGAACTAGTGACAGCAGCACCACTACTTCTATCAGCCCAGCGCTGGAAGTGGCAAGGAGAGGAGGAGAGAGCTAGGAGAAGGCGCAGGCTATGCTCTCTCTCCCTCCTCCTCATAAGCTTGCACATAATGAAGGGGGCTGCAAAATTTGGCATCTTTGCCCTGAGCACTGAATGATTTTGTCCTGGCATGGAGTAGGAGTCGGGTACGTTTTTAGGAATGGGGGTGACGGAACAGTTAGTGGGGAGTTTTACAGTTTAGGCTTCATGTACACGGGACGTTTTTACAACCTCTCCTGAACAATTTAACTTGACAGATAGTAACCCAATGGCCAAAAACGAAAATGCCTATGAACGAAATGCTGCTCAATGCGGGTTACTGCATTTAGCCACATTGTAGAAGTGTTTGGCATCTGAAACATCAGAGACCTTGGCATCTGAACGCATTTTTTTTTTTCCTCCAAAAAAGGCCTATAAACGCAACTGCCTAAAAAGACAGTAAACGTCCTGTGTACATGTACACATAAGATAACATTGAATGTGTTTAGGGGCAGTTGAAAAAAGGGTCCAACTACCTCAGAACGTCCGTTTAGCAGCAGCAGTGTACATGGGGCCTTCATTTTAGAATCACTTTAACCTTTAGTGCTGTGTGCCCAGACAGTCTTCAAGGGTGACTGTTACACATCTAATGATTACACTTGTCTATTTATTTTACAGGATGATACTGAACCCTACTTTATTGGCATTTTCTGTTTTGAAGCTGGCATCAAGATCATTGCCCTGGGCTTTGTGTTTCATAAAGGCTCGTACCTACGGAATGGGTGGAATGTCATGGATTTTGTGGTTGTTCTTACCGGGTAGGTAAAAATGTTTACGTTGTTTACAGATTATTGATTGGAAGGACATACCAAACGCATACACAATGAGGTTGTCCAACACATGTTGATACATATTACAATGTGCATAACACACCTACTTTAATTATGACAAGTGGCATAACGAAGGCTACATTTTATCAGTCTAACTTGCAATGTGACAAAAGTTGCAATTTTCTATGTAGTTTCCATCCCACTAAGACAGGCCATATGTGGTTCGAACTTCAGCCTTTTCGAACCATGTATGGGCAGACTGAATGTGTGTATACCAAGTTGATCGATCATCTGGGGTACAACCAGCATGCCGGCGAAATGCTTTGATACATGGTTGCCTGCTTAAACAGTTTAAGGCCAGCCATACACGGCAGGGAGACCTGTCTCTATGCTGAAACATTCTTTTCCCTATTTTTCTTTCAGTTGTTTCCCTTTCACATATATGTGTGTGTGTGTGTGTGTGTGTGTGTGTGTGTGTGTATATATTTTTTATATAGCATAAATGACAAAGAATGATTTGAAAATATAGTATTATTTATTATGATCATTCATTCCCATCGTGAGATGCTTAAAAACGTTACCTTTTGAACATTAGGGGACATCTTGTACATGTCAAACACAGGGAGGAACCCATTAATTTCTGGTCTAAAATTGGATGTTTAATATTGATAATTTGGAGTTTTAAACTTCTATAGGTGTGTTTTTTTTTTTTTTTTCCCATGCAACCCAATGCGGATGGGGAATTCACTCCCTCTGAGCTATTGCATTGTGCTGTGGGGAGCTTTCCCTCCAGACGCCAGCAAAGTATATTGATCAGTGTTGCTGGCTTTAGCTGGCGGCTCTGATTATTTGGAAAAATCCGACAGACTGGTTGTACTGATTGATCTATCGATCGACTTGAGTACAATCAGCCTGTACATGGATCGAAATTTGGGCAATTCCTGCTAAACCAGCGAAAATGTTGATTCACGTATGGCTGGCTTTAGTGTACCAACCAGTTCAACAAGCTGTGATTTCTACTAAAAGCCTGCATTGGTCCAGCGGTAATTTCTTTATCTGCTTGAGCCAGAATCTACCTGTGTGTTTTTTTTTTTTTTTTTTTGTTTTTTTATTACAGGGAAAAAAAAGTTTTGCTAAGTGGATGGTAAATGAGATGAGAAGGGGATTCTACTAATTTTAACCCTTTGTGTTTGTAGTAATTGTCTAACCCTATCGAAATGTGTTATTTTGGCCTCTAAGAGGTCTTTAGGGTATCTCTTCTCTTGAAATGTATACATCATCCTATCCTAAGATCTTTATTGCTGACTGTAACGACACCCTGTGTATGAAAGGGGTTAACGTTGTTTAGGATATTTTATTCCCGAACACCAAGGCAGCTATCAGACACTCCAATCAGCCAAACAAGAACCCTATACGAATGATTCTCCCCCAAATATGAGGCGAAGCTCCTTGTTGAGGGTCAAACCGGAATATGACTTTATTGGAAGGAATACAGGCTCTTTATATACACTTGAGAATACTGCAGTAACCACATGAACAATGACTCGGATCCACCCACAACATCACACAATGGTTACATAACGAGCCCCCAATACATATTATTCTGAGTGTCAATACATCCCTTAGCAGACAGCAGGTGGGTTCATTAGCACACGTAATAAAAGGTGAATGGAAAGCTTCCTTAGACAAGATTAACCTATTTTACTTATCCAGACAAAGGCAACATCGTTAAGCAATAGAATACAGTCACACCCAACCCCATCATAGCAAATAGTACACAACATCCAACACACAATGTACACACAATATATACAATGTATACAGCATTGAATCTGACTAGTACAGATCATAGTGGGGTTCTCATTAACTCTGTTTCCCTAAAGTGACTCCCGTCACACTGACAATCCTTTTTACTCTCAAAAATGTACTCCATACCATAAAATGGAATACATGAGGATGAAAACTGACAATTAATAAAAGTTGGTTCCTGTATGTGGCTTTCACGTAAAAAAAATCTGTGTCTAAGAAAGGTAATGTGTCTCATCCACAGTGATACTAAATTTGATAGAGGTACTATGTAAACACAAAACATCATGATGTTCATATAGGGATCCAGTGTCGTCCTACCTTTTTTAATCAGATTACATTTTTTAAAAATTTTATAACAAATATAAAGATTTTTTTTCCGTCCTACCTTAGCACAAAAATGTCACTAGGCTGGGCAGTGTTTCAAAATAAAAAGATGCCTTTGCTCAGGGAAATGCTTTGATACAGGCAGGGAGACCTGTTTTTGTGTAGAGAATGTCTGAGCCACCTTTTTCCCTATTTTTTTTCAGTTGTTTCCCTATCATATATCTATATGTATGTGTTTTTGTTGTGTGTGTGTGTGTGTGTGTGTGTGTGTATGTATATATATATATATGTATGTATGTATGTGTGTGTGTGTGTGTGTGTGTGTGTGTGTGTGTGTGTGTGTGTGTGTGTGTGTGTGTATATATATATATATATATATATATATATATATATATATATATATATATATATATATACACACAGGCATACCCCGCTTTTAAGTACACAATGGGGTTTATTTACTTAAGCTGGAAATCGCAATATCAGGCTCACTTCTGCATGGAAACCAATGAGCTTCTAACTCCAGCTTGTTCAATAAATAATAATAATAAAACCTGGAAGCTCATTGGTTTCTGTGCAGAAGTGAGCCTTATTTTGCGCTTTCCAGCTTTAGTAAATAAACCCCATTGTGTACTTAAAAGTGGGGTATGCCTGTATATATAAATGACGATTTCAAAATATAGTGTTGTTCTAATATGATCATTCATTCCCATCGTGAGATGCTTAAAAACTTTACCTTTTGAACATTGTCAAACACAGGGAGGAACCCACTCAGTGTTTCAAATATAAAGAATCAGAAAAAGCAAAAGTGTTCTCAAAATGATTTGGGAATTCCCCCTGTGAGTGACGTTGCACTTGTGGATCCCAAATTCCCATGGTAATGCAACGACACTGCAAAAATTAAAATAAAAAAATGCATTGGCAAGAATAAAACTCAGCAATTCTCTGAACAATGTTCTGCATTGTATTTTCTGCTGTTACCCACTTTAAAATACACCTCCACTCCCTCCTGGTGACCAATGGAAGTTTAGATGCTTGTAACATCCTGAGTTACTAGAAGTATATTCATTGTCACCTCTGATGCCGCGTACACACGATCGTTTTGTCTGATGAAAACGGTCTGATGGATCGTTTTCATCAGATGAACCGATCGTGTGTGGGCCCCATCAGTTTTTTTCTCATTGGTGAAAAAACATAAAACCTGTTTTAAAATTATCTGATGGTTAAAAAAACGATAGAAAAAAACAATCGTCTGTGGGGAAATTCATTGGTTAAAAATCAATGCATGCTCAGAATCAAGTCAACGCATGCTCGGAAGCATTGGACTTAATTTTTCTCAGCACGTCGTTGTGTTTTATGTCACCACGTTCTGGCACAATCGTTTTTTTAACTGATGGTGTGTAGGTAAGACTGATGAAAGTCAGCTTCATCGCATATCTGATGAAAAAATCCATCAGACCGTTTTCCTCGGTTGAACCGATCGTGTGTACAGGGCATGAGAAAGGGTGCATTTTTTCTAGGAAATTGTTGGTTTCCCCCTATGTAAGCTCTGGTGTTTTGTACCAACAGAGCCAATATCTTCTCCAAGAAATGTGCATTCGGTCCAAAAAAATAATTGTTGACTGTTTCTACGGGCTGTCCTGGAGGTAACACAGGATCCTTATGAATCTTATGCAAAATTTATTTTACAGAAACATTTTTTTCTGAGCACCATAGTGTTTCCGTGGGATCTAGTGTTCCTCAATTTTAAAAACACTTTAATTGTTCCTAAATTTTGATTTTTTGAATCAGTGCTTTAGTGGTACAGTATTTGTGACATTGTAACACTGTGGCAGACCAAAATTGGATACCTATATAAATGTAATGATGTTTTTCACATAGTGGCTCTATTAAATTCAGTATCACCATTGATGGGTCACAAGTACCTTTCTATGATGGCAGTAGTAGTATATATTTACAAAGGAAAAAAATACGGTACATACAGATATTTACATGAAACCAACCTATAAGAGCCAACTTTTGCGTTTTGAAAGTTTTCATCTTTCTTATGTATTGCGATCTGTGGTACGGAGTAAATTTTTGAGAATTAAAAGAATCATCAGCGATAAAGATCAGTGAGAGGGGATATTGGATGAGATAATGTATAGATTTCTAAGAGAGGTATAGCGATACCCCCTCAAGGGCCGCTGGTTGATTTTGGGATCGGCGTATTAAGTTACCTCTAAGTGTTGTCTAGGGATGAAGTCAGTGAGCAGTAAGCGAATGTCCAATCAGTAGTTAAGGTTTTCCAAATGCTTTATTTCTTGGGTCCAACACGACCAACATCAACAGGAGGTAGACAGGACAGGTTGATGAAATGGAGAAAACCTTGCAGTATCAGGCTTGGATGAACAGGAAAGCAAGCCTGCTTTCAGTAACTGTACATTACGTTGCCACTCTAGCCAGAGTGGGTGAAGTGTTTCCCGGACAGACCTCTGCCACAAGTCTGGCAGCCGGAATTCCCCTTTAAGGTTGCTGGAAGGAACAGGTCCTCGGCATTGACCTGGCTCTGATTTGGTTTGAGATGCCAGATGAGGCCTCTGCCACAGGCTCTATGCTGACAATGTGAACAGCAGAGCGAATCCCTCCAGTCAAGGTGACCGGTTGACAGTGGAAATATACCTGTCAAGGTGTCAGTCACCAGATCCCAGATGGTTCGTTCAAGTCTCTCAGATAACCTGCCTCCGGGTTCTCCTTGAGTCAATTCCCCACCGTACAGCCAGCAGCTTAGGGTTTTTCTTGTAGAGGTGAGGGGACCCAGCAAGTCACTGGGGCCCCTCGGCAGCATCCGCCAGGAACTTCGCGTAACTTGCGACCCCGGGCTGGTAGGCCATATCACCAGGGTCTGTTGGATGCGCACACCCTAAAGGTGGGTGCCGCACCTGGAACCAGGAACCCGCTAAGAACCCAGAAAAATGGCGCCTGCCACAGATATACCCCTCCCCAGCATGCTTTGCGAGGGAAAACTCCTCCAATTGGCTGCTGGGGAAAAGTGGCTCTGCCAGAACCCCTCTGGCGCCATCTGTCGCCGGGAGAGGGATCGCACCCCCGGAGTGCAGACTGACCCACAGGACAGTTCTGGAATGACAGCAACCCAAATTTAGCAAAATCATAAGTGAAAGCAACAGAACTCTCTCACTCCCCACTAACTTTAGCGTAGTGCCCATACTGAAAGTAAGGGGGCGCTACAGAGGGAATACAATAAAAAACATTTTAGAGGCTAAAAGAACACATTTAGATGAGGATAGACAATCACCAGAAACACAAAGGGTTAAAACCAGTACAGTCAGCCTTTCATCTCGATACCATCCACATAGCAAAAAGTATTTTTTCTGTAAACATCTGTGGATGTTGATCATTTTTTTGGTCAATTGGGTTCTCGCCCATGTCTGACATGCATACAATGTTCCTGAATGTTGAAAGGTAAAGATTTTTATGCATTTAACAAGGAGAGTGTAGCGGCGGCGTAACTTCTTATTTATGTTACGCCGCCGAAACTTTACTCGCAAGTTCTGTATTCAGAAAGCACTTGCATGTAAAGTTCCATCGGCGTAGCGTAAATTGGGTGGCCTAATTCAAATTTCGCGGGTAGGGGGCGTCTCCTATTTAAATTAGGCCCGTCCACGCAGACGGGTTGCTGGATGGAGCGCAGCTGTCTAGGGAAGGTACAGCTGCGCTCGTTCTATGGGAGATAACGCAGATGGCGTTACACGTATACACCATAAAGTGACTGCGTCGGGCTGGCGTACGTTTGTGAATTGGCGTATTTTGCTGATTTACATATTCTCAGCGTAAATCAGCGGGAACGCCCCGGCGGCCATTTTAAAAACACATTTAAGATCCGACGGCGTAATACAATTACGCGTGTAGTCAGAGTCTACACCGAGGAATACGACACCCTAACTACCCAGGCCTGAGGTGTGCCATTAGCCTCGCTGGACAGTATGCCTATAAGTGGGCATACCCTGAAGTAATTATGAAGAAATGAATGAAGAAAATTATAACATGAAAAAAGGGGAACGGGTGGGTGGGTACCCAGAAACCCCACCGACGCCGGAGATGAGATGAGAGGGGAGGAGGGATAAATAGCCCTCCGACTCGTCCTACAAACTCAGGCAGGCCTGCGGCCCGCCTTCCACTTGTAGTCAGAGTCTACACCGAGGAATACGACACCCTAACTACACAGGCCTGAGGTGCGCCATTAGCCTCGCTGGACAGTACGCCTATAAGTGGGCAAAAAGACCCAGAAGTAGGTGTGATAAAAGAATGGAAGGGCACGAATTATCTGTCTGGTAGAGAAAGCACGCCCTGACAGTCTCAAAGAACGGCACCGATAAGCATCCGTTACGACAGCAGAAACCAGCGTCCCAAGAACCGATGATTGGAAGGAACCACGAAACCAAACAACTGTCTCGTGCCTGACAGACTAAGCCTCCCTCCAAAAAGCACAGACATGGGAACAACTGCTGGTGGCGAGAGGATACGTGGGGGAATGGAAAAAGGGCCGCCCTGAGGAGCCCTGTGAAAGCAAACACCATCCAATAGGACGCAAGACCAGTAACCCATGTCAAACACCCACAACCCCTGGCCTAACTATCCTTACCTGGTAAGGGGATGTGAGAGGGAGAGATGCCAAAAATGGACAAACTGATAGGAGGGAAGGGGATTGAGAGCCGGCTACCCGAAAGATGAGTCGCTGATGTTAATGGACGAGGCCAACACGCAGTAGCGATATGCAACAATACAGAGACAGAACCAGACATGGCATGACACAACCTACCCGAGTAACTGGGACCCCCCCCCCCCATCAACAGGCTGAGAATTGGACAAAGAGCCTGGACTGCCGGACCCGCCCCGACAACCTATGAACAAGAGAACAGCCCCAAAGATAATGGCCCAGACCCCTACTACGAGCAGAGAAGAAGCAACGACTCCATGGATGCGAACCCTAATAAAATTGTCCAAGCAGGAATGGCCAGAACACGCTCAATGCTGGTATGTAAAGTAGCTGGGATGGAATTGGACACAAACTGAAACGTACCGCCTACCCTGCTACCCTGCTGTGGCCGGAAAAAGGAAACCCCTTGTTGAGTGACGGCATACTACCATGCTCTGCACCCCTACGTGGAGCAGCCGGGATGCACCAGAATGTGTCGCCCCCGAAACGTGCCGCACGCCCAACCCTAGGAAACCGAAAGAAAAGACAACAGACAACAAAACATGAAACGCCCCCCCCCCCCCCCACTGTAGCTGCCTGGGCCAAAGATGTGAGGAGAAATGACCAGACCTCAGCGCGTGAATGACCTGATGACAGATCCCACCCAAGTGTATGTGATAAGTGTAAGCCGTAAGCGAGCCCGAGTAACCTGCCACGCAGACAGGTAATTAAAAACGACACACTCAAGGCGATGTACACACAGACCGTGGTGGGTAGATGTATAGGCGTGAGAATGAACGTGCACGTATGACGTATGTTATACAGGCAAGAAGATTGTGGTCAACAATCATTTAAAAAACGAAACCTCAGCCCGTATGGATCTGTAGACGTGACAGATCCTGAGATGCGCACCCTGGCTGACTATACCCGGAAGAACCTAAATGACAGGAATGACGAGACATACGAACAAAAGAAGCTACAAGTCTAAACGTGTACGCCGTGACTGCATGGCAACAACAGCCATGACCGAACCACACTGGAGTAGAACATACAACAGAAAACACAACCCCCTGTAAGCCTACACAAGCCTGAAGACATGCAGTCCTGGAGGGACCCCAGCATGCAAATGAACCTGACGACCCCCCGGTGAATAACTAGTGAGCGCAAGTGACCTGCTGCGCAACCGAGATACTGAAGGACCCGCGTACCCACAGACCGTAGTGGGTAGTCCTGCAAGTGAAATGAAAGGCAATGCATGGCAAGACGTGACGTGATAGGCGAGAACATTGATGTCAACAATCATCTGGAAAATGATGACCTCAGCAGGAAAGGATCTGTAGACATGACAGATTCCGAGATGTGAGCCCTAGCCCACTGGACCAGGAGCAAAACCTACGAAATATGATGAGATATGGAAATGGATGAAGAAGAACCGGCCACCGGTATGAGCTGAAGCCTGCGTGACACTGAGTACTGAACCTGCGAAACGCGCCATGACAGCAAACGCGCCATGACAGCAAACGTGCCAGAACCCGACAACCACCCCCCCCCCCCGCTAATAGACGTGAGTGAGTGCAACTGGCCTGCTGTGATAACGACCAACCGTGGAACAGAAAATTGAGGACCCGTGTACCCACAGACTGTGGTGGGTAGTCCTACAGGTGAATGAAAAGCATAGTCTGACGTGACATGACAGGCGAGAAGATTGAGGTTAACAAACATACGAAAACGAAACCCCAGCCTGAAATATGACATGACAGGAAACATACAGTGACTGAAACCCCTAAGACAGAACATGCTACGACAGGAAACAAACAACGTAAGGCAAGAACAAGCAATGACACCCCCCAACCGGCCCCTCGCCCCGCTGCACCCCCCTCCGCCTGAACGGTGACCACCAAGAACCTGACTGTCCTGCCAGACTCTGCCCCCCCCCCCCCCGGGGCCCATGCCAGGGCACCTCCAGCCCAAACATGGACAGAAAACATACTGCTGACAGAACCGCTATGACAAAAAACATACCGCTGACAGAACCGCTATGACAGAAAACATACCGCTGACAGAACCGCTATGACAGAAAACATACCGCTGACAGAACCGCTATGACAGAAAACATACCGCTGACAGAACCGCTATGACAGAAAACATACCGCTGACAGAACCGCTATGACAGAAAACATACTGCTGACAGAACCGCTATGACAGAAAACATACTGCTGACAGAACCGCTATGACAGAAAACATACCGCTGACAGAACCGCTATGACAGAAAACATACTGCTGACAGAACCGCTATGACAGAAAACATACCGCTGACAAAACCGCTATGACAGAAAACATACCGCTGACAGAACCGCTATGACAGAAAACATACCGCTGACAAAACCGCTATGACAGAAAACATACTGCTGACAAAACCGCTATGACAGAAAACATACCGCTGACAGAACCGCTATGACAGAAAACATACTGCTGACAGAACCGCTATGACAGAAAACATACTGCTGACAGAACCGCTATGACAGAAAACATACCGCTGACAGAACCGCTATGACAGAAAACATACTGCTGACAGAACCGCTATGACAGAAAACATACCGCTGACAGAACCGCTATGACAGAAAACATACCGCTGACAAAACCGCTATGACAGAAAACATACTGCTGACAAAACCGCTATGACAGAAAACATACCGCTGACAGAACCGCTATGACAGAAAACATACCGCTGACAGAACCGCTATGACAGAAAACATACTGCTGACAGAACCGCTATGACAGAAAACATACTGCTGACAGAACCGCTATGACAGAAAACATACTGCTGACAGAACCGCTATGACAGAAAACATACCGCTGACAGAACCGCTATGACAGAAAACATACTGCTGACAGAACCGCTATGACAGAAAACATACTGCTGACAGAACCGCTATGACAGAAAACATACCGCTGACAGAACCGCTATGACAGAAAACATACTGCTGACAGAACCGCTATGACAGAAAACATACCGCTGACAAAACCGCTATGACAGAAAACATACCGCTGACAGAACCGCTATGACAGAAAACATACCGCTGACAGAACCGCTATGACAGAAAACATACCGCTGACAGAACCGCTATGACAGAAAACATACTGCTGACAAAACCGCTATGACAGAAAACATACCGCTGACAGAACCGCTATGACAGAAAACATACCGCTGACAGAACCGCTATGACAGAAAACATACCGCTGACAGAACCGCTATGACAGAAAACATACCGCTGACAGAACCGCTATGACAGAAAACATACCGCTGACAAAACCGCTATGACAGAAAACATACTGCTGACAAAACCGCTATGACAGAAAACATACCGCTGACAGAACCGCTATGACAGAAAACATACCGCTGACAGAACCGCTATGACAGAAAACATACTGCTGACAGAACCGCTATGACAGAAAACATACCGCTGACAGAACCGCTATGACAGAAAACATACCGCTGACAGAACCGCTATGACAGAAAACATACCGCTGACAAAACCGCTATGACAGAAAACATACTGCTGACAAAACCGCTATGACAGAAAACGTACCGCTGACAGAACCGCTATGACAGAAAACATACCGCTGACAGAACCGCTATGGCAGAAAACATACCGCTGACAGAACCGCTATGGCAGAAAACATACCGCTGACAGAACCGCTATGACAGAAAACATACCGCTGACAGAACCGCTATGACAGAAAACATACCGCTGACAGAACCGCTATGACAGAAAACATACTGCTGACAGAACCGCTATGACAGGAAACATACTGCTGACAGAACCGCTATGACCCTGGGGCAGAAACGCTATGACAGAAAAACCATGGGGCAGAAACGATATGACCGGAAAACCCTGGTGCAGAAACGCTCTGACAGAAAACATACCGCTGACAGAACCGCTATGACAGAAAACATACCGCTGACAGAACCGCTATGACAGAAAACATACCGCTGACAGAACCGCTAT
This sequence comes from Rana kukunoris, assembly GCA_029574335.1. Lineage (NCBI taxonomy): Eukaryota > Metazoa > Chordata > Amphibia > Anura > Ranidae > Rana > Rana kukunoris. Next base: position 129,270,497 of record CM056057.1, on the reverse strand, counting down.
GACAGAAAACATACCGCTGACAGAACCGCTATGACAGAAAACATACCGCTGACAGAACCGCTATGACAGAAAACATACCGCTGACAGAACCGCTATGACAGAAAACATACCGCTGACAGAACCGCTATGACAGAAAACATACTGCTGACAAAACCGCTATGACAGAAAACATACTGCTGACAAAACCGCTATGACAGAAAACATACTGCTGACAAAACCGCTATGACAGAAAACATACTGCTGACAAAACCGCTATGACAGAAAACATACCGCTGACAGAACCGCTATGACAGAAAACATACCGCTGACAGAACCGCTATGGCAGAAAACATACCGCTGACAGAACCGCTATGGCAGAAAACATACCGCTGACAGAACCGCTATGACAGAAAACATACCGCTGACAGAACCGCTATGACAGAAAACATACTGCTGACAGAACCGCTATGACAGGAAACATACTGCTGACAGAACCGCTATGACAGGAAACATACTGCTGACAGAACCGCTATGACAGAAAACATACCGCTGACAGAACCGCTATGACAGAAAACATACCGCTGACAGAACCGCTATGACAGAAAACATACCGCTGACAGAACCGCTATGGCAGAAAACATACCGCTGACAGAACCGCTATGGCAGAAAACATACCGCTGACAGAACCGCTATGACAGAAAACATACCGCTGACAGAACCGCTATGACAGAAAACATACTGCTGACAGAACCGCTATGACAGGAAACATACTGCTGACAGAACCGCTATGACAGGAAACATACTGCTGACAGAACCGCTATGACCCTGGGGCAGAAACGCTATGACAGAAAAACCATGGGGCAGAAACGATATGACCGGAAAACCCTGGTGCAGAAACGCTCTGACAGAAAACCTTGGGGCAGAACTACCAGGCGAAAACGTTGTGACAGAAAATGCAGAGACCGAAACGCAGAGATAGGATCTGAAAAGTTGCATATTGCAAGGAAACTGGCAGCGTGACCTGTGGAGACGTGGGTGGACCGCCCCCCCATGCTGCCAGCGTGACTCGGGAGAAATGGTGGAAAAGTGGAGACAGCCCTGTCCCCTGCTGCCAGCATGACCCCTAAAGATGTGGGTGGAAAGCCCTCATCCATGCTGCCAGCGTGCCCCCTGGAGATGTGGGAGACGGCCTCCCCCTGCTGCTAGCATGACCCCAGGAGTAGATGATGCCTCCCCCATGCTGCCAGTGTGTGCCCGGGCTAAATGGGTAGATGCCCCCCCTGACCGTAGTGAAAGCCATGGAGGAGTGGATGGATCCCCCCCCCCTCCACATGTTGCCAGCCACAGCCCCGGGAGGAGTGGGAGGGTAACGCCCCCCCCCCCCTCGTGAAATCAGCGTGAGCCAGGAGAGGAGAGGACGCCTCCAAGAACCAGTAAGTGGATGGCCTCCCCCTTCAACATGAGCCCTGACCGAAGGGTGGATGGGGCCCCCCCATAACCCAGCGAGAGTACCTGGAGGAGGGGGGGCGGGCAGCCTCCTGCAGCAAGATGAGCCTAGAACGTGGATGGACAACACACCCCCTCCATGAGCGCCGGGACAACAGTGCTTCCCCCATGATGCTGAAAGAAGCACAGGGATTGGTCCAGCGGTGGATGGAAGGACTGAGCCACCCCCCCGGCGCGGGCACATGCAAAGCGAACGGACGGCCCCCCCTCGCTCTCCCCAGGCATGAGTGCCGAGAGAAGCGTGCAAGCGGCCGGCATCCTAACGCCAGAAGGACGGACGAACAGTCCCCCCTGGCTCGCCTCGGTATGAGCGCCGGGAGAAGCAGGCGGCTCCCTACAAAGCCATACAGAAAAACGGGGCTGCAAGGGAGGATGGACGGGGCGGCCCCCCATGGTGGAACCCAGGGATGAAAAGGAGGGGGGTCCCCCTGACGGTACCCGGGAGGTGCACCGCCATCATGCTGCGGCCGACTGCCGCTCTGAGCCGGCCGGAAGTGACGTGCGTCAGATACCCAGAAACCCCACCGACGCCAGAGATGAGAGGGGAGGAGGGATAAATAGCCCTCCGACTCCTCCTACAAACTCAGGCAGGCCTGCGGCCCGCCTTCCACCTGTCGGATCTTTAATGCAAACGGCGTATCATGTTTTCTGTATTCAGAAAACAAGATAAGCCGGCGCGAAGTGTGAGTTATGCAGGCATATCACTGATAACTCTTTCTGAATCTGTCCTAATACTTGTCAGTAATTTTTTTTGTCATTTAATGTCTTGGGGCCCTTTCACACGTCCGCCTCCACTCGTCCGTAAACGGACTTGTCATGGTTCCCTATGGGATTGCGTCCGTTAGCGGATGATGCATCCGCTAACGTCCGCAATGATCCGTGTCCTTCTGGATCCGGTTTTTCGGACGGAAGAAAACCCTATTTTTCTTCCGTCCGGCGTAACGGATCGGATGAAGACAGACAAGCGGTCCGTTTTCATCCGATTCCCCATAGGGGAGAGCGGAGGAGAGACAGGGCAGTCCCTGCACAGTGCGCGGGGACCGCCCTGTCCGCCGACAGCTGAGCGGAGACCCCCTGCTGAGCTGACGGACACACGCGGAGTGGACCGAAAAACGGTCTGCTCCGTGTGAAAGGACCCTTATTGCGCCACTGCAGGCTAATATGTTGGGGGGAAAAAAAATTAAAAATAGGGAAAAAGGTATCAAAGCATTTAATACACAAAAATGGGTCTCCCTGTCTGTATCAAAGCATTTCATTGAGCAAGGGCATTTGAAGTCTGACTTTGACTTGGGCTTCATGATTTTGGATGATGTAGCCAAAAATAATAGAATAGGTGCAGGATTTTCTTTCTTGAGAGGAAAGAGGTATGGTTGATCAACCAGTTAACCCCTCGTCATCCACACATGACCTTTATTTTTTTATGTAGTTGCTTTGACTTAAAGCACATTGATGTTATTATTAATGGTACTAGTATCTACTGTTTACTTTTAGATTTTTGGATCTATTGCATTTTGTATATAGTTGACTTTTTATATGGTCGTTGCGTTACAAATGGGATCGAAAATACAGAGACATTGTGACATGTTGTGTTTCAAGTTGGTCTGATAAAATCTTTAGTATGGCCTTTGCCATAAATGAAGTTGGATTACTATGGGGTTGGTGTCCATGTGTGTTCACAATGACATAGTCCCCTTTTTATATGGAGTATGTTACCTTGTTTCAGTGTTGTCACAAATTATTCATGTTCCTGACATGATTGTGTTTGTACTATTCGATGTTTCAAAATAAAATAAAACCTGTTGAAGTGCAGTGACTTTTTGGACAATATTGATAATGGTTGAGCTTGCCTGTCTCCTGTACCCAGGGGGTTATTTACGAAAGGCAAATTCACTGTGCACTACTAGTGAACTGAAAAGTCTCTTGGAAGTGCAGTCGCTGTAGATCTGAGGGGAGGATCTGAAATGAGGGGAAGCTCTGCTGATTTTATCATCCAATATGTGTAAGCTCAAATGCTGTTTTTTTATTTTCCTTGTCGGATCTACAGTGACTGCACTTCCAAGTGCACTTTCAATGGATTTGCCTTTCATAAATAACCCCCCCAGTCTGTAGTGGATTCTATGCACATGTGCACCTTGTCCATTTGTCTTTTATTTATATACACTATATTGTCAAAAGTATTGGGATGCCTGCCTTTACACGCACATGAACTTTAATGGCATCCCAGTCCGTAGGGTTCAATATTGAGTCAGCCCACCCTTTGCAGCTATAACAGCTTCAACTTTTCTGGGAAGGCTGTCCACAAGGTTTAGGAGTGTGTCTATGGGACTGTTTGACCATTCTTCCAGAAGTATATTTGTGAGGTCAGGCACTGATGATGGATGAGAAGACCTGGCTCGCAGTCTCCGCTCTAATTCATCCCAAAGGTGTTCTATCGAGTTGGGGTGAAGTACTTATATGGATGAGAAGGAACAGGAAGGGGCCATCCTTAAACTGTTCCCACAAAGTTGGGAGCATGAACACCTTTGGGATGAATTGGAGTGGAGACTGTGAGCCAGGCCTTCTCGTTTAACATCAGCGCCTGACCTTACAAATGCACTTCTGGAAGAATGGTGAAACATTCCCATAGACACTCCTGGGAAGGTTAATCACAAGGTTTAGAAGAGTTAAAGCTGTTATAGCTGCAAAGAGTGGGCCAACTCAATATTGAACTCATGGACTAAGACTGGGATGCCAATAAAGATCATTTGTGTGTAAAGGCCAACGCCCCAATACTTTTGACAATATAGTGTATATCATTGGGTTTTATATATAATGTATGCATCATTTCTGTAATGGGATTAATGTTCAGCATAGTGCGAAGAGTTATTTGATAATAAATACAGCATGAAGCCTGCATAATTCCTCGCTGGGTGTCAAGGCTGTATAGATCCTTCTGTATTTAGGTTTATCTTGTCTGCAGTAAACTCTTATTATCTAGGCCAAGATAGAAATTTTCATATATTCATATTTCTAATTATGTGGATTTCTTGTCTCGTGGTTCTGCGCATGCTTGTCCTGTGCTGAAGAAGTTTCTAGGAATAATTAAAAAGCTTCTAATTCGTTTTAAAAGGAATCTGTCAGTATGGAACTATTTCCTTGCTGACTTGTTTTTGAAAGTATTCTGTATAGTAGGGGGTCTCCAAACTTTCTAAAGGAAGGGCCAGTTTACTGTCCTTTAGACTTTAGGGCAGGGATCCTCAAACTACGGCCCTCCAGCTGTTGCGGAACTACACTTCCCATGAGGCATTGTAAAACTCTGACATTCACAGACATAACTAGGCATGATGGGAATTGTAGTTCCTGAACACCTGGAGGGCCGTAGTTTGAAGACCCCTGCTTTAGGGGGATCGGACAGTGCCCAGTGAGAGTAAAAAATGCCTGATCTTTGGTATTAGAAGGAAAAATCATTGGTGTCAGTGGCGATGAATAGTGCCCTATTTTTGTTGTCAGTGGAAGGAATATTGCCCCATTGTTGGTGTCTGTGGAAGGAATATTGCCCTATTGTTCGTGTCAGTGGAAGGAATAGTTCCCCATCGTTGGTGTCTGTGGAAGGAATAGTGCCCTATTGTCAGTGGCTCAAGGGGTGGATAAAGGTAATCACAGGGCCAGTTTTGAGACCATTGCTGTATAGCTAGAAGAATTGCCTTCTAAATGAGAAGTGGGCAAGTGACCCCTTAATAGTGTGCGGTGGGCCACAATCGCACATACAGTAGTTATGCTCCTGATACCAACCAACCAGTTTTTAAACCCTGCCAGGAATGTCATACACTGTGTAACTGGCTGCCTGTGATTTGACCTTTGCACTGACTTCTAGGAAAGGCAGTTAACCAATTATTGACAGAAAATTCTGGAAAAATCATGTCTTCCACCGGTGTACTGTTGCCACGGCTACAAGAGAGAATTTTTTATTTTTTTTTGGCAGATATAGAACATCATCAGGCTTGAAATGGAAATGTCATTAATAGATTATAAATTTGCTGGTGTGGCAGTTTTATATGTTATATCAATATTTTAAGGAAACACGATTTTCCCTTTTAAGATCCCGAATGCGTACCTGATGTTGGTTTAAATGTACCTATCTCATAACAATAAGTAGTTTGGCATGATTAGACCTCTGCGCTCCACATCAACCAGGCATTCATCCTACTGTTTATTGAAATACTAGAGCCACGTTGCTGCTTGTCTGCCGACCTTTACCGCTTATAATCAGATATAAGCAGAATCCCCTCTAATCCTTCCATTCTGCCTGCTCGTGCCACAGCCCTTATTTGCCAACAGCAAAAAATACACTTAATTATACATGACCCTCTTTAAATGTTAAACACAAGAGTACAGCGCAAATCAGAACAGAAACCAAGGGACCGGCGTCTGTGTGAGGTTTCACTTAACACTTGCTGGGCTGGGCTGCAAGGCAGCGAAATGTCATGACGGATCTGTTCTGGTAATAAATCCAGCACTGCTTGTATTGTGGAGATCTTGGTACGCTGGATCCTGCTAGATCTTTTATTTTGTTGTTTTTACTCCCAGCTGTATACTCAGAATTGCTTATATTACTTGTGATTGATTGGCAGCCACAGGTGCCTCCTTCCTATTTAGCACTCTTTCGGACAGGCGGAAATGCTTACCACCCCCTTGAAAAGTGATCCACAATCCACTGCATTTCAGAGGGTGGTGTAGCAGCGGCTGGCAGACATTCATCAGGTGCCTCTGCTGTCAAATTAGACTTTTTTTGTTTTTATTGCTGAAGGGCAATTTTTTTAATGTGGGACTGCGCCTTAACTGCAAGCCAATCGTTTGTTTCACAGTTGGTTGGTGACTCCATTGATCTCATTGGGTGTGTTTTGACAGGCTGTGCCGCCTCTCAAACTCTGCCACCCGAGTTAAAATTGCCACAGCCTAGAAGCACAGCATCACATCCGAAGCATGGGTACAGCCTCGTCGGTTCTGGTGGGTGACCGCCAGTGTGAAGGATCCCGTAGGGTGCGACTATCCCTATTACCCCTCAGGAGTCTTTCTTTTTTGTCTGGCTTATAGACCACTATAAAAACATGTACTTTTTACTTATTACGTGTGTTATGTTGCAGTAAAGTTTTCATGCAATGTTAAAGTATTGCATTTGTGCTTTTTAGTCCGTTACAGCGTGATGAATGTGCTACCTCCATTATGAATGCTAGTTTTACCAGACTGAGCTCTTCCATCTCGTACTTGATTCAGAGCATGTGTGGAATTTTGTGCATCGGAATTGTCTACACACGATCGGAATCTACGAGAACGGATTTTGTTGTCGGAAAATTTGAGAGCCAGCTCTCAAATTTGTGTTGTCGAAAAGAGCCTACACACGGTCGGAATTTCCGACAACAAGCTCCCTTCGAACATTTGTTGTCGGAAATTCCAACCGTGTGTACGCGGCATAAGACTGGGATATTATTTAAAGTTCATGTGTGTGTAAAGGCAGGCGTTCCAATACTTTTGGTAATATAGTGTATATTGGGGTGGTGAGATGAGCACCTTTTATGTGGCATTTAGCCTAGGTTCACATTGGTACGATTTGACATGTTAATTCGCAAGCCATATTAGTGACTATTGCCTATTGCCACCGACTTTGCAGCGTAGCACCGATGCCCAAAAGTAGTGCACTACTTTTGGTGACTTTGGGTGTGATTTCATTAGACATCTGTGCAGGAACTCGCACAGATGTCTTTTAAATCGCCCCCAAAGTCGGACTGCATTGGCGGGTTGAAGTTGATTTCTAACCCGCAGCAATGAATGAATGAATGAATGAATGAAAAACTTATAGAGCGCGGCACATGCGAACTGAATCGCCTCTGGGCGCTTGTTGTTCCTGTCTCCTTTGATATCAAAAGAGATGAGTCTTGATCTTTCTCCTGAAGGCTAAGTGATTCGCCTCCAACCGAATGCTGGCTGGTAAAGCGTTCCATAGTCTGGGACCTTGTGAACCTAGGCTTAAAGTAGATGTGAAGTTCTGCTGAGCAGTTTTAACTAGCATGTACCCTGGCCTGTCTCGGTATATATCTAGAAATATGCTTCATGTTACAAGATCCAAGCCAGTCTACACTATTACCATTATATACCATCTATCACTAGCGTGGGATGCTGTACAGAGAACAGAGCCTGCAGCATATTTAAAAAAAGATCATGTAATAATGTCTTGCTGGATTCGGTATGTTACAATGTACATTGTTAAAAGGAATTGTAACAATGAAGAATATGAGCTATCATCACCTTCCTGACATTTCTGACATTACAAGATCATGTCAGGAATGGGCGTTTGTAGAGATCTGGATCTCCACTCTTAAAGTAGAGTTCCAGTCATTTGTTTATTAAAAGTCATCAGCTACAAAAAGTGTAACTGCTTACTTTTAATAAACAACCACTCAACTGTCCCACGATCCAGCGATGTAATCACCGGAGCCGTGTTTTCCCTAGCCGGTGCCGGCATTGCTACTATGGGCACCCCGCATTGACAGCTTGCGGCCTCACAGCCGGGTGACCACTGGGCATGCGCAAGTGGCACTGCGCTCTGGGACTGGCCCATAAGTCTTCTAGGGCCTGTCATATGTCCCAGAAGATTTCAGGAAGGAGAACTTCTGCTTTAGATCGCCTAAGGTGACCGGAACGGAGGTGGGAGCAGGTACTTGTCAAAATGGGATGCCTTCAACTTAAGACTGCTGCTCTGTCAGGGAAAGAATAAAGTAAAAATAAAAAATGGTAAGGTAAAAGGTAAGCCTACCTCAGCATTTCTCAACCTGGATTCTGGGGAAGGGTTCCACTTCAGGGGTTCCAGGGGATCTTCATTATTTCCTCTCCTACACTGACCAAAGAGCTGGACACAGGTCACGGGCCTTATGCTCGACCAACAGAAAGCCATGTGTGGTTTGAAACATTCATATATTCATACTTTCCAAAAAATTACCACTAGTCACTTTCTTGCCCACATTGGTGATCAAAGGGCTCTGCCACAGCAATGCCCATGCATGATCACCAGCCTGTTTAGAAAAGCATGGCATCTTAATGAAATAGTGGTCCCAAAAAGTTCTCTCAATCTACTATCATGTGACTTCCTCTAAACCCATAATGGCCAGTGGCTACTGAAGGGCAACAGGCTTCTTGTATAACTTGAGTGATGGCAAGTATAATGTAGTGGGAGGAATGGTGGAGAACGATTTGATGAACCCCATAAGGGAGCACTGGCGAGGGTCCATGAGAACTCTAGCTTCAGATTGTGTTTTTATACTTTCACATGGTAATCAGCAGCACCCAAAATTCATCTAGTGACCTTCCTGTAGTGGACCTGATTTGAAGTGGGTGGTTTTGAATTCCCGGTATTTGCAGTTGTACACAGCTGACTTACTAGCCGTGCCATATAAACACAGAAAGCAGGTCAGTGTAAATATAACCGAGTAATCTGCAGTTTTACAATTCTGATTACGTGACTAGAGACCACAAATACATATTCTGGAGGGAAAGCAGCAGATGAAATGCGTGGGACCTGGTAGCTGAGAAAAGACCTTTCATGAGCCTGCATCTCTGCTTGCAGTGTTAGCCGCTCGCTGGAAATGGCGCCATGAAATATGTATGGTTATTTCTTCAATAGAATTTTTTTTTCTGTTCCCTCTCACTGTACGCTTTTATTCGCAGGTGGATTAACCGCAAACTCTTCACTGCACCTCTTAAGGGTACATGCTTGAATCAGGAACTCAGATGCTCTTGAACAAAAGTACTTTATTAGTTACATGGGTACAGGATATACGCTGACACATTTCGGCTAAGAAGCCTTTATCAAAAGCATAAGGGTACTAGTGAAAATCTGATATGGGTAGTGAATTCTAGATGTAGAACATTGCAAAGCCAGGAGTGCTGCAGTACCACATGTATGCCTGTTGGAGCAGAACTTATAATGCCTTCCCTATGATCCCTACGATCAGTCCCTTCATAATAACTTTATTAACAAACTGTCCTTTTACAGAGTAGAAACGCATCAGCTTATTTAATATTTATTTGTAGTCAGTGTTATGAACGTCCACCAAAAGTTTTCTTGGCATGGTTTTTATTGAAAGTGGAACTCCAGAGCCTACTTTTTGATTTTTAATGGAGTGAGTAGAAGCTGATTAGAAGCTGTTGCAGGTTTTTATTGCGGCATCCCTGTTGGAAAGATCTCCCGTTACTCAGTAGTATATTTAGGCTTTGTGCTGCCCTAGGCCTGACTAAACTTGTGCACCCCCCCCCCCCCATTTAACCACTTAACCCCCGGACCATATTGCTGCCCAATGACCAGAGCACTTTTGTGATTCGACAGTGCGTCGCTTTAACTGACAATTGCGCGGTCGTGCGACGTGGCTCCCAAACAAAATTGGCGTCCTTTTTTTCCTCACAAATAGAGCTTTCTTTTGGTGGTATTTGATCACCTCTGCGGTTTTTATTTTTTGCGCTATAAACAAAAATAGAACGACAATTCTGAAAAAAATTCAATATTTTTTACTTTTTGCTATAATAAATATCCCCCAAAAATATATAAAAAAATATTTTTTTCCCTCAGTTTAGGGCGATACGTATTCTTCTACATATTTTTTGTAAAAAAAAATCGCAATAAGCGTTTATTGATTGGTTTGCGCAAAAGTTATAGCGTTTACAAAATAAGGGTTCGTTTTATGGCATTTTTATTAATATTTTTTTTTTACTAGTAATGGCGGCGATCAGCATTTTTTTTCAGTACTGCGACCTTATGGCGGACACTTCGGACACTTTTGACCCATTTTTGGGACCATTGGCATTTTTTTAGCGATCAATGCTATACAAATGCATTGTATTACTATAAAAATGCCATTGGCAGTGAAGGGGTTAACACTAGAGGGCGGGGAAGGGGTTAAGTGTGTTCCTGGGTGTGTTCTAACTGTATAGGGGGGGGGGGTGGCCTCACTAGGGGAAATCACTGATCTTCCGTTCATAAATTGTATGAACAGAAGGTCAGCGTTTCCCCCGCTGACAGGACCGGGAGCTGTGTGTTTACACACATAGCTCCCGTCCTTGCTCTGTAATGAGTGATCGCGTGTGCCCGGCGGCGATTGTACCCGCCGGGCACGCGCGCGGGACTCGGGGGCAAGCGGGGACCGCGCTGCCGCCGGCGGCGCGCCCACACCCTCTAGTGGCCGAAAATGTAGCTGACGTAGAGCTATGGGGCGACCTGCCGCCGTAGAATGACGGCTGCTGGTCGGCAAGTGGTTAAATATGACCCACCCCTTCCTGTCAAATCCACACCCACTAGTTCTATGGGCCGGGGGGGGGGCAATGAATTACCTTAATTTGCATATATTTCCTCTCGCTTCCTGTTTGGCTACAGGGCAGAAAAGTGAAGGGAAATCTCTGCAAGGGGTCAGGGATGGTAAAAAATAAACTGACAGGGGCTATAACCCTCCCTTACTCTATCCAAAATGAAAAAAAAAGTGTTGCCTATAGTTCTACTTTAAGCACAAATTTCTGATAATTTTATGGAGAGGATTAAGAAGATATAACCATGTCAATGGTGCAGCAGAAAACATATAGCACAGTGAGGAAGGTTTGTGCTCCAGGATGATAGGACAGTCAAAATTAGAAGCGGAATGCCGGCCGCCTCCATACCGGAAGCAGTGCGTTCGCTTTATGGGGTCACTAGACTAATTTGCCTCTCAGCACAGTCTGCCCCATAAGACTGGTGCTACACTAACAGTGACTCTTTCCGTGCTGCCCCCCTGCAAAGTGCTGTCCTTGGCCTAGGCCAGGATACAGCATTGCCTTTACTCCCTTTCATGTCATCACAGCAGGAAGTGGGATAAATCTCTCCAGTGGGAAACAGGAATTAAAACCTGACAGGGGGTTCTTACTACTTCCAAATCTGTGCAGTAGTTCAGTATTAAAAAAATCTCTTCTTGTGATTTTCTGCAGAAAGCCTATTCTAGGAGGACCTGCTGGGTGCCACCCACAGCCCCCAGTCTATAAACAGCACAGTAATGATCTCATTGCAAGTTTTACAAAGCATTATCTTGGTTTGCAAAGGCATTTGGTGCACTCAAAGCAAATTTACATCTTTTGTGGCTATTTGAAGAATATATATATATAATGAAAGTTTTTTTGTGTTCAAAGTTTAGCTTTAAGAAATGCACTATATTGTCAAAAGTATTGGGATGCCTGCCTTTACACGCATATGAACTTTAATAGTATCCCAGTTTTAGTCTGTAGGGTTCAATACAGCCTTCTGGGAAGACTGTCCACAAGGTTTAGGAGTGTGTCTATGGGAGTGTTTAACCATTCTTCCAGAAGTGCATTTGTGAGGTCAGGCAATGATTTTGGCCGAAAATGCCTGGCTCTCAGTCTCCGCTCGAATTCATAACAAAGGTGTTCTTTCAGGTTAAAGGGGTTGTAAAGGTACAATTTTTTTTTTTCCCCCTAAATTGCTTCCTTTACCTTAGTGCAGTCGTCCTTCACTTACCTCACCCTTCGATTTTGCTTTTAAATGTCCTTATTTTTTCTGAGAAATCCTCACTTCCTGTTTTTCTGTCTGTAACTCCACACAGTAATGCAAGGCTTTCTCCTTGGTGTGAAGTGTCGTGCTCGCCCCTCCCTTGGACAGCAGGAGAGTCAGGACGCTCTCTACGTTGCAGAAGGACAAAAGAGCTGTGTGTTAGTAGGCGTCCTGACTCTCCTTGTAGTCCAAGGGAGGGGGCGAGCACGACACTCCACACCAGAGAGAAGGCCTTGCATTACTGTGTGGAGTTACAGACGGACGGACATTAAGTGAGGAATTCTCTGAAGAAATAAGGACATTTAAAAGCAAAGTCGAAGGATGAGGTAAGTGAAGGAGGATTGCACTAAGGTAAAGGAAGCTATTTAAGAAAACAAATTGTACTGGAAATAGTATTGGACCTTGGTTTGTGCACTGGTCAAAATCATTTGATGGAGGGGATTATGATGTGAGGTTGTTTTTCAGGGGTGGGGCTTGGCTTAGTTCCAGCATTGAAAAATCTTAAGGCATCAGCATACCAAGACATTTTGGATAATCTCATGCTCCCAACTGGGAACAGTTTGGGGACGGCCCCTTCCTGTTTCAACATGACTGTACACAGTGCACAAAGCAAGGTCCATAAAGATAAAGACATGGATGAGAGAGTTTGGGGTGGAAGAACTTGACTGGCCTGAACGAAGTCCTCTGATCTTAACCTGATAGAACACTTTTGGGACGAATTACAGCGGAGACTGTGAGCGAGGCCTTCTCATCCAAAATCAGTGCCTGACCTCACAAATATACTTCTGGAAGAATGGTTAAACATTCCCATAGACACACTCCTAAACCTTGTGGACAGCCTTCCCAGAAGAGTTGAAGCCGTTCTAGCTGAAAAGGGTGGGCCAACTCAATATTGAACCCTACAGACTAATGCCGTGTACACACGATCAGGCTTTTGCTCGGCCAAATCCCATTGGAATTCCGACGGAATTCCATCAAAGTAAAATAGAACATGTTCTATATCTAAACTCTGACGGAATTCATTGAAATATTCAATGTAAAAACTCTGATGGGGCTACACAGGATCGAAATATCTGATGGAAAAAGTCTGTCTGACCTGTGTGTACAAGGCATAAGAGACTGGGATGACATTAAAGTTCAAGTACGTGTAAAGGCAGGCGTCCCAATACTTTTGGCAATATAGTGAAAGTTTTTTTTTTTTTTTTTTTGGCCAAAGTTTAGCTTTAAGAAATATGTTTGGGCTGGAGTTCCCTTTTTAATGTACAAAATTGTCTTGTGCGGCACATGCATAATGTGAGATAAAGACAAATTATTGCCCTCTAATGCAACTTGTGCATGTAGACGAGAGATAATTCTAATAACAGGCCTTGAAGGGATATTTTAAGGATATTTGTGAGTGCAGTTGCAGCTTAGCATTTAGTGGGGTAATACAGCCCTTTAATTAATGCTGCTGGTGGGATTTCTGGCAGCTGTGTATGTACGGAATACTGAATAGGGAAATGATAGCATTATTGAGATATAATGCAAAACAAGTAAAATTGATGAGTCCCATTCTCCCCTGCCCCGTTTGCCTATTTAGTCACTGCAAAGAATTGAACTGACAGCTGTATTAACATATCTTTTTATATATGATGGTGTGTTTGCCACTTTATCACGCAAAGCACCCCATGCCAACCCTACTGCCTTCCCAAAACTGAGGGACACCTTTCTTTCTAGTACAAGAGGTTTTGGTGGGAGAAGAAAAAGCAAATCTGAATAAGTACAATTATTGCTAAGCAATTTCAGACAAGGCTTTTAGGGAATTGTCCTTTGCTTTGGGCCAAGAAGATATTTTTAGTTTGGCTTTCCTGGCGGCAGCGTTGGGTTATTTTTACCAACCTGAGGATTGGCATAATGATCTCAGGTCTTACAGAGGAGTGGCAGATTTAAAGAAGATTTAACCTCAGATATATTTTTCTTGTTAAATGCATGCATGCTAAATGTGCAATTCTTACACTTCCAGGTATTTACTACCTCTCACTGTGATCACAGTACTCCCCCTGAAAATAATGTTGGCTGCCTTTCTGTCCAGCACCATCTTGGTTCAGGCATCATCCAGAGACAACATCTACCGTATTTATCGGCGTATAACACGCACCCTAACTTTAAGGCTGCATTCACACCTAGGCGTTTTTATGCCTGAAGCAGGACGCCAAAGCAGCCCTAAAGACGCTAGAGGGGAAATTTAACATTCCCCTCTATGGAGATGGTTCACATCTCCACGCCGAACGCCTGAAGCTCAAAACAAGTCCCGGACCCTTTTTTTTCAGGCGGCTTCGGCGTTAGGCATAGGAGATGTGTACCTGGAAAAAAAATGGGGGTTAAAATCGCGGCGTTTTGTCGCCGCAAATCGCGGCACAAAACGGCTCCATTTTTTCGCCGCAATTCGCGGGACAAAACGCCGCGATTAGGTGTGAATGCAGCCTTAGTTTCAGGAAAAAAACTTTTAACACCCCCCTGCGTATAACACGCAGGCAGTGTTTGCCCTCTATTTTCAGGGTAAAAAAGTGAGTGTTATACGCCAATAAATACAGTACTTCCTAAACTGTGGGAAGCTTGTTTAGAAATCACACAGGCATTGCAGTCCTGGTTCCTATCTGGTTTCTGAGCTTTTCTTGTGTTCATACATGTTTCCTCATATAGATAATTTCCCAATCAGTGTATATTTTTTGCTACAAAGAGAAAACTGAGGAAATGATTCCTCCAGCCTGCATCAGACTGATGATGTCGTTCTCCCTAAGTATCAAAAACACTAGGTGGGGAAAACTAAGTGGAGCTATGCAAAAAAGCAGGGTTGGGGAAAACCAAATGGGGTAAGTGCATGGTGAAAGAAGAGCTAGATGATGAAATAGATTGGTAGGAAAGAGCTAGGTGGAGTAGGTGGGGCAAGAGCTAGGTAGGGTAAATCTAGGTGGAGTAAGAGCTAGGTAGGACACACTCTATGTAAAAGAAACAATGGGTGGCAGAATGGCTAATTAGAGTTGGATTTGGGGAAGAGGTAGATACAGGCAGTATTGAGGTAGAGGAAAGCTAATAGGGTGAAAAGTTAGGTTTGGGATGAGCAAGATGGCACAAGTAGTAGATGTGGAAAGAGTTGGTGGAGCAAGAACTAGGTGGGAGAGCTAAGTGGAGGGAAGAGCTTCTGGGGTTGAGTTAGGTGGGGGATGATGGCTATCTGGAGAGTTAAAGGAGTTGTAAAAGGATTTTTTATTTTTTTTTGCTGAAATGACTGTTTACAGGGTATAGAGACATAATAGTTAACTGGTTTCCTTTTAAAAATGATTAAAAATAGATAAAAATCAATCATTTAATGTACCTCTAGTTTCTAGTTTAGTTTTTGCATGTTTCCTGCTTCTCTGCTGTACAGAGCGAATACAGGGCAGTGATGGTTTGGAAAACGAAACTGATTGGTGCTGTGGGGTTTTAGACACACAGAAATCACACCTCCTTGATTAGTGACCACAGAGACAAAAACTCCCAGGACTGTGGTTATAAGGAAACAGACAACCAGGAAGTGTGGAGATCAGAGAATTACAGCAACTTGAGAGCAAAAACGAACAATGAGGACATGAAAACAGCACTGCATTAAGGTAAAGGAAGCTATTAAGATAAAAAAATGTCTTCCTTTACAAACCCTTTAAGTGGCATAAGAGATAGGTGGTGAAAAAACTAGGCGTTGAGAAAAAAGTGGGAGAAGGGATAGATACATGCTCAAACCAATTCTGTCCAGCTCCCTGGAGAAGAGCCAGGTGGCAGAAGTGCTAAATGGGGTAAGATCTAAGTGGGGTTAAATGAGCGAAGAAGAGGCCAGGTGGAGGAAGTGCTAGTAGGCTCAAGAAGTAAGGTTGAGTAAGAGCTACATTGCTCTATTTGAATCTACAATCCTTTGGGCCTTTTCAGTACATTCTGTGAGGTGGAATGGGGAGGGGGACAACATTTTTTTTGCTAAAAAGCTGTTCACGCAGTCCAATAAAATTAGTGGACGTTAAAACATCTAGCAAAAAAAAAAAAAAAATCTAATTTCTTAATGATAAATATTTATTTTATAATATGCACATAATCAATAAGTGACAAACAGAGTGGTAGTTTCAGTTGATGCTATTGCCCAAATTGAGACTTTACTGAAAGAAACTTTAGACTGTAATTGCTAGCTACCTGCCTGTTATGCACGTCCTCCGTCATCAGTCATTTCTGAGTCACTGACCCAGACAAGTATGCATATCAGGAAAATCAAAAGTCCCCATCTACATGCTTGGTCTGGGTTCGTGATTGGAAGCATGAAAGCCAGGTGATGAGCATAACAGGCAGATATCTAGCATATGCAGAATGAATAAGTACCAATGTCAACCTCCCTTTTTTTATTCAGAAAATGTCCTTTATTAAGTTCAGTTAGTTCATTGTTACACTCAGGCATACGTCTTCTTCTACTTTAGTAGCGCCTACAGGAAAAGTTTGCTTTGCTAAAAGTCTCCCTTTTGGTGGTGTCCCTCATGTGCGTAGCTGGCAGTATGGATGGGGCTAGTATTTTGAATCCCACAAGTGGGTCACTGCAATAGCTCTAGGACAGGAATAAGAGTTGGGGCTTTAATAGGCGAGGCTTGGAGGGTCTGAGATATTCCACTACTCATGAAGCAGACCCCAATCAGATCACAGATTGGGGCTTATGATATAAACTGGCCAGGGCCTATCTAAATGTCAAACTGTTTGGTCATTGCCTTACCCCACCCACACTCCAATTTTTGGTCAGTCCCGAAGAGCCAGCCCATTATTGGCATTTGGGTTGCTGATAAGGGCAAGGTTGCAGAGCTTGGACATGAAATTTAGAATTTACTTCCCAACATTCCGACACTGTAAAGAAAGACCCCTTTCAATGCACAATATTTTATGCTTTTTACACCTCTCTTCTTCCTTCATACTTGTGGCTGAAGGTAACCAATGCAATAATTTAGAGGGTTTATAAAATGTTTAACTAAGTTGTAGTTAACTAATATATTTTTCGCATTAGATGTAAAAGAATGAGAATGGCGAAGGGAAAGGGGGGGAGTATATTGAATTGTAAATTAGTTTCTCCAAAAGGAGGACCACTTGGGAGTAATGCTCATTATTTAGGCTGCTAAGCCTTTAATTAGTGGTTGTAATGCAACTCCCATAGTTGGTCTACTCAGGATGTCGAATAATGTTAACTAAAGTTGGTCACCTCATTTACATGTCCACCTCTTTCTAGTGGTCACCCCATTTACATATCCACCTCTTTCTAGTGGTCACCCCATTTACATGTCCACCTGTTTGTAACGGGTTGAATGTCACCCTAAAAAAATGTAGGCAGAAATGTAGGCCTCAGCGATGACTCCAGTCATGCATTAACTCTTCATTATGGACGCTCCATCATTGTAATTTTGTTGCCATTGGTAATTCTAGTAAGAGCACAGAAGCCGGTTATAATTCAGTTTCCTCCCAACAATGTAAATCTGTGACTTCAGTTTTGAGTGGAGTTAGCCTTCAGATGTTGTTTTTTTAGTCATTATAACTAGTGGTTGGTAAGTGGTTTGGATATAGGCATACTGGCAAGAGAGATGTGTCACCGTCACTCAGAAAGTATTGACTATTGTAAAAATGGATTCCTCTCTGATTGCCTGCCCTGTATTATCTGACAATTAAAGTGAAATACAGCTTGTGCCGATCTCCTTCTGGCTCATTGCCTTCATATAATCTTGTTAATGTACAGTACTTTGGGGTGGAATTGGCGGATTGACCATCTTCAGCCTCTTTTGCTACATTTTTCACTATTAGCTCTTAGAGTCACTCTTCTGTTTATTACTGATAGGAGTCGGACGAATGGGATTATGGAAATGGGAAATAACAAGGCACTGATGATGCACATGGTGCAGTAGGCTTTATCACTAAAAGGTGAATGCAGATGTGTTGCTAAAGGGGAGATTTACTAAAGCTGGAGCATGCAAAATCTGGTGCAGCTCTGCATTGAATCCAATCAGCTTCCAGAATAACTTCAGGTTGTTCCAATATCTTTAGACACTGATTGGCTGTCATGCACAGCTACACTAGATTCTGAGTTCTCCAGTTTTAGTAAATCACCCCCTATGGGTTACTGTATTGCACTGTTACTGAGCAAAGAAACGCAAGAACGTATTTGCAATCAGCCATTACATTTTATTGGCTAACCGCAGCTATAACAATGACCATTCAGGTTGCCGTGAGTTACTGCATGTTGCTTTCTGTGACAGTCTTCCGTATGACGCTGTGTGACAGGTCTCTAAATATTTCCTATAGTCCTGTAATTACGTCTCTCACACAGAAGAATCTGGTTGTCTCTAGCAGAGCAGATGGCTGAGTTGGGTGGAATCCTGTTGCGTTGCCATTCGTCTTTGGCCATGCTCTGATTGCAAACAGCGAGATGACCTGTTCACCTTGATTAGCTGCAGGCAGCCATGATGCTTGTCAGTGAGCGTTTAGGAGTTCTAAGCCACTCTAGGCACAGACCTATGGGCAACAGGTGGCAGATCACAGCACCCATCCCTCTGATTTGATATGACAGCCAAATCCCCGTCTTTGATTGCCCAGGAGTGAGATTTCAAGATGCACCCAGCAAAAAGCACAGCAAACCTACTTGATATTACTGCAATGTGTATTGCTATATATTCGTGGCTGCTCATGTTCTTTGTGGAGGTTGTGCTGTATAGTGTTTTAAAACACAGACTTTCTCTGTAGGGCAGCTTATATTGTGTGGAACTCATTGATCGGGGTACTTAAAAAGAAACTAAAAAAGTATATTCAAATATATATTTTATGATGAAATAAGTACATTCTGTTGCTCTCAGCCTCCTCCAAATACCATTTTTTTTTCTTGCTGTTGTGATCCCACTTCCTATTATGGCTACATTCATTTTCCATGGTCCCCCTGTATGCAGGGCCAGGACAAAGGGTGGACCGAAGGGTCGTCTGCCCTGGACAGTGTGGTTTAATGTGAGGTGTGGGGCGCTGCCAGGTGATTAACCACTTAAGACCCGGACCATTATGTAGCTAACCTTGCCCCTTTTTGCGATTCGGCACTGCGTCGCTTTAACTGACGATTGCGCGGTCGTGCGACGTGGCTCCCAAACAAAATTGGCCTCCTTTTTTTCCCACAAATAGAGCTTTCTTTGGTGGTGTTTGATCACCTCTGCGTTTTTAATTTTTTGCGCTATAAACAAAACAAAAATAGAGCGACATTTTTGAAAAATAAATGTTTTACTTTTTGCTATAATAAATATTCCCAAAAAATATATAAAAAACACTTTTTTTTTTCCTTCCGTTTAGGCCGATACGTATTCTTCTACCTATTTTTTTTTTTTTTTGTGACTGCGACATTGTCGGACACATCGGACAATTTTGACACATTTTTGGGACCATTGTCATTTTCACAGCAAAAGTGCTATAAAAATGCATTGATTACTGTGAAAATGACAATTGCAGTTTAGGAGTTAACCCCTACAGCGCCCCCTAGTGGTTATGTGTGACCTCATGTGTTTCTAACTGTAGGGTGGCAGGGCTGGACTTGTGATGTCATTGATCGTCTTTCCAGACGATCAGTGACACTCCCACTGTGAAGAACGGGGAAGGTATGTTTACACACACCTCTCCCCGTTCTTCAGCTCCTGTGACTGATCGCGGTGATCGGGTCCCGCGGCCACGGAGCTGCAGACCGGGGCGCGGGGCTGGGCACTTAAAGGGAACGTACCTGTGCCCAGCCGTGCCATTCTGCCGATGTATATGTGCAGGAGGCGGTCCTTAAAGCGGATGGTTCACAAATACAAAAATATTAAAAGCCAGCAGCAACAAATACTGCAGCTGCTGACTTTTAATATTAGGACACTTACCTGTCCTGGAGTCCAGCGCCGTCCGCAGCAGAGGATGAGCGATCGCTCATCACCCTGCTGCTCCCCCTCCATCCACGGTGAGGGAACCAGGAAGTGAAGCGCTGCGGCTTCACTGCCCGGTTCCCTACGGCGCATGCGCGAGTCGCGCTGCGCCCGCGATTGGCTCCAGCTGTGTGCTGGGAGCCGAGTGTTCCCAGCACACAACGGGCGGGAGACGGGATGTGATGTAATGCCCGTCTTTTGCCCGTGAATGCTGGGCCCGGAAGTGGGTGCAGATACGTGTCTATCTGCACCCCCCTCCCCCCTGAAAGGTGTCAATTGTGACACCGGAGGGGGGGAGTGTTCGGATCAGCGGATCCTCACTTTAGGGTGGAGATCCGCTTTAAGTGGTTAAGAGGAGGGGAGTTGGGAAGTGCAAATTTGGTTTGGAAAGAATTGCTAGTAATTGCTGGTGATTTAGAGGGATTTGTGGTAGGAGGGGGGATGGGGGAAGAGGATTTGTGCTAGGAGGGGGGA
This sequence comes from Rana kukunoris, assembly GCA_029574335.1. Taxonomy (NCBI): domain Eukaryota; kingdom Metazoa; phylum Chordata; class Amphibia; order Anura; family Ranidae; genus Rana; species Rana kukunoris. The sequence continues at coordinate 129,250,028 of CM056057.1, read as the reverse complement.
TTTGGGGGGAGTTTGTTTTAGAAGAGGTGATATGGTGAAAGGGAGTGGAGAATTGTGCTAGGAGGGGAATTTTGCAGATTTTTACTTGAGGAATTTATGCTGAGCATGCAGATTAGTGCTAAAAAAAATGTTTTGACTCAGTCAGGCCTCAGCAACTACCTTTTGCAGCAGGGACCGCTGGTCCCTTTTAGTGTAGCAAAAATAGAATAAGAAGTCTTTAGTGCTAGCTGTCCTATGGTGAACTGCTCCTAGTAAGCCCTCTTCTGGCCCTACCAGCCTTCCTGGCTGCAGCTGCCCAACTTTACTGCCCGTGACATTGCAATCCTCACTGGCTCCACACCCAGCTCTGACTGTTCTCATCAGTCCTCTCTGGCATGCTTCTCCAGTCCTCCTGATAGCACATGCCACTTACCAGCCCTCCTGGCTGCAAACCACTGGTCCCCTCCTGAAGCCTTGCCCAGCAATACTAGCTCCCACTGTTCTCTCTGACTCATCTCTGTGCTTCCTGTTCAGATCCTTCATGGGTTCTTCAAAGGATCCATCCTGCACCCGAGTCCCAGGCCCAAGGTCCCCCCCCCCCCCCAGACTGGGGAGCCCCCTCAAAGGCCCTGACAGCCTAGTACTTAATCCTCAGTTCTTCCACCCAACAATTCCTCCCCAGCTTGGCTGACCCTACAATAATACCTCAGATTGTAATGCAAGATTCAAGCCTCTTCGGTACTGCATTTGGCCAGAGGTGCGGAGCCAGTGATACTCGGAGTCCCTCGGATGCACTCAAACACTCCGTTCTCAAGTGTTTCCAGGCCTCTTTCAATGTTTCCGAGTGCAGAGCAGCTCCAATCGGTTTCCGGTGCTCCCCCCACCTCTGGCAACATGCGGCACTGCATACAATAGAAGCCACGGTGGAAAAAATTATCTGAGTTTCCATTGACTTCTATGGGGAAACTTGATTTGATATACGAGTGCTTTGGATTACAAGCATTCTCCTCTTATGCTTGTAATCCAGGGTACCACTGTATTTCAAGCACTGCCCCCTGCCAATCCTAGTTGTGGATTGGTCAGAGCTCCCCGGGACCCCCCAGACTGCTCCCCCCCACTTGATTCAGGTACTTGGAAATGGTGAAACAGGTGTTTAGGCAGAAATGGGGAGGAATGGACAGCACTCTAACCATGTAATGATTTCATAAAAAGTCCAATCACTAGACTGCTTGCAACAAAATGGCACAGAGTTGCAGAGCTGCAGGCTCTGAATAGTGGTGTCACATTCCGCATGTCCGGAGTGCATAAGTCGCATGCGTAGCTGAACAGAATTACTAAGAATATGGCACACATTGAATATGTTCAGCTGGGGTTCCACTTTACCATCTCATTGTGCATGGTCTTCTGCCTTTGTCTGGCTACCTAATGCTTGATGTTTCCGCCGTGTAATAATAAGCTGTCAAATGATTTTTGATTTGTGACTCCCAAAGACATATCTCCAGACAGACATAAATCAAGCAGCAGACATCGCTCTATACCGTTACGTGACCTACTAAAACACAGCTTCGCTCTCTACCATAAATCCAAAATAGACTTTAATGCACAGCATCATCACTAAGAAGAAAAGGAAAAAAGTCATGATAAAAATATGGGGCAGGGCAGATCCCCTGGGGTGTTACTAACTTTCAGATCTCTCTGCGTTATTCACGCATCCTAAGACTCCGCCATCTACGATCACAAATTTAATCCCTGTGTCATATGTAATGGCGCCTGACCAAATGTATAACCTTTAAGAGGTGTCCATAAATAAATAAAAATAAATAAAACATTTATATGACTGTCAATGAGAAATCTAAATAGAAAAATGCTTTTACTACCAGTTCATAAAATGTTTACCCCTACCACTTAAATAGAAAAACTGGTATTAATAAATGTAATAGAGATGCTGTTTGGTACAGTTTAGGCCAGATCTCGAGACTGTGTCTTTGGGGCCAGATCCGGCCTGCTTTAAGGTTTTGTTTGGCATGCAACTAGGGTCAGTGGTATATCCTCAATGACACAGACTTAAGAGTTAGGTCAGCAAAGGCTGCCTATGGTCTCTGCTTGGTGTAAGGGCAACTCTGGTGAGGATCCTGATGTAAGGAGTGGACTATGATGAGGACCCTGATGTATGGACAGTATATAAAGTTTTCAGGCAGTTATACTAGCTGTATTGTTAAACATTGTATTGTTCAGGCCGCGTACACACGATCGGTTAACCAGAGGACAACGGTCTGATGGACCTATTTCATCGGTCAAAACCGATCGTGTGTGGGGCCCATAGGTTATTTAATCATCGATTTAAAAAAAAAGCAAACTTGCTTTAAAATTTAACCGATGGACGTCTAACCGATAGGTCAAAACCGATTGTTAGTACGCACGACCATCGGTTAAAAATCCACGCATGCTCAGGATCAAGTCAACGCATGCTTGGAAGCATTGAACTTTTTCAGCATGTCGTTGTGTTTTACGTCACCGCGTTCTAACACGATCAGTTTTGTAACCGAAGGTGTGTAGGCACAGCAGACCATCAGTCAGCTTCATCGAATGGACTGATCGTGTGTACGAGGCTTAAAGGATTTTTTCTATTGTTTGAAGCTCTTTTTGAAGTTTCAAAAACTTGTTTTTGTCATAATTAATTTTGTAATTATATGTGTACATAGAAGTAGTCATGTTCTTCCGCATATGAGATTCGACCAATCAGAATGCTTTATCACCTGTCAAACTGATGCATGACTGAAATATTTATTTAGTAAAAAATATTGGGAGCTCTCCATATGTCACAAAGCGCTTGGACATCAGTGATGTCAGAGAATATTTTTCCAATCAAATATTATTATACAGTAGAATATCATACCAGTAAGCCTCAATAAACCCTATCATCTATAACAGGTATCGTATATAACATTTTCTGATTTCTCTTCAATCTTTAAGACCCCTTTCACACTGAGGAGTTTTTCAGGCGGTTTAGCGCCTAAATACCACCTGAAAAACTCCTACCCTGCAGTCTCAGTGTGAAAGCCGGCTGGCAGGGCCACGACAAAAGCCCTGGCAGCAGCATCTTTGGAGCGGTGGAGGAGTAGTAAACACTGAAAACAATGGGACAGCGCGTTTTGTAGAGGCGCATTGCGGGCGGTATTAACCCTCTTTCGGCCGCTAGTGGGGGCTAAACCCGCACCACTAGCAGCCAAATACCGGCGGTATAGCTCCCTCCCGCCCTGGTGTGAAAGGGGCCTAATGCTGGAAGGCAGATACAAGACCAGTCCTCCTGCTCAAGGAGCAAAGCAGCAGTGACTGGTCTTTATTACAGGAAGTTCATTTTAGCAAACATAGAATCTTTGTAGCAGAAGCAAGAGAACAGAATCGGGCACTTCAACATTTTAGCATGTGTCCTTTAATAAATGCAATACTGTTATTGAGCGTTGGATGGAAATGTCTTTTAAGATGTAAAGAAAATAGTCATGTCCCAGTTGTAAAGTTGTTTAGAAGTTAAAACCCACACATCCAAACTTCCATCTGCTTAGCGTTTCAGGTTTGGGCATGGAAAGCTTTCCACTTTGCGTGGAGCGGAGATGAGGATGCTCTCAGACAAAACAGACATTGTTTAGTGGTGTAACACCTGGAAAATATTATCACTCCTTATGTGAAGTGACAAAATTTACCAACAACAAATACAAATGATGTCACGTGAGGAGCTGACGTGCTAAAATGTTTGCTCTGATAGATCAGGCTTGGTGCTCTGTTGATGGTGTCTGTAGAGTGTAGGGACGTGGAGAACCCAAAACCAGTCTGTGTGTCATTGTTCTGGGACCTCCAAGTGTCATTTTATACCTGTATGGTGACCTCCAAGTGTCAGCGTGTCATTGTTCTGAGACTTCAAGGTCACAGTGTGTCATTCTTGTACCCCCAGTTGTCAGAAACAAAAGCGGTTCTAAGTGCAGAAGTAAAACTTTATAGGGTTAAAAACGCTTACAAAAGGGTGGATGGGTAGACACATATCATACTCATAATTAGTGATGAGCGGAATACGCCATATTCGATTTTGCGATATTTCACGAATATATAGAAGAATATTCGCGAAATATTCGTTAATATCGAATATTCGTGATATTTTATAAAAAATACATTTTTGCGAAATTTCGCTAATGCGAAATTGATTGCGAAATTCTCGCCAACACGCGAAAACGGAGATCATTTCCTGGATTACTAAACTAATATGCACTAAACACTAACTCTACTTACACAAACTTACATGACTAAACTAAAGCTATTTTTTTTTTTTTTTATACACAAAACACAGAAAGGCAGAGAAAGTTTTTGCGAATATTCGTAATACGAATATTCGCATTGCGAATATTCGGCAACATAAAAGGATCGCCTCAGCTACTTGGCCCAGGGTCTCTAATCATACCAGCAATGCTTTTAGACGTCGATGGAGATCACTAGGATGTGATTTTAAAAATAAATTTGAAAAAATACGAATATTCGCAAAAGCGAATATTCACCGCGATATTCGATTTATTCGCGAATACTCGAATATGCAATATTCTCTGTGACATCCGCATAATTCTATAGCAGCATATTCTGAAGTGGCCGACAGATGGAAGCCACAACTCTCCTGGATACTGGGAAGATGGGTAGGCTGTCTGAGACCGCATAGAAGCCGAATCCAGGAAGTTACGTCAGCAGGAAGGGACCAGCAACCAGCGTGGACAGCAAGCTGGAAGTGTTATCATCAACATGCAACGCACTGGTTCCTTTTTTCAAGCAATGACTGAGTCTCTGACTTGTAATCTCTGCCTAATGGGAGATCTGGATTAGATAGATGTCTTCATACTTAAAGCGGAGTTCCACCCTTAAAATCACTTTTTTTCATTACATCCAGCATACTGGCGTACTTACTTTATATCAAATCATTGCATTCCAGGCGCACCGCGGAATGTCGCCGCTATAAGGCGTCACGCCTTCCGGAAACAGCCGATTAGCATTCGGCTTTTCTCGGCGCCTGCGCACAGACCCAGGAGCTGACTGCGCAGGCGCCGAAAATAGCCGGTCCTAGTTCGGGTTTTTTCGGAGGGCGTGACACGGCTATATACGGCGCCTGCGCAGTCAGCTCCTGGGTCTGTGCGCAGGCACCGAGAAAAGCCGAATGCTAATCGGCTGTTTCCGGAAGGCGTGACGCCTTATAGCGGCGACATTCCGCGGTGCGCCTGGAATGCAATGATTTGATATAAAATAAGTACGTGCATTAAAAAAAAAAAACAGCATACTGGCGCTGACGCCAGTATGCTGGATGTAATGAAAAAAAAGGATTTTAAGGGTGGAACTCCGCTTTAAGGATATGTATATAGCAGTGATGGCAAACCTTGGCACCCCAGATGTTTTGAAACTACATTTTCCACGATGCTCATGCACTGCAGTGTAATTGAGCATCTTGGGAAATGTAGTTCCAAAACATCTGGGGTGCCAAGGTTCGCCATCACTGGTCTATAGGCTTTTTTATGGAATTCTCGTTTGGTTTTGCCTACATAAAAGCATCCGCATTGGCATGTCAAAAGATGTACTACTCCAGCTGTGTCTTACAATTGGCATAATGAGAACATTTTAGAACATTGACCTGATACAGGTATGTAGATCAGAACTTCTGATTTTCCAATATCCAAGCTTGGTTCAGGTTGGTGACCTAAAAACATTGTTCTTGGATTACAAGTCTGTGCTTTGGGACTCCAGGTGTCATTGTGTCATGGCTCTAATGCCGCGTACACACGGTCATTTTTTGCGATGGAAAAAAAAAGTTTTTTAAAACGTCATTTAAGTTGATTGTGTGTGGGCACCAAAAAAAAATTCCAACATGCTTGAATTTTTTGTGTCGTTTTTCAAAACGTCGTTTTTTGTTTCACAAAAAGTCACCGTGTGTAGCAAAAACGTCATTTAAAACGACGTTTTTCAACCCGCGCATGCCCAGAAGCTAGTTATGAAGCGCGCTTCAATGGAAAAGAGTGGTGAACGTAACCTCGCTTTTTGTGAAAAAAACGATGGTGTGTATGCAACATCGTCTTTGAAAAGTGACGTTTCAAAAACGTCGTTTTTTACTTCACAGAAAACGTTGTTTTTTTTCATCACAAAAAATGATCGTGTGTACGCGGCATAAGACTCAGCTTGAAACAGTGAACTTAAAGGATCACTAAAGTAAAACATTTTTTTTTTAGCTAAATAGCTTCCTTTACCTTACTGCAGTCCTGGTTTCATGTCCTCATTGTTAGTTTTTGCTTTGAAGTAGCTGTAATACTTCTCTGATCTCGACACTTGTCTGGCTCCTTATGAAAAAACTTACGCTAGCTTTTCACTGTGGTCCATTATCAAAGAGGTGTGATTAGGGCCCATTCACACCTGAGCGGCAAAACGCCTGTCGCGCGACGCTCGTGCCGCTGGAGGGGAAATTTCCCATTCATGTCTATAGAGATGGTTCACATCTCTGAGACGCCGAACGCCTGTCGCCTGAAAAAAAGTCCCGGACCCTTTTTTTCAAGCGACATTGGCGTTCGCCCATAGACATGAATGGGAAGATTTGTAAAAAAAAAAAAAAAAAAAAAAATCGAAGCGCGGCAAGTAAAGCCGCGTATGCGGCGTTACTTGCCGCTCAGGTGTGAATGCAGCCTTACTATGTGTCTAAAACTCAGATTCATTTTAAAAACAAACATTGCCCTGTATTTGTTTGTTTTTGTTCTGTGTGTCTCTTTACTTCACAGAAACATAAAACAGTTTAAAAGGGAAACTAAAACTGTGGGCACATTATATGATTGATTTTTTTATCTATTTTTAATCATTTTTAAAAGGAATCGGTTAACTTTTATGTCTCTATACCCTGTAAACAGTAATTTCAGCAACATTTTTTTTTTCCTTTAGTGACCCTTGAATATAGTCTGCACACATTCAACATTGTAATATGAGGACCTACCTAATCTATCTAATCAGGCAGGCCCTTGTACTACCTAGTTGTTGTTGGAGCTAAAGGAGCTGTACAATCAGATTGAAATGTGTGTGGTGAGCTTGCATCACATCTGACCTGAAAACCTGGGCCCTCATTACCAGGTTCAAAATATGGTTGTTTTTCTTTGTGTTTGTTTTATGGAGTCCTCCCGGACACACTGTACAATCTCTATGAAATGTTCTGCAGAAAGTCCATTAGATCAGCCAAGATAATTTATGGTACATTAGACTAGATGCCAGAACAAGTCTCTTAATAATTTCTGCACTGATTTAAAAGTTAGTATCATAATACGCCACAGCTTAAGAGCCCTCTGCAAGGCGCTGCAAAATCCTGGAGAGACGGACACAATATAGTTCTTTCCGGTTTGTTGACCCATTACTGATTAACTAGTTTATCGCATTGCCAAAAGAGACTTTGAGTTGTAAATAGAATAGTGACATAATAGACTAAAGCAGTATTAAACCCAAAACCAAAAATCCATTATAATGCAAATGACAATCCTTAGATGTGGTGGCTGCAGGTCAAGCTGTCCAGCAAAAGTGGCAGCTAAGAAGTTGAGACTAATTGGTTAATATTGAACTAAAGTTAAAAATATAAAAAAAAGTGCAAACAGGCAGGGTCTTTATTGCAGAAGAAACATGCAATGTCTCTTTTGCAAAAAAAAAACACGCTTGACTTGCTTGTTCACAATCCCCTGTAGAATGTACACTGAGCTATGCATGCGCAGCTCAGTTTACATTCCAGGCACATTGCCTGTGTGCCAGGATGACTGCACTTCTACATACATGGGAGTGATGTAATTGTGCATTGGCCATTTGAGACAACTGAAGACCAGCACCCAGAAGAAGCCATGGAGAAAGTGGTGGCACTAGCAAGACTTTTACCTGCTTTAATACTGACAGGGGTGCTTACAGCGTCAACTTTAATTCTTGAATGTAAAATCTTTATTCCAAAAATAAATAAATAAAACTGTTGCTGTAGCTGCCTGAATTGTGCTAGTTGGAGTTCAGCTTTAATTTGTTAGACAAGTGTATTTAAATCTGCTAGTTGGCCTGATACACACATACTGAAATTTGGCCAGCTGTCTATTCAAAAGAACCTGGTCTAATGACTGACATCAGTCGAACGGCCTGGCTTAAAAAACACCATTCCATCAGTGCTTGCAGCCAAAGGCTCGGTGTATTCTGGCAGGAGGGAGTCCCCCCTGTCCGAATACATTAGCATAGCGGAACACACATTGGGGTTGATTTACTAAAAGCAAATAGACTGTGTACTTTTTAAAGTGCAGTTGCTCCAGAACTGGGTAAATGAGGTAAAGCTTCCCTTTGCAAAATAATACCCAATTACATGCAAGGAAAATAAAACAAAATGCATTTTTGCTTGCACATGATTGGATGATGGAGGTCGGCAGAGCTTCTGCTCATTTACTAAGCTCTGGAGCAACTGCCCTTTGCAAAGTGCACAATCTGTTTGTTGTTTGTTGCCTTTAGTAAGTCAGTTAGTCTGGCCAGCTTCTGTTGGTGCTCTAAGGCCCTGTACACACGATCAGTCCAAACTGATGAAAACGGACTGAAGTTCAGTTTCATTGGTCCAAACCGACCGTGTGTACGCCCCATCAGTCTGTTGTCCTTCAGTCCAAAAATTTAGAACTTGCTTTAAAATCGGACCGATGGACGCCTACCGATCGGTCAAAACCGATGGTTAGTATGCCAAAGCATCGGTTCAAAACCCGCGCATGCTCAAATTCAAGTCGACGCATACTTGGAAGCATTGAACTTCATGTTTTTCTGCACGTCGTTGTGTTTTACGTCACCGCGTTCTGACATGATCAGTTTTTGAACTGATGGTGTGGCTGAATTTGCATTGCATTCGGACCAAAATCATGCAGGACCCTTTTTTTTTGTATGTACCAGAAACTGATATGGGGGTGTCAATAACTTTCTATTGGCACCTGAAGCGGTTCGCATAGGGCAGTGTAAACTACCTGCGAGTTCTATGCAATGCGGGAGTCGGCACTGAAATCGCGCTGGTGTGAACCGGCACTAAGTGGTTGTAAACCTCTAAAATTAATAATGAACAACTATTACCCTTGTACAGTGTGCCTGTAGCCTAGCCTGATTATCGGTCAGATACCTTTTTAGACTGAAGCAACCGTCCTGTTCTGCTGGCGCTGTTGGATTGTCTTTTAAAGCTTGTTTCTAACTCATTTTGTGAGTATAACTATTGATTTTAGTATTTTAATAAAAATTGTGCAACAGTATCACACTAGGTCGGTGCGCCCTCCATTCTTTTTTCTTTTACAGTGTGTACTTGCCTCTATCCAAATCACCAAGTGTTATTTCTGTCTGCTGTCTCATTCCTTTGCTATCTGACAGTTTATGCCAACACCAGACAATCCCAGATGGCCCTGCCACCACCTACACCTGCACACAGCAGGTGATTGACAGCCTCAGCTGTGCCATGTTTCCCTATAACACTGTGTAGAAGGTGTGTCTATTCCCTCCACACAGTTTTCCTCTCTGCGCTGTTCAGAATGTGACATTAGATTCCCACCCCTGACTTCTGGAGCCCAAAAATGTGTAAACTGGGTGTTTTAGGAGTCTGTAAAGAAGAAAGGGCTACAGACTTGTGGAGGATTTATTTAATCTCTGTGTATCACCTAAGGGCCAGTAACATCACTGGGTATATGTAAGGGTTTAAAACCACTTTAAATTGACTGTAAAAATGCATTTAAAGAAAAACATGTAAAAATCTATTAAAAAGAATATAAGGATTGAATACAGAGAAGAAAAGTTTTTCTAGTGTAACGTTTTACACTAAATTTAGGGATATTTATTCCTATAGATATTAGGATCGTATAAATGCTTACTTGATAATCACAAGAGATGCTTGCCTCTTTTTCACATCGTGCAGTAAAATATCTATTGGTGTGTGCATAAGCCTGACTTGAAAACATAGAGATGAAGTGCCGTCAGTCAGCACTGAACTGACGGATGAGGAAAATCAGCCATGGCTGCCCTATGGCTGCGGTCGGATTGGCAGTACAGCGTTACCCAGTCACATATAATAGGGTTTTGCGTTTACCTCTCTTGACTCCAGTATGTGCGGCAGCCTGTTGCCGGGGGCCCTGGTAGAAGGTAATTCTCTGTGGCAGAACAGTGTGCTTCTTTCAAGACGAAGTTGGGACTCCAGGAAGATTAGGGCATAATAGGCCGGTTATGAGACACATTTTCCCTAGATAGGGAACCCGGGAACCCTCTTTGCGTCTGTCCCTTCCCATAACAGTCAGGCTCAGCTCTGCCTGATTAGAAGTAGTGGGTTGAGGAATGTACTCATTTCCGTAGCACATTACCGCTGGAGCCTGTGCCCGTTCAGCTGAATTGGCACCATGAAATTCTGTAATGAGGCTAAAGATATCAATGTTTAATATACTGTGTGTGTAATATATATATATATATATATATATATATATATATATATATATATATATATATATATATACACACACACAAAGTGTCTTGAAAAAGTATTCACACCCCTTGAAATTCTCCACATTTTGTTACAATCAAAATTGGAAATGTATTTTATTGGGATTTTATGTGATAGAAGTGGCACATAATTGTGAAGTGGAAGAAAATGATAAATAGTTTTCAAATTGTTTTACAAATAAATATGTGAAAAGTGTGGCGTGCATTTGTATTCAGCCTCCCTGAGTCAATGCTTTGTAGAACCATCTTTCTCTGTGATTACAGCTGCAAGTCTTTTTGGGGATGTCTCTACCATCTTGTCACATCTACAGAGTGACATTTTTGCCCATTTTGCAAAATGGCTCAAGCTCTGTCAGATTGAAGCAGAGCATCTGTGAACAGCAATTTTCAAGTCTTGCCACAGATTATTAATTGGATTTAGGTCTGGACTTTCTGTGCCATTTTAACACATGAATATGCTTTGATCTAAACCATTCCATTGTAGCTCTGGCGGTATGTTTGGGATCGTTTTGTGAACCTCCGCTCAAGTCCTTTGCAGACTCTTAATAGGTTTTCTTCTAAGATTGCCTTATATTTGGCTCCATCCATCTTCCCATGAACTCTGACCAGCTTCCCTGTCCCTGCTAAAGAAAAGCATCCCCACAACATGATGCTACCACCACCATGTTTCACGGTGCGGATGGTGTACTCAAGTGACGTGCAGTGTTCCTTTTCTGGGACACATAGGGGTAGATTTACTAAAACTGGAGAGTGCAAAATCTGGTGCAGCTCTGCATAGAAACCAATGAGCTTCCATTTTTTTTTTTGACAAAGCCTAATTAAACAAGCTGAAGTTAGAAGCTGATTGGCTCCCATGCACAGCTGCACCAGATGTTGTCCTCTCCAGTTTTAGTAAATCTACCCTATAGTGTTTTTTACTTTTAGGCCAAAACTTTATATTCTGGTGTCATCTGACCAGAGCACATTCTTTCACATGTTTGCTGTGTCCCCCACATGGCTTCTCACAAACTGCAAATGGGACTTCTTTCAACAATGGCTTTCTTCTTGCCACTCTTCCATTAGGGCCTAATTTGTGGAGTTCATGACTAGTAGTTGTCCTGTGGACAGATTCTATCACCTGAGCTGTGGATCTCTGTAGCTTCTCCAAAGTTACCATGGGCATTTCGATTCAATCCAGATGATGGATTGAACAGTTCTCCATGAGAAGTTCAAAGGTTTGGATATTTTTTTATAACCTACCCCTGCTTTAAACTTTTCCACAACTTTATCCCTGACCTGTCTGGTGTGTTCCTTGGCCGCCATGATGCGGTTTGTTCATTAAGGTTCTCTAGCAAACCTCTGAGGGCTTCACAGAACAACTATATTTATACTAAGATTATATTACACACAGGTGGACTCTGTTTACTAATAAGGTGACTTCTGAAGGCAGTTGGTTCCACTAGATTTTAGTTAGGGATACCAGAGTAAAGGGGGCTGAATAGAAATGCATGCCACACTTTTCAGATATTTGTAAAAAAAAATGAAAACCATTTATTTCCCTTTTCACTTCACAATTATGTGCCACTTTGTGTTGGTCTATCACATGAAATCTATTTACGTTTTTGATCGTAACATGATAAATTGTTAAAAATTTCAAGGGTTATGAATGCTTTTCAAGGCACCGTGTGTGTGTGTGTGTGTGTGTGTATATATTTATATATATATATATATATAAATATTATTTGGGATTCCTCTACTTAAATTATAATATATGTACTATCTTGTCTGTTCCTATAGTTAGCTAGTCTATCAAAGCTCTGATAATATTAATGTTGATCATATAACAACAATATTCGCTATAAAAAACACAATGCTCAAAGAAGCAAAGGTCTTATTTATTTACAAAGAATTAATAGAACTAATAGAATAATACAGAGCATATAAAACAAAAGAGCATAAAATGATGCATTAGGTAAGTCCGTCTTTGTGCATCTTAGTTGGAGCTCAAGGCGAAAGAGAGGCCATTCATCAATGGCCTTTGCATTTTTAAAGCACACTCAGATAAAACCCACACAAACGCCCTCTGCCCGCCCTGTGTAGTCCTCTGTCCAATGAGCTACAGTCCATGATCTATATAAGGGGCTGGCCTTCCTAATTACCAGGAATAATGTTATTTCCTCGAACATCCTCCAGGAAGTATGTTGCTGTCCTCCACTAGGGGGCAGTGGCACCCTGCGATCAAAATGCCTTGACCCAGGGCAACATTTCAGTCTGCATCTGGTTACTTTGATCCTATTGCAGGCCAGTAAATCAGTAATTTTACTCTTCGCATAATCAGGAGGTCTGAGGTGAGACCTTTTATTCACATACCCCACCACCAGGGGGAAAGCGAGACTCCCCATCCAGATGAAGATATGCACTCTTCCTCAGATAGCAAGCAATTGAGCTGGAAGTTTGAAAATTACTTGCTAAGCTATTCTAGACTTGCCAGTCTTCTCAAGTTTATTTCACAATTGCAGCAAGTTTGCATTGCATGACTACAGATCAACTTTCTGTGCAAACATTCTGCATGTCTGCGGCAAGTTCTGGTTCAGGTATGTTGTGCAATAGTCCTCCCACCACAGGGGTCACTGTGGCTGAATTTTCATTCTGTAGACTTGCAGAGTTCTTGCTGTAGACTCGCCACTGCAACTTTGCTCTTGATAGACTTGCCATGCAAATTTGCTACAAATTCTACAATTTCCAGTAAAAATGTGCAGCAAGTTAACAGACTTACAATTCAACAATACCACAAATTTGTGGCAAGTTATCTCTGCTATCTGGGTCTGTTATACACTCTCTGCTGGTTAAACTTATTCTCCTGGTATTCCAAGACGACCTCCAGCAGATTCCTTAGGTATTATACATAACCAGGTCTCAACAGTCCAGAAATATCTGATTTTAAAAACCATGTTGCGTCTTCCAACAATATACATACACACGCTACTGTTTCATTCATTTTTGCTTCCAGTAGTAATTACATTTTATATATATTTTTTTGCTTTTTTTTTTTTTCATTTTCTCCTTTAAAATTTTACGATTGTCATAAGATGGACAGACAGATCACCTGTGAGATGATACACAAGGGCTCTCTGCAAACTTGGGCTACACACGGTGCACTAATGCAGCGGTCGCCAACCAGTGATCCTTGCGGACTAATGATGGTACACAAGAAAAGTTTGGTGGTCCCCAGTTGGCACTCATTGATCCCTGATTCCTCCTCCTCCTCCCCTGGATTGGTGTGCTTCTTTAAACAAACCAGCCTCAGCAGTTCCAACAGCCCCCATTGCTTGTAATTTGTCAGTAGTCTGCAAACTGCGTTGCGGAGTCCTGCATAAAAAGGGCTTGCTCTATTAAGGTGATCCGCATTAGATCATACAGATGACTTAATCAGAACCTGCTAATTGCAATTAATCAGGACGACGTTCTTCCCTTGTGTGCTAACAATGAGCGGTTTTCCTCCAGTGATCTGCACTCATCGAGGGGAGCTGAATACGCCAGCTGATTTGTAACAGTGTCTGTTCGGCTTATACAATCAGCCTGCACCCTGTGTTCACTGAAAGTCAGCGCTGAGCCGCATTTGGAATACACACATATATTAGAAAATCTCAGCATGCTCCCTACAAATGCTACATCGTTAGTCTGTTACAATGTTCATTTTTCCCCCCCAGCAATGCAACATCAGTTACTTTAATACCTCTTGCAATGCATATGATTAAAAGAGCAAATTTGTAAGCTGCAACTGCTTGTGAAAATGTTATGTGCCTGGCATGTCAGTGGCAAACATAGTAGCCAAAGGACCCTTGTGCGAGTGCAATGTTTGTGCCCCCATTAAGCTACTGCTCAAGTACATCACATTGTATAAATGGGTCTATAGGGCCCTTGTGGAGCTTCAAAGTCTGCACAAATGTATAGCTGCACAGGCTGCTAATAGGAGGGTACACATAGTCCTCTCAGGTCTGTAGGAGGCCCATGAGCTCACTTGCTCCTCTCTCTGAGGAATTGCAAGAAAGATCAGACATGATATGGCTCATTGCTGGGGGTTTGCATACCATGGCTATCCAAAACACTGCTTTGCCAGCAGATAAAGGGGTTGATTTACTAAAGGAAAATAGACTGTGCATTTTGCAAAGTGCAGTTGCACTCTGAGAGCAGTTACTCCAGAGCTTAAAATGAGCAAAAGCTCTGCAGACTTCCATCATTCAATCGTATGCAAGCACAAATGCTGTTTTTTAAAAGATTTCCTTGTATTTGATTGAGGTAAAGCTTCACTTTGCAAAGAATACCCATAAGCTCTTGCATCTTTAGTAAATCCACCACATAGTGATTTGAGTCCCCAAGGAACAAAGTTTCTAGAGAAATATAACTCAAACTCTGTAACTGCGTTACCCTATAATTTACCATGCCTGTAATGTGCCCTCTATCATCATTAGATCCTGATTATCTTGTACTGTGCTGTCTACCCTCATCAGATCTTGTAATGTGCCCTTTACACTCATCAGATCCTGTAATGTATCCTCTACCCTCATTAGATCCTGATCATCCTGTACTGTGCCCCCTACCCTCACCAGGACCTGTAGTGTGTCCCCTACACTCATTAAACTCTGTACTGTGCCCTCTACCCTCATCAGGCCTTGTAATGCACCTTCTATAATTATTCGATCCTGTGCTGTGCCCTCTACCCTCATCACATCCTGTATTGTTCCCTTTATTCTCATCAGACTATGTACCAGCTTATCCTACATTGTACCTCTATTGTGCCCTGTACCTTCATCGAGCCCAGTAACGTGCCAACTAACCATACACTGTACTGTACCTCCACCCTCATCAGATCCTCTACTGTGCTTTTTACCCTCATCTGATCCTGTAATGTTCCCTCTACCCTCATTACAACATTTACTGTTCCCTCTTCCCTCATCAAATCCTGTAATGCGCCCTCTACATTAATTAGACCTTGTACCTGGCCCTCTAACCTCATCAGACCCAGTACTGTGCCGGCTTACAATACACTCTATTTGTACTGTGCCCTCAACTCTCATCAGATCCTTTATTTGCCAGCTTAATATACACTGTACCTGTACTGTGCTTCTGCCCTTATCTGATCCTGTACTGTGCAAATTTACCATACACAGGGTGGAGGCAGTGGTTAAGTGTATGGGGAGACACTGGGGGGCTGTTAGGGGTAAGTTGTACAGGGCCCTATGATTTCTAATGGTGGCAATGTATTGGCCCCTGTTGGCTGCCCCTGCCAACCCCCTCTATTTTTGAGTCACTGACTTGGATCAAGTATGCAGATAAGGATTTTTGTTGTGACTCTCTCCTGATCTCTCTGGTTCAGTGACTGAAAAAATATGGAAGCCAGAGGTTAAAAAAGGCAACCAGATAGCTGCCATTTTCAGAAATGGCAATCTCTATTTTTCTCAGGCTTAATCCTCTCATAACTGAATCGGCAGTGTTGTAGAGCACAGTAGATGGGTGAACAGAGCAAGGAATGTTTGAAATCATCTGAGCCTGACACCTTTTACACACAGTGTCCTATGCATATGGATATAGAGTACCATTTTTTTCAGTCCACAGTAGAGGTAAATGTTATGATGCAGTAATGGGGTGCATGAGGGATGGGAGTGGTGCATCCCATAGCAGCTAATGTTGGCAGTGTTATATCCCATAGCAAAACGGGAAACCTCATAACAATAATTGATCTGATCGTTCAGAATACACTTTTGCTCTGCCTTAGTCCAGCCACACTGCTTTTTTTCTGCGCCAGGCCCCCCCCATATAAATTATTTTGTTAGTCCCGAGACATATACACAAATTAAGAGGTCACCTTCTAACGAGCTTCCTGTCATCACTTCCTTCAAAAGAAAATTGCCACCGATTAGCGTTCAGGCTAGAGAACACACACATTGGTGATTAGCCATCTGAAACCATGAGTCATTAGTTTTCAATCTCTTTCAGTAAAACAGAAGAAGTGAACATCCTTTATTTGGCACCAACGTCAAGAGTGAAAAATAAGAATATGAGAGGGAAAAAAAAAACGTGATTATGTGATTTGATCTATTTTTTGCAAGTATATCCATCATGCATTGGCACTGATGAGCGATGGCAGGAGCTGAACAGCAGGGTGTGGTCCACACACCAATGAATCTTCTTTGCTCTGAGCCAGAAAGCTAAGCAGTGTATGTAATAACTGCCTTGATTCAATTTCCTTTAAAGGGATGCTAGAGTCTTTTTATTTGTATTTGTTTATATTGCACTTGTAAAGGAGTTTGAGTTTGGCTTGATGTAAATGAACATGCCTTATTTTAATCTTTTAAAACCTTGTTTCTAAATTACATCTTGTGTACAGGATACGTTCAACGAAATTCGAACAAAGCGGGTCGTTTGCGCCAAATTCAAGTGACGCGCAACGGCCCATAATTCACTGCGGCATTACGTGCTGATGATTGGCCAAAAATGCACTATGACCCTGCATGCTTGGCCAATCACAGCACGCAAAAAACGGAGAGCCATAATTGGCCAAAGCCAGGGTGGCTTTGGCCAATTATGGCTCAGGGCTTTAGCACACGCCCCACACAATATATAAGGTCGCCTGCTGGGCGGCCTCGTGTAGTGTGTTCCAGCACTCAACAGAGATCAGAGACAGAGAGATTGTCTTTTTATATAGCTAGATAGAGCAGGCAGGCTAGTCAGTTTAGCTTAATTTACAGTGTGTAGAGAATATATATACATCCCTAGGAGTTGTACATATATTTATACACTGTATAGCTTAGCTAGATCAGTTCTTCCTAATTTACTGGCAGGCAGGTGATTGTGCTATTTTTAAAGACGTTATCACAGGTATAGACACCCAGCAGGTACAATATTTAAAGGAATTTTTCGTTTTTTTTTTATTTAAGCATCTTTAAAATCACTGCTCCTAGAGCAGTGATTTTAATGATGCTTAAATTAAAAGAAAAAGAAAAATTCCTTTAAATATTGTACCTGCTGGGTGTCTATAGTTTGCCTGTGAAAACGTCTTTGAAAACACGGGTTTTGCCCGAGGGAACATTTATCAATGGAAAAAAGTTTTAAAAACGGTCATTTTTTCAGGAGTCCTGCTCCTAAAAAAACTACAGTTTTTAAAACGTTTTTTCCATTGGTACATGTTCCCTGGGGCAAGACCTGGGTTCTCAGAAGTTTTCCAACAATAACTTGAATATTGGGCTTTAAAATAATGAGCACTTTTGAATTCGAACGTTCGAGTCCCATAGACTTTAATGGGGTTCTAAATGTTCGCGCGAACGGTCGGTCTGTTCGAACGTTGTGGTGCGAACTGAACTCGGGTGTTCGGCTCATCCCTAGTGACCACATTTCCAAACTACCATTCAGGGACACCCCCCTTTCCAAAAAAACAGCTTGTGGTGTAACGAATCACACCACAGTGATTGGACACAAGAGGCGGGATTAATGATTTCTCCAATCACAAGCAGGGGGTGGGTACTGTGCTCCTCCAGGCTTTCCCGGGCAGGACAAGTACTTTCAGAGTAAAGTGGTGATGTGTTGGTCTTTTTTGGGGGCATTAGTTTGGCTTGGGGGGTGGCTGTGTCAGTTTCATTCCTGGACACTGTATTGTCCTGGAATGAAGGTGCCCGGGACAGACCTGCAAAATGCGGGACTGTCCCGGGCAATCCGGGACACGTGGTCACCCTACAGGTACATGTCCCCACTATTTGGGTTGGGGTCCCTTTTGAGGGGGCAGTTGTGATGACATTGCTGTATTCAGGGGTTCCAACCCATGCAGGTTGAGTTGTTTGGGGCCGATTGGCTAGAGAGAGGACTGATGTTCAGTATTCTCTGGTTTGGTGGTCCGTATTAGGGACGCAGGATTTAAAAAAAAAAAAACTCCAAACCCTGACCCCAAAGGGGTTAAGCCCAGGAAGCAGAGGGAGTAGTGTGGGGAGAGAGAGTCTCCCAGGCTGTGAGTAAGCACGAGCCATCAAACTGGCTGAGATGCTGGTTGTTGACCCCCTTGTGGCCCATCTGGCACCCCTGCCATAAGGCAGCCCTAACCCCAGTGTAGGACCAAGAGCTTGGCTGTGAGCCTGCTGTAGAGCTTGTTGTACCAGGACTTTGGTAAATGCAACCAGTTAGGTTATCTGAGAAACAGATAAACAAAAACAGTTCGTTCCTGAACTACCTAAGATCACATTTGTAATTATTCACATCCATGGGGCAGCCATATTTACTCATTAACGAGGGCCTTCTTCCTTCTTTGCAGTGCTACACAATGGTTGTGCTTTACTGCTTTTTCTTGCAATGCAAATCTATGTATCAGTTGTTACATTAAAATGAATGCACGCTGCTGAACCTCCTCTTCTGGGTTCCCTCAGCGGCACTCCTGGCTCCTCCTTCTCGAGTGATCCCATTGAGAGCAGCTTTCCATGGGGGCACTTGTGGGTAAGCACTCCAAGTCCTGCTGCTGTGTCCATTGCCACAGACAGCAGGACTCGCCCCACCCTCCTCTTCACTGGATTTGATTGACAGAAGCGGGAGTCAATGGCTCCTGCTGCTATCAATCTATCCAATGAGGACTCGAGACAGCGGCTGGAGCTGCTGTGCTCATCCCCATTGCTAGAACGATCGGGTTCAGGTAAGTAAAAGGGGGGCTGCTGCACTACCGAAGTGTAGCAAGGGCCTCGACCCTAGAGACCTAATGGTGACCTCCAGGGCCAGGGAGAACTGACATCCTTTGTAGAGTGGGTTACAAGGCATGGTGGGTGTAATGGAAGTTGAGGTGATGGGCACCAGACACTTTTTGAATGCAGAGATTTACTGTCTCTTGAACAAGAACTGTGGGAGAGAGGGTTAGAGAGGAGAGAGGACTCAGACTTCTATAAGTAGACAGCTATACAGTGGAAGGCATCTAGCCATACACCACTTCTGTATAGGTAGGACAACTATCTCCTTTGGCAACAAATTTTGTAACTAACGCTAATTGTACTTCACTATTGGTAACACAGAATAGTTCTCCTTGCAAGCTACAATCTCTTACTGTAGGTCTTCATTTACTGAGCTTCCAGTCTCCCATTAGACTGTAAGACCCAATCGCCACTGGATCCCCTGAGATCTTCCACTTTCATTACTCAGTATCTTCCTCAAGTGCCACCCCCTGCTTCCCTGCTCGGTCCCTGGCTTGGCACTCAGATACTCTTCAAGCCTCACCACTGCTGACCTGCTAGGTCCCTGGATTTGCACTCACTGATGCTCCTCAAGCGTCAACTCTGCTGTCCTGCTGGGTCCCTGGCTTGGCACTTACTAAAGTTTTCCCACTTCTTCACTGTCCCCGGGTTGGTGAGAAGACTTCTTTGGTACTGGCTCCAGCTTACACAAAGTGGTCTCCAGTAACAAGGTGGATGGTCCCTTAGTGATGACAGCTTCCCCTCTACCTCAGACCACAACTGGTTCCCCATCCAGCGGAACTGTTAATCTCGGTAGGACTCCAATCCTGCAGTCTGAACCCTGCGCTGCTTCTGGATCGGCCTCAGACAGCCTAGCAGCCAGATGTCCCGGGATAGGCCTCAGGCTTCCAGCCTAGCATCCTGGGACAGCCACAACAAACACAGACTCAAAGACAAACATTTCCAGTGGTTACACAGGTACAAGTAGTTGATGCCCACAGGGACCTGATGTCTCCTATTTTGGTAGACTGTACTGGATGTTCATATGTTGCATATGTTATTGATAATGGCTATGGCCATTGTACTCTTAAGTCTTGTGTGTATATTCATATAGGTTAGTGGAGTAGTGGTGGTCTAGCAGTTTTGGGGGAGAGCAACACATCTTTTTAACCCTAGTCATGGAATTACAGGGCTAGTCCACCCAAAAGTGATGTTTTTATTTATAGATGGGGCATTGTGTGTTGAGTCAGCACCTGGCTTCTTATGTCTTGCATACTTCATCACCTAGATCTCCCCGCTTATCTGTGTGTGTTTCACCTCATCCTGTTACATTTCTTATAATTTAAAATAAATATACAAATTAAGTAGGGATGGTGGAACCCCTTATAATGGCCACAACAGATGTGCAACCCACAAAGGCAGCAGTCAATGATTAGCAGTCATAGGTCCATGGGGTCTTCAGCTCAAGACCTTCACCATGAACCCCAACTAGGCTCACCTCCCCCCGCCAAAGGGTATGACCTCTCCAGCATAATAACCAACAACATTTTGGCAGTATTTCCCTGGGAACACCCTTAGGGGCTTGGAGTCGGCCCCTTTTATGGTTAGTTTAGGGTAGAGGGCAGTAACCTGGCTGAAAATGGTCGAAACAACATTAACCCTTACAGCCTGGTTACCCCTAGATCTCAGGTTAACCTAAGGACACATCAAAACAAAAGGTTGTATCTAAAATGGCCACATAAAGCACTATTGTAATATATCATACCTCTACATAGTACAAGTGAGGTCAGAAATGGCTGCATTGCATGCCTTGTTAAGCCCATGCATGGCTTCCCAAGCGGAGGATAGTATAGAAAGGCTGGGAGGGGTAATGAATTGATAAAGCTGGTACACATTCAGAGGTTAAGACTTGCAAGCTGATCATCAATCTCCCCCGGGAAAATCATACCCTTTTTGGCTAAGCTTTGCCCCTTCTGAAAAGCTGGGAGTCCTGGGAGCAGTTCAGCAAGATCCCCATAGCTCGGCCCTGCCAGCAGTGAAAGGGTAAACTTTGTTATATCTGTCCATCCAGCGACAATGTTAATTTGCACGCTGCCTTCGTCTCTTTTGCTGCTCTCCCCTCTTCTCATTTCCTTTGCTTTCTCTCCCCTGTCTCCCTCAGCTGTCCCCGCAACATTTTTTATCTGGCAGGATGGAAAATGTCATTCTGTAATTGTGGCGGGCGAGTCGAGGGTTTTGCTGGGAATGAATAGCTGGCGGAAATGAAAAGGGGATCACTGTGAATTTGGAAATATCTCGCCACCGGCTCAGAATGTTGATATTGGGCTAGAGACTTTTAGTAGTTCGCAGCACATGCTGCGCCATCCGTATTCAGTGATGGCACAAACTTGGAGTATGGCCAGCCCAGGTCAGCTGTCTGCAATGACCAGCAGGGTCTTGTGCATGTAATTTACAGCTTGGCTGAGTCCTAAAGTGTAACTTTAAACAATATGTAAAGGCCCTCAGTGTATGTCAAAGGAGCTGTAAAATTATCAGACTCCTCATGGACCTTTGGAACTGCAGACTCATATCATATGATTCTGTGCAATGCATGCTCCATAGCTCATCTGTGTGCAGGGAGAAAGACGTTCTTGGAATCAGGGAATACACATAGGCACCTTCACAGGTGTGAATTTAAGAAGCAGCAATAGGCTTTCAGCAACTGGCTAAAAAAAGAAATGACACTTTGTTATGCAAGCTGTACACTACTTTGCATTGTAGCAGTGTAAATTTGCTGTCCTATCAAAATAACTCAACACACAGCCACAAAAATGAGTACACCCCTAAGTGAAAATTTTCAAAGTGTCAATATTTTGTGTGGCCACCATCATTCTCCAGCACTTCCTTAAAGTGAATGTAAACCCAATTTTTTTTATTTTTTATGTCACAATGTAGAGTATACGATTTCCTATCATCTGTGCCCAGTGTTGCCACACAGAGTTAATCCAGCTCTGAGCAATCCTCTTTTATTGTTAAGTGAAAATTAACATGTTTATCATATGTTATGTTATGTTTATCATAATATGAGATGATCCAAAGTATAAAAAGTGAGAAATCCACCCCTCCCCCTCAAGCTGTCCTGCAGGCTCAGGGAGCATCAGTGTCAGCGCAAACTATCCGTCGACATTTAAATGAAATTAAACGCTATGGCTGGAGACCCAGGAGGACCTCACTGTTGACACAGAGACATAAACAAGTAAGACTACAGTTTGCCAAAATGTACTTGAGTAAGCCAAAATCCTTCTGGGAAAATGTCTTGTGGACAGATGAGACAAGGATAGAACTTTTTGGTAAAGCACATCATTCTACTGTTTATCAAAAGCGGAATGAGGCCTACAAAGAAAAGAACACAGTACCTACAGTGAAATATGGTGGAGGTTCAATGGTGTTTTGGGGTTGTTTTGCTGCCTCTGGCACTGGGTGCCTTGAATGTGTGCAAGGCATCATGAAATCTGAGGATTACCAAAGGATTTTGGGTCGCACTGTAGAGCCCAGTGTCAAAAAAGCTGGGTTCGCTTCTGAGATCTTGGGTCTTCCAGCAGGACAATGACCCCAAACATGTGTCAAAAAGCACCCAGAAATGGATGGCAACAAAGTGCTGGAGAGTTTTAAAATGGCCAGCAATGAGTCCAGATCTAAATCCCGTTGAACACCTGTGGAGAGATCTTAAAATTACTGTTGGGAAAAGGCGCCCTTCCAATAAAAGACCTGGAGTTTGCAATAGGACGAGTGGTCCAAAATTCCGGATGAGAGGTGTAAGAAGCTTATTGATGGTTATAGGAAGCGACTGATTTCAGTTATTTTTTTCAAAGGGTGTGCAACCAAATATTAGATTAAGAGTGCCAAGAATTTTGAGCAGCCCATTTTTGGAGTTTTGTGTGACATTATGTCCAATTTGCTTTTTTCCTCCCTTTTTTTAGTTTTGTTCCAATGCACACAAAGGGAATAAACATGTGTATAGCAAAACATGTGTTACTACAATACTTTTCTGTGAGAAATACTTGATTTTCTGGAAAAATTCTTGGGGTGCCAACAATTTCGAGCATGACTGTATATATATTATAAAACATTTCCAGCAAAGTGATGGTTAAGGACTGTATAAGATGCTGTATATCCAGCACATGAATGGTTAAGGGCATGGCCTGTATGTCTGCAGTGTGGCAATAGGACAGAGCCACTATATTTTTAGCACAGCAACAATGTTTATATCTCTTTGGCACAGTAATGTTTAAGGGCAAGACTTGGATGTCTGCAGCACAGCTGGTTAAGGGAAAAAACCTGTGTGTTTACCTCAGAGCTATAGTTAAGGTAGAGAGAGGCCAGTAAATCTCACAAGCTCAGCAATAGTTAAAGCCGAGTTCCACCCAGCAAAAAAACATTTGGCCCAAAGTCCTAAAAAAATTAAAAAAAAAAAGTGAAAAAAAAAAATTATACTCACCCGAAATACCTGTTGCTATGCGGAAGTCCGTAATCTGCCTCATCCGCACCACGGTGTGTTTTCTTCTTCTCCTAGTGAATGGGGCGCGCTGCTTTCTGGGAACTGTGTGGGTTCTCAGAGAGCAGCCGCCCATTCACAAGCCGGCACGAGACTCACACAGGCACAGTAGGAAATGGGCAGTGAAGCCGTAAGGCTTCACTGCTTGTTTCCCCTAGTGTGAATGACAGCGCGGGACCTGCATCAGTCGTGGGATCTGTATCGGGGGGGCCATCAGTGCGGGCAAGTAGGACAGGTAAGTGTTCTTCTTAAAAGTCAGCAGCTACACTGTTAGTAGCTGCTGACTTTTAACCACTTCCATACCAGGCACTTACGCACCTTCCCAATTTTCAGCTTTCAGCACTGTCGCAATTTGAATGACAATTGCGCGGTCATGCTACACTGCACCCAAACAAAATTGGCGTCCTTTTTTCCCCACAAATAGAGCTTTCTTTTGGTGGTATTTGATCACCTCTGCGATTTTTTTTTTTTGCGCAACAACTAAAAATACAGTGAAGATTTTGAAAAAAAAATAAAGTTTTTATTTTTTTCTGTTAATTTTTTTGTAAATGAGTATGTTTTCTCTTTCAATTACGGGCACTGATATGGTGGCACTGATGGGCACCGATGAGGTGGCACTGATGAGGTAGTTCTGATGGGCGCCAATTAGGTAGCACTGATGGGCACTGATAGGCGGCGCTGGTATGGGGCACTGATGGGCACTCATGGGCGGCACTGATGGGCGGCACTGATGGGCACTCATGGGCGGCACTGGGCACTCATAGGCGGCACAGATGGGCACTCATAGGCGGCACAGGTGGGCACTGATAGGCGGCACAGGTGGGCACTGATAGGCGGCACAGGTGGGCACTGATAGGTGGCACAGGTGGGCACTGGGCATGGATTGGCACTGACAATCACTGAGGGGTGGCACTGATGGATCAATGTTGCCAATCAGTGCCCATGTGTGGGCACTGATTGGCATCATTTATTTTTTTACTGCCCCCCTTCTTTTTTTTTTCCTTTTTTTTTTGTTCTTTTTTTTATTATTTTTTAGTACCCTGGTGGTCTAGTGTGGCGATCCGAGGGGGGGCTGCGCTGATAAACAATCAGCGCGAACCCCCCCTGTCAGGAGAGCCGCTGATCGGCTCTCCTCTACACGCGTCTGTCAGACGCGAGTGAGGAAGAGCCGTCGGCGGCTCTTCCTGTTTACATCGTGATCAGCCGTGATTGGACACGGCTGATCACGTGGTAACGAGGCTCCGCCGGAGACTCGTTACCGAGATCGGAGGTGCAGGGTGTCAGACTGACACCCCGCATCACCGATCGCCGCGCTGCGCGCCCCCACGGGCGCGCGCGGCATTGAAATCGTGCTAGCCGTTTGAGAACGGCCAGTCACGATTTCATAACCACTTCCCGGCCGTAAATCTGTTATTGGCCGGGCGGGAAGTGGTTAAAGAAAAAAAATTTGCGGGTGGAATTCCGCTTCTATATTTCCAGCAAAGTGACAGTTAATCCCTGCAAGTCGTACCAAAAGTAGTGCAGGAACCTTTTTCTAAGTCAGAGCGACTCAAGTTATGCCGATGACACTGAATGGGGTCCCACTTCTAATGCGACAAGTCGGAGCATTTGTCGCATCAGTGTGATCTGGGCCTAAGGGAGGTATTGTGCTGTCATGGTTAGGAGCAGTTCCTGTATATCTCCCCAGCACAGTAATGCTAAGGGCAGGGCCTGTATATCTCTCCGGCACAGTAAGGAGTAAGAGCCGGTTCACACAGGGGCGACTAGTCGGGGACTTGGCCGCCTGACAAGTCGCGCTCCGCTCTGTACTATGGAACCGTTCTAATAGGAGTGACTCAAGTCGCTCCGACTTAGAAAAAGGTTCCTGTACTACTTTGGAATGACTTCAGGGCGACTTGCTTTGACTTTAATACAGAAGTCATTTTGCAAGTCGCCTCTGAAGTCGTGGGTAGATCGCCTTGTTGAGTCGCTTGGCAAGTCGTGCTGCCCCAGTGTGAACCGGCTCGACGTGTAGACCTCTTTGTATCTCCAGCACCATGATGGTTACACGCAGGGCCTGAATATCTTCCCAGCACAGTGGTAAGGGCAAGACTTTCTCTCACAAAATGGCAGTTAATGGTCTGTGTTCATCTGTCCAGCACAGTGATTGTTATGGATAAACTTAAACCACCCAAGAGAGCTTGGAGATGAACAGTTCTATTCCCAATAAGGGGAATGCCAGCGGGAGGTTAATCCTAAACTACAAAACGAATTGAAGTCTCCTGGGTAGTTCAGGCATGCCTGTCTCCAGCACAGCGATGGTTAAGGACAGGGCCTGTTCAGTTCCCAGTTATATTTTGATTAGCTGAGCAGAAGCGCCGAGCCTTGGCCCGGTTTCTATGGTGATCTTCAGTACCTATTCACATTATTTCCCTCTAGATGCGACTGCCTGTCTTTAACATTACAAACGTTTTGTGCTGTCAGAGCAAGGGGCTTCTGTCTGGGAAATACTGCCACACTGCTTATCGATCCACCAAAGCCTCTTCTCTTTAGTCCGGAGAGTTGGCCTTTGTGGAGACATCTGGGAGACGAGGAGTTAAACGAGAGCCGGAGTGACATTACAGTATGTGGGGGCAGCTGATGTAGATAATGAGTGGGTGGGAGGGGGATTCTGGTGTCTTCTCCTCCAGGCTTGCTGCAGGTTGCAAAAAAATGTACAAGATGACAGAGCCTTTAAAGTGCTTCATCCACCATCACTGCCACCGTGACCTAAAAACTCAAAGCTCTGAAAGGGTTGGGTTTGTAGCAGCAACACAAGCATCTCTATGCCACTATCCTGCGACTCCCAAATGCAGTTTTTCTAAAAATAGGTAATTTCACATTTCTACATGTAGTTAATTGTGGGATCTGCAGGACAACAATGGCTGCAGATAGGATATGCACATCTCTTCAGAACAATAACACAATCCCAATGTGATTCTTAGATGGTCCTTCCCAGAGATTTTCCAACTTGTTGCATTCACTTTAATCAAACTTCCCAAACATTCCTTTTTAACAGATACTAACTATGTGTGGTCCCCTTTAGTTTGTTGGAACACAAATGGGGAAAATGACCCCACCTCTTGTTCTCCAGGAGTTGTCTGCCCAGCGACTTCACTAAAGTTTCAAGGGATAATAAACTAATTCCAGCCCTAATCTCCTACTGCCAACACCAGGGCCGATCCGCCCTATAGGCTCACTATGCAAGCCGCTTAGGGCCTGCAAAGCTGCAGAGGGCCCCCTAAATTACTAGAGGCCCCGTCTGGTGAGAAGTAATTTTTGGCCCCTTTCAGCAACTCGCTGGCTGCATGTGAGAAGAGGTAAGAAGTCAGCACCCCCCCGCTTCTCACTTTAATGTAAGATGTCATTTTCGGCAGCATCCCCCACCCCTGCACTTCTTAACTTTAATGTCAGGATCGGCACTGCTGTATGTGATGTGGGCCCCAGGCAGAGCATTGTGTACTCATACTGTGGTACTAGACCTGACTCCTGCTGAGGCAATAGTAAAATTTGGGGGCCACAGGTCACCCTATCACCACTCTAGGTCTGTCCCTCTTATGTGGTCGGGCGCTATCCAAGGGGATTGGTGAAGAGTTATGGGTGATGGCATCACAGGTCAGATAGAGGGCCCCTTATCAGAATTTTGCTTAGGGCCCCAGGGAGGTCAGGATCGGCACTGGCCAACACCATACCATCCTAGCACCTGAAACAGTCCTATGCCTCTAACTTAAAACTCCAACTCTAAAGTCCCAAAACTTCTAACGCTCTACAGCCCAAACTCTACAGTTCCTCCTCTAAACCTAATGCCAACTCTAAATTGCTAACTTTTAACCATAAGCCCAAATCCCTAAACCACCCCTAGACGTAATGCCAACCCTAACTTTTACCCATGACCCTAAAGGCCTCATGCTAAAAAAAGAAAACTAACCCTAGTGCCCTAACCCTGAAAGTGGAGCTCCACCCTAAAGTGGAACTCGCGCTGATCGGAACCCCCCCCCCCCCCGGTGTCACATTTGACACCTTTCAGGGGGGAGGGGGGTGCAGATACCTGTCTAAAGCAAATCTCGGGCAGAATGCGGGCATGTCGTTTCCTTCCCTTCGCCCCCGTTGTGTGCTGGGAACACTCGGCTCCCAGCACATAGCGGGAGCCAATCGGCGGGCACAGCACGACAGCACGACTCACACCGGGGAACCGGGCAGTGAAACCGTGGATGGCGGTTTGTACGGGAACAGAACGGGTGATTTTTGTTTAATGTGTATGAGAAGTATGTGTAAGAAAAATCGGAAGAGAAAAGCTGTGCATTATCAGAAACAATAAACAAAAAAAGCATTTGTCGTACGAGAATATTCGTAAGAATTATCATACAAATTCTTGCTGCGAAACATCAGACGAACGTTCGCCCGATTTTCTTATAGTATGTGCCCCCATTAACAAACCTCTGAGAGCTTCACAGAACAGCTGTATTTTATACGAAGATTAAAGGGGTTGTAAAGGTTCATGTTTTTTCACCTAAATGCATTAAGGTGAAAAAACATCCGAGCATTAGCGCCCCCCCCCCAAGCCCCCCTTTACTTACCTGACCCCTCGAAAGTCCGGCGCCAGGTTTCTGGGCCGGCTTCTCGGCTCATTCATTGGTTGATTAAAAGCAGTGCAGCCTTTTCCCTTTTTAAAAAAAAAAAAAAAAGCAGTGCAGCCATTGGCTAGCGCTGCTGTCAATCATATCCAATGATGTGGTGTCAGGGGGCGGGGCCGAATGATACAGTGAGCGGCTATGGCCGCCGGCTGTATCACTGGAGCGCGCCTGCAAGAACTTTCCACCATGCAAGCTCGCATGAAGGTGGAAAGTTCTTGCGGGGGGAGCCGAGAAAGCTGCCGAGGGACCCCAGAAGACCAGGTTTGGGACCACCGTGTGCAAAACGAGCTGCACAGTGGAGGTAAGTATAACATGTTTGTTATTTAAAAAAATAAATAAACAAAGCTTTAGTGTTCCTTGAACTTACACACAGGTGGTCGACTCTATTTACTAATTAGGTGACTTCTGAAGGCAATTGATTCCACCAAATTTTAGTTAAGGATATTAGAGTAAGCCATGGTTCACATTGGTGCGATTTGACACGTCAAATCGGTGGCAATTGCTAGCCGAAATTGGGACTGACATGTGGGAGTGAAATCATGGGGGTTCAGCTGAACTCACATGGCTTCATTCCCGCAGCTCAGTGTGAACCTGAAAAGAGGCTGAATACAAATGCACGCCACAATTTTCAGATATTTATTCGTAAAATAAATTAAAAAAACATTTATAATTTTCCTTCTACTTTTTCAATAAAATATATTAATTTTTTTTGTTGTAACATGACAAAATGTGGAAAATTCCAAGGGGTATGAATACTTTTTCAAGGCACTGTATGCAGTAAGGCAAACTTGTTATACTCACTGTGAAACAAGGCTGTTTGATCCTGTCTTCTCTGATCCTCCCCTTATTTTACTGTCCCCAATCTATCTCCTGGTAATACAAAGCCTTGGAGGCACTCTGTACATGCTCAATTTGGTGTATATTGCTAGAGATCTTTTTTTTTGGAGAGTGCATGTGATCGGCACAGGGCAAATCGGCACTCTCCAGACAGAGGGTCAGGGGTCTTGCAGCCTTATAGGACTCTGAGTAAAATGAGAATGAAAACACACCTACAGACTTTTACCCAGACACTGATAGAAGTCACAAGACTGCTATATACTGCTGATGATAAAAGATATATAGCAGTTTATATTTACAAAAATAGATGTATTTCCACATGTACTGTGTGAAACCAGATATAGTGAATAGAGGGTCCTGGGTTTAGTAACACTTTTCTCAACGATAGCAAATCCTTACTTTTAGAAATTCAGGTCCACTTTTCCTTTAATGCCTTGGGTGTGCTGACTGCTTTTTGTATTCAGTTTCTGAGTAATAGCAGTCTTGTGATACTGGTCTAATATGAAAAGAGATGTTCTATTATAATGTATTGCAGCAGGTCTCCTATTCTTTGTAGCCCCAGTAGCTATACAATCTGTTTGTATTTTGTAAAATGTTTTTTCTCTCCGTATCCTCTGGTTCCTTCACGCTTCAGCTGACTCCTGTTATGTGAAATATATTAAGGAGCTATTAAACCGAAAATGTAATATATCGTAGCTTACCAATCAATATGTGGTGGCTGCATCGGTTTTCTTTTCTTTCTGGCTTTTTTTTCTTTGTTTTCACCTGGGGATTTGGCAAGTAACACACCTTCTGTATTAGCGAGACACAATTCTCGAGGACTGAGCATAGGAGGCACAGCAGACAGCACCGTAGTGTAAAAGTATTAGCTGATTTAGATACACTAACAAATTGAAGCCAAACTCCAGCTCACACCTTATAACCCATTATAACAAACAGTTTTTTTCCTTTTGGAATAAAGGTCTTGCATGCATAAATAAAAGCTGATCATTGTAATCATCCCTGGCAGTGTTAAAAAGGTTGCCTCATCTGTGTAAACTGGTACATTCTGCTGGAGAGCTTGTGCTTTTGAAAAACAACAGACTTGCTGGCTGGTTCACCTGATGAAAATAGAAAAAAAGGTTAAAAAAAAGGAGACTAATGCAGCCATCACATCTAAGAATCGGTAAGCTGCAATATAATAAATGTTTGCTTTTGGGTTTAAAGTGGTTGTAAACGATATTTGCAAATCGGCGTATGGCCATTTGTTCTGTGCATGCGCCAGAGTCATGCCCTGAGTGGAGGCTCCCTACATTGCGGGCTTCTCCTGCAGGTAAGTGTCACATAAGTGCCATGCATAGTAGCCCATTATGCTTTACCTTTGCAGGGAAACAAAGAGGAAGTAACACCCATCAGGGTTTACTCCCTCTTTAATACTCCTCCAACTAGCCCAAGTGATTCAATAAGTAAAAAGCTCAGTGGTTGTCTTGCTTTGCAGGAACAGTGAGAGTGTTGTATACAGGAAGAAAATATGGTGGCTTGGGAAGGCAGGAGATGGGGGGAAAAGGGGTGTTGGCCCATGTTTAGATCTGCTCATCTGTACTTTAAGTCCCTGTATACAGCTGAGCATTCTTCCCGTGTGTTTGCATCTATAAAAGCCCGTACACGCGGGAATTGTGTGATGACAGGCTGTTGTTGGAATATCCGATCGTATGTACGCTCCATCGGACAATTGTTGTCAGATTTTTCGCCAACAAATGTGGGATAGCATAAAAGATTTCGACAACAATTGTGTATATTAGTCTGTCGGACAAAAATCCAAAGTACAAACACGCATGCTAAGAAGCAATGCTAACCATAACACAACATTAGCAGAAGTTGCCCAAAGGGTGGCGCTAAAGAGCTGAAAAACACAGTTTTGTGTTTGTTGGCCGACAATTATTTGCTGTTTGTATGCAATACAAGTTCGCGGCCAACGCCCTACAGACAAAAGTCCTACGCTCGCACCAGCGTTCGCTCGCACCAGCACACAAAATATTGCATTCCAAAAATAAAATCTTCTCTCTGTATTAAAGCTCAGTGCAGCTAGGCTTGCGAATCCCTAGGGGGGGGGCACAATTTATTTTTTTCTGTAGCAGCTGGACAAAAGCACTGCAAAATCCGGAGCTGAGGCACTCAGCATTATTCCCTGTTAGCTATGTGAACTACAAAACACTTCCTCCTGCTATGGAGAAGAGAGGAAGTTGTTATGTAGTCCTAACACATCCCCTGTCTTCCGGTGACAATGCTGCTCAGTACTGTTGTCCCCAGAGGACAAAAAGGGGCAGGTTTATCAGGTTAATATAAATGAAATTTAATTTCCAAATACGGAAAGGTTCCTTCACAGTACAGTGCCTTGAAAAAAGTATTTATACCCGAGAAAGGAGAAAGCTGTTTTTTTCTTTGCCTTCCTTTGGATTGATTGGGCCAGATTCAGGTAGATCAGAGCATCTTTGCTCTGGAGTAACGCATCTCGTTTGCGTTACGCTGCAGAAATTTTAGGAGCAAGTGCTGTTATTCAGGAAGCACTTGCTCCTAAAGTTGCGGCAGTGCATCGCAAATGAGCCAGCGGAATTCAAATTGGGCGGGTACGGGGCGTGTAGTATTCTAACTATGCGCGATCCCGCGGCGAACGTACTGCGCATGCGTCGAGTGTCAATGCATCCCAGTGCGCATGCTCCAAGTTCTGTCAGTGAACGTCAATGACGTCACGTCCCCATTCATGAATGTTTTACGCAAACGACGCGATTTGGTCTTTTTCCGACGCGATGACGACGGCTATACCTAACATAGGATACTCCACTAGGGGGCTGCTTTATCTATACGCCGCGTATCGCTTCCGGAAACGTCGTAAAGTCACTGCGTCGCGCCCGAAAAAGATCGTGAATTGCCGATTTCCGCTCATTAACATATTTTTTGAGCGTAAATCGGCGGGAACGCCCCCGGCGCCATTTTTAAGTTGAAGTAACGATGCGATGGTGAAATTCAATTACGCCGATCGCATCGGAACTCCAACCCGGCGTTTCTTGTTTTCTGGTTATAGAAAACAGAAACGCCGGCTTAAAGTGACAGTTAGGCTGGCGGATCACTGGATCCGCCAGCCTAACTCTTCATGAATCTGGCCCATTGTGTATATGAGATTGTTTGATTGTTTTTTTTTTTTATTGGTTAAACTAGATGGACCTGTGTCTTTTTTTCAACCAGTATATATATATCTATAGATTGGATCTAAATACAAGAATACAAATTGTTAGTTTGCTTACCACTTTCATGGCTATAATACAAATTGATGCTAATGCTGTTAATTTTCTTCATCCTTGTTGTATTATACTGTGTGTTGTTTTCCTGTTACCTTTGGGCCCTTTGACACGGGCGGATCCCGTGTTCCTTATATATCTGCTCAACGGGGCGATCCCCGCTGAGCCAACAGGTGACAGGTCGGTCCCTGCACAGGGATCACCCTGTCAGATCTCCGCTCTCCTCTATGTGGGGATCGGATGAACACGGGCCGTCTGTCTGTGTTCATCCGATCCGCTCTGCAGACGGATGGAAAAATAGGATTTTCACCCGTCTGCAGAATCGGAGCATTGATGAGATTGCGTGTCAGCAGATGTTCATCCGCTGACACCCGCTATCCCATAGGGATACATGTATGTCCCTTTTTCATCCGTAAATGGATGGATGAAATACGGACCGCAGGTGTGAAAGGGCCCTTTCAGTTTTTCAAGATGTGCACCTTAATCCATAGTAAAGATCATTGTTAGAACATAGGCTGTTTTGCTGTAGCTTTGTCACCACTTTATGACATGGCCTGACTCCAGAGATTGAGTTTAGGGGAAGCTTCAGGTCCTTCCAGCAGCACAGAGTCCTTTCTTCAGGATCTGGCTGAATGTATGGTTATTATCGGTCCTGTTGAATACAGATGTATACTGTGTACTACACCACCACGTAAGGGGTCGCAATCAGCCGAGCAGGTGCATCATTTCCATAAGAAGTAATCATTCAAAGTCAGGAGAAATTCATCTCCATGACATTTTTCTAAGATTTGATTGAAAATGTTTTCAGGTTTATCAGCAGCTGCATATTCAATGTATGTTTTATTTTTCCACTTCTAAGTGATACATGTGCTGCTTGGCAAACACAAGCTGTTCTGTTCTGTTCTTTTGTACATCAGGTGGAATTCTCTTCTTACTTTGTAGCTATAGATGCTGCACAGTAACACTTCTCTTGTTTTCTAGGTGTTATATTCAGTATCTGATCTCCACCTTGTATTTGTGGACTCTGCACAGTAGCACTTCTCTTGTTCTGTATGTAAGATGTAATTCCCAGTATCTACTTTATTCTTTATGAATGGGTGTTGCACATTAGCGCTTCTCTTGTTCCTCATGTAGGGTGTAATTCTCTATATCTGTTCTTAGGCTGCATTCACACTACAATGTTTTGAATCGCGGGCAGATCTGCTGCGGATCTTCCCGCGATTTGACAGCGCTGATGTGTGAATGACACATCACAAACTTGAACATTTGAATGACACCTCAAATCACAGTGCAGGTCTGCCGCAATTGTCGCACGATAAAACGTGCTTTAGTCACGGAAACCTGAATCGCGGGGCGTATGTCGCCCCAAGATAGCTCCTGGAATTGCACCCTGTATACACAACAAGAGAAGCACTAATGTGCAGTGTCCTTACACAAGGAATAAAAACATATATTGAGAATGAAATACAAAATACAGAACAAGAAAAGTGCTACTTTGCATATACCGGTATAGAGAGGAGGGGATGTCGCGGGCAGATTTGACAGCGCGATGTGTGAATGACAAAACACGGAACTCGCATTTGAGATGCCATTGATTTGAATGACGCCTCAAATCACGGTGTGGGTCTTCCGCGATTGTCGCACGATAAAACGTGCTGCAATCACAGGACGCATGTAGCTGCTGACTTTTAATACAGGGGGTCTTCAAACACTGTAGCTGCTGACTTTTAATACAGGGGGTCCCCGACTTGCGAACGCCCAAGTTACGAACCGGGCGCTGCAGGGACCCTCTGCCATTTTGGGCGGACCATCTGCTGTTCTGCATATGCCGATTTACAAACAGGAGGAAAGTCCTTAACGGGTTTGTAACCCAGGGACCCCCTGTATAAGGACACTTGCCTGTCCAGGGATACCGCGATGTCGGCACCCATAGCCGATTCATCAATTGGCTTTGGGTGCAGCTGCCGGTGTTCCATTACGAGACCCATCAGATCTGATAATGAAAGTGACGTTACCAACAAAATGTGCTTACTTGGCATGAGCAATGCGTTCCAACATGGCCGCTATGCGTTCCAATAGGTTTCCTAATGTGACAGAACAGGAAGGTGGCAGCGGACATCTGTTACACCCAGACAACTCTTAAATGGCACACTTATTTTAGCAGTAAACTGAGCTCCAAGATGGTCGTTGCCACTTTCTGACTGCAGCCTTGCCGCTGGTTTTAAAATTTAACATGAAAACACTATCACAGATTAAAAATATTTTATTTGACTATATAAGCTGACTTTACTGCTAGAACAAGTGTGAAATTCCAGACTTGCCTGGGTGCAACAAGATGTCTGCTGCCACCTTCGTGTTCTGTCAGATTAGAAGACCTATTGGAACGCATAGTGGTCTTGCTGTAATGCATTGCGCATGCGCAGTTAGCAATTTTTTGTGGTAACGTCACTTCCATTACCAGATCTGACTGGTCGCCTAATCTGATGGAATACCGCCATCTTCACTAAGGGAAACTGGATGTGGAGCCTTGAGGCTTCACCGCCTGTTTCCTACTGCACATGCCCGAGCCGCTCTGCGCCTTGTGAATGATCCCGCTGTCTTGATGGACCTGTGTGTCTCCCAGAAGGCAGTGGGGGAAGGAGGAGTCGGAAATTTTGTAGATCCCCGTACGGCGATCTTATCCGGAAGTGAGAGAGTGTACCTGGTTTTGACAGGTATATGCTTCCCCCCCCCCCCCAAAATGGCAAATGTGGCAGTGGAGGGGGTGCGAACAAGCAGAGCGCCTCCTTTTGGGTAGAGATCCACTTTAAGCACACTGTGTTTGTCTGTTGTTGTGACTTGGATGAGGATCACATAACTTGTTTTCTGCTGTAATTTGCAAAAAAATGTGAAGTACAAGGGGTTCACATACTTTTTTTATTGCCATTGTATATATTTATTATGTAAAAAAGTAAGTACACTTCAAATATTTTAACACATCAACAATTTCCATGAACAGGTAACCATGGGATCGTTATTTAAACGGTGCCTGCAGATAAAGGCGCTATGCTTGAAAAAATTACACTTAAAATTTACATTTTCATAATCCAAATTTTCAAAATGTAGGTTTTTAATATGAAAATACAGGATATTGATAAGAGTAAGTCCCCTTTCACACTTATACGACTTGTCCCACAATTTTGGACTGCAAAATCGTATGACAAGTCATTCTCCATTATTTTCAATGACTACTATTCATACTGGCACGACATTAAGTTGTGCCTACTTCAAAATAGTCCTTGCACTACTTTGGTCCGATTTTGATGCCACTTACACAGGCATTCATTGAAATGGCGGCCGCGAAATCGCGCGACTTTGAAGTCGTACAAGTGTGAAAGGGGGGCTAAGTGCACCCCTACATTTACCACCACTTCCAATCCATGAATCTGGTGCTTCAGATTAGGTGTCAATTAAAACCTCCTTGGGGAGTGACCTGTCTTGTTGACGTCCATGAGAATGAATAACGTTGGCACACGGACTACTGTTGTTATGATGCAAAAATACGTAATGTTTTTTAAAGATATGGTAGAGGTATATAAACATATAATAAATGGTCACCATGTACAGTACAGTTTGATTACCAAAATATATACAAAGTGTCCAGTAACAATGTTAATATTTGTTACAATCACTTATATAGCGTAGTCAATTTACGCAACACTTTACATTTTTTTATTTTACATTCACATCAGTCCCTGCCCTCAAAGTGCTTACAATCTAAGATCCCTGTCTCTCATTCATACAGTGCCTTGAAAAGTTTTCACTCTCCTTGAAATTTTCCACATTATGTCATGTTACAACCAAAAACGTAAATGTATTTTATTTGGATTTTTTGTGATCGACCAACACAAAGTGGCACAGAATTGTGAAGTGGGAGGAAAATGATAAACGGTTTTCAATTTTTTTAAAATAAATATCTGAAAAATGTGGCGTGCATTTGTATTCAACCCCCTTTACTTTGATACCCCTAAGGCCCCTTTCACACAAGACGTTTTTCAGGCAGTACAGCGCTAAAAATAGCGCCTAAATACCGCCTGAAAAACTCCTGCTCAGTGTGAAAGCCTGAGGGCTTTCACACTGAGGCTATGCGCTGGCAGGAGAAAAAAAATCTCCTGCAAGCAGCATCTTTGGAGCGGTGAGAGGAGCGATATGTATAGCGCTCCTTCCCATTAAAAACAATGGGAAACAGCGGAAATACCGTCCGCAATGCGCCTCTGCGGGCGGTATTGACCCTTTTTCGGCTGCTAGCGGGGGTCAATACCGCACCGCTAACAGCTGAATCCCACGGCAATTTCGACGGTATAGAGCCGCTATTTTATGCAGCGCTATACCGCCACCGCACCTCCCACTGCCCCGTGTGAAAGGGGCCTAAATAAAATCTAGTGGAACCAATTGCCTTCAGAAGTCACCTAATTAGTAAATAGAGTCCACCTGTGTGTAACTTAATCTCGGTATAACCCCTCAGAGGTTTGTTATGCCTCGTTTCCACTGAGCGGTTCGGTACGGTACGCTATTTTGGGTGTTTCCATTATGAAAGCATGCCGTAAAAGCGAACCGTACCGCACCAGCAAGGGTCCTGCTTCTCATGAGTGTCCAGAGAGAGTGGAACGGTTCCATTAGGGCGGACCTACAAATACATCTCACTGATTGGTGGACGCGCTAGGAATTTTTTCTATACCCGGATTGGTCCCTGACCGTCCGATTTGCAGTGGAAACGCTCACGCGAATAGACCGGTCCCATCCTAACCGCTCCAAATTTACTGACCCGAACCGTTCCGTGCAGTGGAAACAAGGCATTAGAGACCTTTAGTGAACAAACCGCATCATGAAGGCAAGGAACACACCAGACAGGTCAGTGATAAAGTTGTGAAAAAGTGTAAAGCGGGGTTAGATTATGAAAAAAAAAAAATATCCCAGGCTTTGAACATCTCACAGAGCACTGCTCAATCCATCATCTGAAAATGGAAAGAGTATGGCACAACTGCAAACCTACCAAGACATGGCCGTCCACCTAAACTAACAGGTCAGGAAAGGAGAGCATTAATCAGAGAAGCAGCCAAGAGGCCCATGGTAACTGGAGGAGCTGCAGAGATCCACAGCTCTGGTGGGAGAATCTGTCCACAGGACAACTATTAGTTGTGCACTCCACAAATCTGGCCTTTATGGAAGAGTGGCAAGAAGAAAGCCATTGTTGAAAGAAAGCCATAAGAAGTCCTGTTTGCAGTTGGTGAGAAGTCATGTGAGGGACACAGCAAACATGTGGAAGAAGGTGCTCTGGTCATATGGGACCAAAATTGAACTTTTTGGCCTAAAACCAAAATGCTATGTGTGGTGGAAAACTAACACTGCACATCACCCTGAACACATCATTCCCACTGTGATGGTGGTGGCAGCATCATGTTGTGGGGAGGCTTTTCTTCAGCAGGAACAGGGAAGATGGTCAGAGTTGATGGGAAGATGGATGGAGCCAAATACAGTCCTTAGAAATGAGAGGAGAAGCTGCAAAGCACACAGGGAATTCAGAAAGTTTTGGAATAGATGGGCAGCAGACAGACAGCACTCATAACATGAAAGGAGATTTTTCAAGTTGGCTTATATTTTATTGTCAATATTAAAGTGGCTGTAAAGATGGAAGGATTTCTTAATGCATTCTATGCATTAAGATAAAAATCCTTCTGTGTGCGTCAGCCCCCTTAATACTTACCTGAGCCCCCCCTCGATCCAGCCATGCCCAAGAGTGCCACAGCCATCTGGGACTCTCCCTCCTGATTGGCTGATACACAGCTCCCGCTGCTGTCATTCAAAGTCAGTTAGCCAATCAGGAGAGAAAGGGGGTGGTGCAGGGCCGAATTGTGTCTGTGTCCGAATGGATACGTGGAGCTGCGGCTTGGCTCAGATGCCCCTATAGCAAGCTGCTTGCTGTGGGGGCACTCAACAGGAGGGAGGAGCCAGTAGCACAATGTGAGGAACCTGGGTTGCCCTGTGCAAAACTACTACACGGTGCAAGTATAACATGTTTGTTATTAGCAGATAGCAGGCTCGTTTTTTTTTTTATAAAAACAAAAAACAGACGGAGGATCCATTCTCCTTCCGCCTGGTGGATTGAATGGCAGTTAGGTGTACACGGACATGAGGTTCATTTACATCCAACCTCTCATAGTGGAAAGTGGGCTGTGTCCGTGTCCACAATAAATAAGCAGAGTGGACACAGACCTGTCCTCCGCCTGCTCAGTAAAGATTAGCGGAGAGATTCCCCGCTGAGTAGGCAGATCCACTGGCTGAGTTTGCCCGTGTGTAAGAGCTCCAACGCAAACGACTGAGCTCCATCTCTGAATCATTGTATCAGTTCTGTATAGCAGTTTACTCTGTACAAAAGCTGGTTATATATGCTGTCAGTGGTGAACACAGGAATCTCCATACACTTATCAGAGGTCATCCTTACTTTGAATGTCGAATACGAGGTAGAAAGTGTTGAGCCCATTGGGCTTTTTTCTCTGATGGTTGAATGTTCTTTTACTCTTCAGGCCGAATGTTCTTAAGGTTATTTTCCCTTGGGAATGACTGTTAGGGAGTGTTACAGCCCTATGAAAGGCAACAAATAGAAACTGACATTTCACACATATCACAAACATTATGGATATTATTTGTGACTTTTGTATGAATGGTATAAGATTCCCACAGCAAATAAAAAAAATATAGACCCCACAGAGTGTGGTGGATACCCTTGGGACTATATAGGCCCGGATTCACAGAGGGTGGGTGCACATTTATGCCGACGTAGCGCGCACTCATATGCTATGCTGGTGCAGCGCGGAGAGGCATGCACTATATTCAGCAAGCTATTGCTCACCAAGATATGCCAGTGTAGCGTATTTTCGAAGGCGCAGGCCAGCGTAAGTGAAAGTGGGAGTGAAACCATGCAGATAATGTTCTGAGCATGGTGCAGTGTTTTACGCCCGGCATATCCTGAACGCACATGCGCCGTGACGTAGTCGCGACGTGGACGCATGAAACTGTATCCTTATGAGCATGCTCACAACTACGCCGGTACAACTGCCTAAGCTACGCCGGATCACTACGTACGCCGTGAACGTAACGTATGCCCAATACGCCGGCCTGTGTTCTCTGGGGCAGACCTTTGCATGTCTATTGCTGGGTTGTATATCAAGAAAAGCAGTGCAGCGCAAACCTAGATTACATAATAATAAAGATAAATATGTTCATAATAGTGAAAAAATAAATAAACACACAAATGATTAATAGCAGTGTGAAAGCAAATAAAAGAAAGTCCAAATTTGCAATGTGCAAACTACTTGGAAGAAAAAATCCTGTGATCAAGAAATTCAAAATGTCTTCACCAAGTGACTGGAAAACCAATATTTCAAATGTGATCCCTTCACCAGTAAAGATGGGTACTCTCACCTCACACAAAGACCTTTGTTTTACCAAAGGTCTAATAGGCATAGATCAATGGTAGGAAATCCAGATGGCTCAAAGATGTATACTTTTTGGCTGAAGGACCCGGAGATAAGCAAGTATCCTCAGTGGCACCAACGGACCAGTATGCAAAGAAAAAAGGCCAAATCTAAGAGCTTCCATATAAAACCAGGTCTCTTTAATGCGTAAAAACATGTGCAGGATACTCACATTTGGGTAGAAAATACAGGCATGTAACACCATGAAACAAACAGCTCGAATGAAGATGTGGGACATCCCTGAAGATTCCTGAACCATCCCACGTCACTCGTTGTTGTCCCACATCTTCATTCGAGCTGTTTGTTTCATGGTGTTACATGCCTGTATTTTCTACCCAAATGTGAGTATCCTGCACATGTTTTTACGCATTAAAGAGACCTGGTTTTATATGGAAGCTCTTAGATTTGGCCTTTTTTCTTTGCATACTGGTCCGTTGGTGCCACTGAGGATACTTGCTTATCTCCGGGTCCTTCAGCCAAAAAGTATACATCTTTGAGCCATCTGGATTTCCTACCATTGATCTATGCCTATTAGACCTTTGGTAAAACAAAGGTCTTTGTGTGAGGTGAGAGTACCCATCTTTACTGGTGAAGGGATCACATTTGAAATATTGGTTTTCCAGTCACTTGGTGAAGACATTTTGAATTTCTTGATCACAGGATTTTTTCTTCCAAGTTGTTTGCACATTGCAAATTTGGACTTTCTTTTATTTGCTTTCACACTGCTATTAATCATTTGTGTGTTTATTTATTTTTTCACTATTATGAACATATTTATCTTTATTATTATGTAATCTAGGTTTGCGCTGCACTGCTTTTCTTGATATACTTACTTCAGGGATTTTGTGATTGTCCTTTTTGGTGTTCAGCTTGCATCCATATGAAATCCACTCCTTGAGTATTTTTCATTTTTACACTTAATAGCACATTTTATTGTTTTGATCTTTGTATTTTTGCGCTGATTGCACTTTATCTTTTATACATATTGCTGGGTTGTGCCTCATCTATGGGGAATAACTTTACACCAGACGTACAACTTACGCAAACATCGCATAGATGCGTTGGGCGCACGTACGTTTGTG
Source organism: Rana kukunoris (assembly GCA_029574335.1). Classification (NCBI taxonomy): domain Eukaryota; kingdom Metazoa; phylum Chordata; class Amphibia; order Anura; family Ranidae; genus Rana; species Rana kukunoris. The sequence continues at coordinate 129,208,959 of CM056057.1, read as the reverse complement.
AATGGCCGTATTTCCCCTCATTTGCATACCTAATCAATGGGAGAAGCAACATGCGTCCAAACCATATTTGCGCCCACGCTACACCGGCGTAAGCAAGATACGTCGGGGTAGGATGGCCTGTTTGTGGGCGTATGTTAGTTTGTGACTCTGGCGCACATTTGCACTACATCAGCGTTAAGTGATTCTGGGCCATAGTATATAGCAATTACAATGAAAACGTTTATCAGTAATGATCTTTAAATTTGACATTAGGCCTTGTTCACATGGGCAGAAGGCTGCAGTTAAAATCAAGTGCTTGCATTGTGGTAGCGACACAACGCTGTTCTTTACCATACTGCAAAATCGGACAGTTCAGACAATTCCCTTCATGTGGCATTAAACCTGCAAAATGCACCCATTAAAGTCAATAGGACCACACAGCAACCTTGTGCCAAATGTGGAGATGACAATAGAGCAGGGGTGTCCAAACTTTTTTCAAAGAGGGCCAGATTTGATGAAGTGAACATGCGTGAGGGCCGACCATTTTGCCTGACATTCTTAGACCGTTTTTTTTTTATGGTTCAAAGTGTGTTCGTTAGAACACTTCTACACTGCCCAACAAGAATTCTCTTGCCATTGTGGCTGTATGAGTAAAGAGATGAGCTTGGGCGTATTATTTGAATATACCGTATTTATTGGCATATAACACGCGCCTTCACCTTAAGGCCGCGTACACATGATCGGACCAGTTCGATGGTGTGTACGGCCTATCGGACCGTTGTTCGTCGGACCAAAGTTTTAAAACATGCTTTAAAATCTGTCTGACGGACACCTGTCCGTCGGACAGGTTCGATGGTTAGTACACAAAAGCATCGGACCAAAAACCTGCGCATGCTCAGAATCAAGTCGACGCATGCTTGGAAGCATTGAACTTTGTTTTTTCAGCACGTCGTCGTGTTCTACGTCACCGCAGTCTGATCGGATTTTTGGTCCGAAGGTGTGTACACACATCAGACCACTTCAGCCTGGTCCGATTAAAACGGTCAGTCAGACCAGTTTCATCAGACCGGTCTGATCGTGTCTACGCGGCCTAAGAGCGAAGTTTCAGGATTTTTTATTTATTTTTAAATTAAGAACTGTGAAGCAAAATAAGGGTCAGTGCCCATCTGCAGCCTCACAGGTGACCATCTTCAGATCCACCATTACCATGAATGTAGCCTCACCATTGCTAGGAATGCACCCCCCCCCACCATTACCAGGAATGCAGTCACCATTGCCAGGAATGCACCCACTATTGCCAGGAATGCACCCACGAGCGCCAAAAATGATCTACAGGAGAATCTCCTGTTTACACGGCCGCCTCTTTAATAGAAAGTCCTGTCTCCTTTGATGGACAGAACAGTCGTCCAATGGCAGCGCCATAAACAGGAAATACTCTTGTGTGTGTATGGTGCTTGTCCCACTTCCTCCCTGTCCTCCAAGGCATATACATCTTTGTGGCCCCGGCGCTGGGAGATTGTCAGGGGCCACAAAAGATATATGTCCAAACAACCAGACGGGTCGCTCAAAACTGGAACGCAGGCTGCGATTGGCCCGCGGGCGGACTTTGGACATGCCTGCAATAGAGGCATGGTTCTCAATGTAAAATTCTCTTGGGATTGAAAAACAGGCTTGTAGTATTGCCTCCTGTCTGCCTCTAAACTGGTTTTACACCGCAATGTAAAAAGCGATCCACCACAATCACTTTGCAGAGCCTGCCAGCTAGGAGTAATTGAAAGTAGTATTAAGCGCTAGCTTAAAACATTTACCTACAGGTAAGCTTATAATTAGTCTTACCTGTGGGTACTTTGACTATATCCTAAACTTGTGCCATTTAGGCGATATTCACATTGGCTCCAGCCTATGACGTCAATGCGTATTCACATTGCATTCTACATTCAGGGCACACCAAGTGTGTAGGAGAGTGACGTCATCATGGACTGCCCATTGAAACGGCCTAAGAGCGTGAACCAGTAAGGAAGACCGGGTAAAGATGGAAACACCAAGAGTAGTGACAAGTCTATCATATTGCCCTAGTATGCAGTACATACTGGTACAATGTAGCATAAACCTGCAGGGGCCAGTTTAAAAACAAAAATTGGTAATTTACTACATTAGAAATTATGAAAATCTTCCAAGCTGGCCGATTGTCTTAGGTTAACTGTGATCATGAGATCAGATCACTACCTCTAGACCACAGGTCTTCAAACTTTCTAAACAAAAGGCCAGATTACTGTCATTCAGACTTTAGGGGGACCGGAATGTGGTCAATTTGAGTAGAACATGCCCTGGAGTCAGTGGGATTACATAATGCTTCAGGCTTGGTTGTCAGTGGGAATGAGAAAATGACATAGTGCCTGTGGTCATTAGTTGGAGGAATAGTGCCTTATTATTGGCATTGGCGGGAGCAATAGTACCAGTTGTTGACATCCATTGTATAAATAGTACTCTATGCGTGTCAGTGAAAGTGATGGTGCCTTATTGTTGTGGGTGGAAAGAATAGTCCTTGATGTCAGTGAAAGCAATGGCGCTAACATCGTTCATGTCAGTGGAAGGAATAGTGACCCATCATTGGTATCAGTGGGGGAAATACTTCCTCATCATTGGTATCAGTGGGGGAAATAGTTCCTCATCGTTAGTATCAGTGGGGGAAATAGTTCCTCATCGTTGGTATCAGTGGGGGAAATAGTTCCTCATCGTTGGTATCAGTGGGGTGAATCGTTGGTATCAGTAGGGGGAATAGTTCCTCATCGTTGATGTCAGTGGAAGGATTAGTGCCCCATCATTGGTATCAGTGGGGGGAATAGTTTCTCATTGTTGATGTCAATGGGGGGAATAGTATCTCATTGTTGATGTCTGTGGAAGGAATAGTTCCTTATCATTGTTGGTGTAAGGATTAGTGACCCATCATTGATGTCACTGGAAGGAATAGTGCCCCATCATTGGTGTGAATTGGGGGAATAGTGCCCCATGGTTGATGTCTGTGAAAGAAACTGTGCCTTGTTGATGTTAGTTGGAGTAGTACCTCATATCATTGGGAGAAATGGTGTCTCAAGGGGCAGATAGAAGCAGGCAAAGGGCGCTTCGGGCCCGTAGGCCACAGTTTGGGACCATTGCTCTAAACATAAAATGGATTTGGTTAAACAATGAAATTGAATGATGTATTGAACAATCTTTTTGATGTGTGTTTGGCCAGCATTAGACCTTCTGTTCTACAGGAAGCGAAAACACATGTTGGCATCTGTAGCTCTAAAGTATAATAGGACTGACAGTAGTCCATGCTGGGACTTGTTGTGCATAAGTCACTGGTAAGACTTGCTGGAACTTCTAGTTCCCCGGTTTAATCATATTCAATCCACAAACGGTATTTCCATCTTGTGACTGTGTATGAGGGTCATTCCCTGGCCCCCTGGGGTGATCTGCATGCCCAGGGTGTTGGCTGTAGCCTGTACCCATATTTAATCTCTATGGTCTATAGGAATTCTCATTGTGCTGGCAGAAAAATGGTTAAGAAGTAAAGCGCAGCATAAATAGGATGGCTGTTGCTGTGACGGCCCCCTCTGTGCCTCATTATATCCTCAATATTTCAGGATTGTGTCACATTGACAAATATAGATAATACATTCCGCCTGTGACGTCAAGGCTGGCAGCTATTGTAGTGGGGTAATGATGCTGGGGGAGGGGGTAAGACAATGCAACAGGGGCAGCAAGGAGACGCAGGGCACCCAGGCAGGCTATAGAAGGGGGAAGGGGCAAGGAGCATGATGGGAGCATCTCTTATTGTACTGCCTATTGAGATGGGGGTTGGTTGTCTTAAAGGCTATTCAGTCAGAAAATAATGGTAAGCGTCATTTTATGTGACAAAACTCAACTGATAATTCTGCATATTATTCTTTACTAGGAACTGCAGACAGAAACCCAGCTATGGATCTAAAATTGGCAAATGACTTAATAATGCAATTTTAGACAGGCGGCAACCATTTCTGTATTTATATTTTATTGTGCCCCCTGCCTCTAACTGACATCCACCTTTCAGGGATTTGAATTTTAGCTCCTGTGGGTTGCTATAGTCTGAGCCAGAAAAATGTTCCGCTCTCAGGGTGCACTGATTTCCCTGTCCTGCTCCTGCATTAACTATGCTGTTATTTGCCATCTGACAGTGCTGGGGTTTTGCAATAGACATGTTAGATGCATATGTGGGTGCCACCTTCCTTCCCTTTGCTTATAGACAAGAGCAGTGGTCTACCAAGAGATGCCCGGGCGCCAGATGTTGCTCTTGAGGCACTATTTCAATCACTGACACCAACAAAGGGGCACAACTCCTACCAATTTCACCACTGATGTGGCACAGTTCCTCCCAATGACACCAATGATGGGGCACAATTTCTTGCAGTGACACCAATTATGTGGCACATTTACTAAAAATGACACAAACAAGGGGGCACAGGTCCTCCCAGTGTTCCAACAATAGGGCCCAATGGCACCAATGATGAGGCACAGTTCCTCCCAACAACACCAATGATAGGGCACAATTCCTCCCCAGCGATGGGGAACAATTCCTTCCAATTATACAAGCGATGTGGCACAATTTCTGCCAATGACACCAACACTAGGGCACAGGCCCTGCCAATTTCCCAACAATGGGGCCTTATGACACCAATGATGGGGCACAATTCCTCCCAATGATGGGGAACAATTCCAAAGATGGTGCATTGTTTGATGCTGGGCAGGGATGGACTGACCATTGAGAAACTCGGGCACTGCCCGAGGGCCCCATGCCACTAGGGGGCCCCATAAGGGTTGCCAGGCTCATTAAAACCAGGGACAGGGGGGCGTGTCCGGAAGCTGCCTGGTATGGACGTGTGAGCACTGAGCTCCTCCACAGCCCTCAGCAAAACGGCCTATTCAGGGGACTTTCACGGCTCCTATATGGTGGGATCCAGGCGCACTCGCTCCTCTAAACAACGGGGGTCCTCTCAACCACCACCCGGTACCTCGGCGACCCTCCGTGGGTACTTTTCGCCGCCCTCCATGCCTCGCGGCGGGGATCCCAAGATGGCGCCGGCCTCCCTCACAAGATCCCCATCCGGAACTCAGCCTCAGCCACCCGCGTTCTCCAGCGGTCCATCGGAGGCCATCCGAGGAGCAGCTGCCTTCTATCACCCTGCTCCGGGTGCGGTGAGTTCACCCCTGCCCTGCCAGCCGCCGCCACAGGACTCCGGGCAGGCCTCAGTAGGCCTCAGTGTGACCATGCACACACAGTGCTCTGGGACTGTCCCTAGGCTGCTCCGCACAGCTTCCGATCCGGGCCTGTCCCCTGTGAGCTCTAATCGCCCCCACTCTCCCGCCTTCTCAGAGGACTTTCCTCCCCTAACAGCCCATGATGGTACCTGGGCACCGGGGCCCCTATCAGCGGAGCTCCACAGCACATATAGGCCGCAGTCTGCACCTCTCCTGCTCCATGACTCCCCCCAGCCAAGGAGACTTTCCCAGCCCATGGAGCCGGTTGCCTCATACGCCCAGATGGTTGGTTTCCCGGCGGGGGTCCCTGGGGTTGATCAGGTGCCCCCCCTCCTGCCCCCCGCTGCAGCTCTCAGAGGGTTTGAGCCCCTCAGTGTCCCGGCTGCGATCGGGGGAAACGCACCAGCCCAGCATGAGGCCCCTATGACTTCCATACGGGGTGCCCCCCCCCCCTGCACCTCTCCCAACCTCTCCTGGGGCCCGCTCCCTCCTCATCAGCGCACCCCCCATGGCAAGCGTACCTCCAGGCTATGCCAACTAAAGATGACTTCAGGCTGCTCATAGAGGAGGTCAAGTCGGCCTGCCGTGCCGAGATACAGGTTCTCCATGCCAATTTTAAGCACCTCTCTGACAGAGTGGAGATGGCGGAGGAGGAGATCCAAGAAACCAAACTGGCAGTCCATCGCACTCAGCTGCAAGGTGCCGATCATCGAATAATGCTCAGGGACATGCAACGCCACGTGGAAGATTTGGACAACAGAGGGCGCAGGAACAACATCCGCATCAGGGGCCTCCCCGAGTCGGAGGGCTCCGAGGACCTACACGGTACCCTTCAAACCCTCTTCAATGATCTCCTGGGCGAACCGCCGAACAAACCGATCGAGATGGATCGGGCACATCGCGCCCTTCGCCCTAAGGGCCCTGCCTCCAGGCCTCGCGACATTATCTGCAAGGTTAATTCCTTCCCCCTGAAAGAGGCCATCATGCGCAAAGCCCGCACCATCAGGAAGGTGGTCCTTGGCAACGCTCAACTACAGCTGTACCCAGACCTGTCCTGGATAACCCTGCAGAAGCGCAGACTGCTACAACCCCTCCTTCTGTCACTGCAGGAACGTGACATAGTCTACCGATGGGGCTTCCCTTTTAGTCTCACTGCCCGCCGGCAGGGTCAATCAGCAGTACTCCGGTATCCGGAAGACCTGGAGGCGTTCTGTGAAACAATGGACATCCCAGTCCCCCGACTTCAAGAATGGGACCTGGTGGTAACCCCACCGCCACCACCCACGGTCTGGCAAAGGGTGCCTCCGACCAAAAGACCCCGAGACCGGGGCTCCCTCCGTGGCCCCCCCACCCCCGGACACGGCTGAACACTGCTGACCCCGGACTGTCCTCTGGCCACTCTTTCAGCACTTCCCCCCTTTTTTTTTTTTTGCATTTTTGTCCCCCTGGCCCACCTGCCAACCATATTGGCAGTCCCCCCCATGGGCCCGTAACTACTGATCCGTGTGTTTTTTATTTTGGGCACTCAATGTTGGAGATGTGTGAGTACTGGCTCTCCCGTTCACTTGTTCCCCCCTTAGGTTTATCCTTTAAGAGTTCCCCTGATTTTTGACTCTATTTTTTGTGTTTATTGATTGAATTTGTTCTCTATGTCCCCCCGGTCTGGTCCCTCCCACTTTTGGGGGGCCTTGGTCGGAGAGGACTTATTGGAACCCTTTGGGCCTTGAGTGGCGCGGTGCGCTCTGGCCTTCTTTGTATGGTGTTACCCTGATTGTTATGTATTTAACGCTGTTCTCTTTCTTTTTTTTTTTCTTCTTCTCTTCCTCCTCTCTTCCTCCTTTACCTGCCTCCCTCCTCTCTCCTCCCTCTCCCCCGCTCTTGTGGCTTGGCTCATGTCTCTGGCGGATATCCGGATGGCTCCTGTCCCCCGGCGCTCCCCCCGAATGGATACTGCTGTGAGCACGCACCTGGTCCAGGTAAGACTCTTGTTTGCATATACCCATGATCATGGCTAAGATAATATCTCTTAATGTCCACGGCCTCAATTCAAATAGGAAGAGGCACCTTGCCCTGAGGGAGATTAGGCATTCTGGGGCGGACATAGTCCTCCTCCAGGAAACACACTTCAACAACGGAGATGCCTTTGCATTCGCGGGTAGACACTACCCCCAGATCTTTCAGGCGTTCAACCCACGAAAGCGGGCGGGAGTAGCCATCCTCTTTAAAAGCGGCTCCCCCTTCACATGCTCTGAGTCTTTTATCGACCCGAGGGGGCACTATATCATTCTGAGAGGCCACTGGCAGACTCAACCCTTCACGTTGTGCACCCTGTATGCCCCTAACACCCACCAGATGCACTTCCTATCAAGGGTACTTGCCCGCCTGTTTCGGGTGCCTAGTGAATACCTGCTGATCGGCGGGGACTTCAACCTCTCCCAGTCGGTAACCCTTGACCGCCAGGTGATGAACCCCTCTGATCCACAAACCCGGGCTCACAGGGACTCTAAGTTATTCCGACAGCTCACTAGACGCCATGCCCTATTTGACACCTGGCGTGCCCTTCACCCGGGGGATAGGCAGTACACATTCTATTCGGCCCCGCATCGAATGCACTCCCGCATTGACTACTTTTTTGTCAACAATGCCACCCTCCGTGTCACCAAGGAAGCCCGGATACTACCGATATCCTGGTCGGATCATGCCCCGGTTGTCATGACCCTGGATCTGGGTGCCCCCAATCGTAGGCCATGTCACTGGCAGCTGAACAACTTTTTGCTTCAGTATGGCCCCTCCAGACTGGAACTGGAGTCGACATTGCACTGTTATTTTGCTGAAAACGACACCCCAGATGTCTCCCCCTCCACTCTCTGGGAAGCCCACAAGGCGGTCCTCTGGGGCCGCTGCATGGCGCTCTCCTCAGCCATGAAAAAAGATGCGAGAGCAGCTAAGACTCAAACGGAGAGGGACCTGAGGGCTTTAGAAACCCAACTGCAAACCTCCCCATCTATACCCCTTCTTAAAAGAATTATTTGTCTGCGAGCAACACTCCGGGACCTGGCTCTAGGCCAGGTGGAGAAGGCTCTGCTTCGATTGAAGCAACGGTACTATGACAAAGGTAACAAGGCCCACTCCCTCCTGGCACGTAAACTATCGGAACGCTCTCACATGGCCACCCCCCACCAAATCAAAGACGGAGCCGATCGCCTCTTGACCCACCCCCGGGACATAGCTCATGCCTTTGAGGAGTTTTACACGGCCCTATATAGTGACCCCGACATCCCCCATGACCCCCCATCCCCTGACCTTCTGAATCGTCTACATGACTACTTGGAACGTAGCGGGATCCCCAGGATTCGGACAGCCGATCTTGTCTCTCTTAACGCCCCCATAACGGAGGAGGAACTTACAGCAGCTATCAAAACCCTGCCCGCTCATAAGTCCCCTGGTCCAGACGGCTTTCCTTATGAGTATTATAAGACGTTCCTCCCCATCTTTCTCCCGCGTATGTGCAAACTGTTTAATGCCTTCCTTCAGTTGACCCCTATTCCCTCAGATATGCAACGGTCGTTTCTAACGCTGATCCCTAAACCCGACAAGGCCCCCTCTCTGTGCGCTAGTTACAGGCCGATAGCGCTACTCAACTCGGATCTAAAAATATTCACCAAGCTCCTCTCGCTGCGCCTGAACGCGATACTCCCTTTTTTGATTCACAGGGACCAGGTGGGCTTTGTCCCCCTCCGCCAAGCGGGGGACAACACCAGGCGGGTCATCGACCTGATCGATGTGGTAAACAGGGAGGGTCAAGAATCACTGGCCCTCAGCCTGGATGCAGAGAAGGCATTTGACCGCCTCAGCTGGCCCTTCCTGTTTGCCACATTGGAACACATGGGGTTCTGTGGCCCCTTTCTGCGGGCCATACGGCATCTTTACACAAACCCTACGTCTCAGGTCAAGACCCCCTTTGCCCACTCTTCCTCCTTCCCGGTAGCTAATGGAACACGCCAGGGATGCCCGCTCTCACCGCTTCTGTTCGCGATATGCGTAGAACCCCTGGCGGCGTCTATTCGCAGGAACCCAGACATTCGGGGAGTCCCGATGCGGGGGAGGGAATTCAAGCTGGCACTTTTTGCGGACGACGTCATCCTAACCCTTACCCATCCCAGAACTTCCCTGCCTAATTTGCATGCAGAACTTGATCTCTATAGGTCCTTGTCGGGTTATAAGATAAACGTGGCTAAGTCGGTAGCTCTCCCCATTAACGTTCCTGATGAGGAGGTCCGACATCTGAAACAGAGCTCCCCCTATTTTGGCCATTTGGTGGACCCTATAACCCGAAAACTGCTCTCATTCCCTGATCTACAAAAAAATTTTTACTTGCCTAGCCAGATGATTTTTGGGTATCTGCAGATAAGACACTTTGCACTATCATTCGCCCCAAAGCTCCAATTCTCAGCGCCGGCGCCTTTCGAAAGGCTGGTTTTGGAGGGACCTGCTCGCCGCGGACTGATATCAGACATATATCAGCTGCTGAATTCTCGCTCTTTCCTTACCCAGGGTAGGCATGCATACATGCTTCGCTGGGAGAGGGTACTCGGGGAGGAGATTCCGGAGGCGACGTGGAGAACGATCTGGTCTCAGGCAGCTAAGAGCTCCCTCTGTACACTGTACAAGGAGAATGCCTATAAAATACTGTATTTTTGGTATATGACACCGGATGTTCTCCATGCTATCTATCCATCCAGCTCAGACAGGTGCTGGCGCTGCCAGGGAGCCAAGGGTACCTTATATCATATTTACTGGACCTGCCCCAAGATAGCACCGTTCTGGACGGAAACCCAGAGACTGTTATCTCGTCTCCTGGGAGTGCCAGTTCCCTGGTCCCCGAAACTATTTTTACTGGGAATATCGCCCCTGCAAATCCCCAAAACCTCCAAAAAACTGCTCAGGCATGTACTGACGGCCGCAAGGTGCCTAGTTGCCCTCCATTGGAAGCGCCTGTCTCCCCCCTCTCAAACTGACCTGTATGCCAGGATTAAGGATGTTGAGCTCATGGAAAAAATGACAGCCAGGTTGCAGGATAGATTGGAAATGCATGATGCGATCTGGGAGGAGTGGCATCGCTGTGAGGACCCGCCCTGAGCCATGGGTTGAGCCCCCCCTTCTCCCCTTATCTCCCTGCGTCTGCAGTCCCCCCTCTTCTTTTTCTTTTTTCTTCTCCTCTTCTCTCTTTTCTTGTTTTTTTTCTTCATCTCTCTCCTGACCCTTTCCTTCTTATTGTTGTTGTGTTATTTGTCCCTGTTTTGCAGGCGTTTCTTCTACGAGTGCTATGATATAATGTGCTGAAATTAGCTATGCACTGTATTCTCTACTCCTCTGCTGAAGCTTTTGTACAATTTTCTCTGCGGCACGGGGGTTACCCTGTGTCTAATAAAAACTGTTATTTGAAAAAAAAAAAAAACAGGGACAGTATGTAAAAATCTTTTTTTTTTTTTTTACATCTGTCCCTGATATGTCCAAAACCTACATGCTTTTGATGTGAAAATCCTGATTTTAGCTGCCCTGCCTCTGTACTGCCATCTGGCTTGGTGGCCATCTGTAAGCCCGGGGGCCCCATAATCTTCTATTGCCCGGGGGCCCCATGAGTTGTCAATCCGCCCCTGATGCTGGGACATGTTTTACTCCTGATGTTCAAAGTCTGGCCCACTTAAAGGGGTTGTAAAGGTAATTTTTGTTTTCCCAAAATAGCTTCCTTTACCTTAGTGCAGTACTCCTTCACTTACCTCATCCTTCGATTTTGCTTTTAAATGTCCTTATTTCTTCTGAGAAATCCTCACTTCCTGTTCTTCTGTCTGGAACTCCACACAGTAATGCGAGGCTTTCTACCTGGTGTGGAGAAAGCCTCTTGAGGGGGGAGGGGGCAAGCAGGAGTGTCAGGACGCCCACTAACACACAGCTCCTGACCCTCCTGTCTCTATTGCAATAATAAAGTATCTGTGTGCTAGTGAGTGTTTTTGTGGATTAGGAATGCTGGTGATGGCCCGCTAGGATATTCCTAAAGACAAGGAGCCAGATTTACAAAGCACTTACTCCGGAGTATCACGAGTTAGGCACGCGCAAGTCTAAAAATGCACACGCTTATCTATGCAACGTATCCCCAAAACGATATACGCCTAAAATCCACATTTTTTAGACCGACGTAATTTGGATAGACCGGCGCAGCGTGCGTGCAAAACTGCACTAGACACACCATTGCTTTCCTATGCAAATATGCAAATGAGGGAGATACGCCGATCCACAAAGGTAAGTTTGATGCGGTGCAGTCTACACGATGTGCTTATCAGCTGCACGGCCGGTCTAAAATTAGACCAAATAAAAGCAGGTTTAAAATTAGACAATCCGTCTACATGTCAGCAAAAGCAACACCATTAGGGCCGAGCTGAGCAGCCACACTTGTAGGACATTAATCTGTATGCCAACATGCTAGGGGCATCCTTGCTCATAGCTATACTACTGACTTTAGATGAGCGCAGAAGGAGGAGGGCACGGAGGAGGGCACGGAGGAGGGAACGGGAGAGGATCTTTGTCAGGTATATCCGTGGGGTGAGCCCAATGGTAATAGGCTGGAATTAGGGTGCAATTGGAGAGATACCCTGTGTTAATAGGGAGGGTAGATGTTGGTTCCTCAGCTTCCACTAATTTCAGTGAAATTGAGTAAAGGTGGATTAATTAGGTCAGGAGCCTGTGCAGGCCTGTGCACCCTAAACCATATAAAACAACGAAAAAAATGTGTCTCTAGAATCTAATAGGTGGGAATCCCTACTAGTGTAGTTGATTACACTAGTAACCACACTGCATCGGTCACAACTGGCATCCTTATAGCAGCATAGGATCATTTTACTTTAGCAATCTTTGGGCCTGCTGGCCTGCACAGGCTCCTGACCTAATTAATCCACCTTTACTCAATTTCACTGAAATTAGTGGAAGCTGAGGAACCAACATCTATCCTCCTATTAACACAGGGTATCTCTCCAATTGCACCCTAATTCCAGTCAAAATAGGGGCCTATTACCATTGGGCTCACCCCACGGATATACCCGACAAAGGTATTAATTTAGCAGCGCCATTTCCCTTTCTACTATCCATATTTATATTAGCTCCCCACATGGGGATTTCTACTGGGAGGCAACAGATACTTTATTCACCATAGCGCGGACTCCCCTGTTCTTACACGGGAGAGGATCTGCCGACCGCCACTGGGCAAGGTACTGGCAACACTCCATTTCCTTGCCAGTGGCTCTTTTCACCCTAATGGGTAAATATATATTTTATATACATTTTTTTTTCTGTTTAGTATATATTTTATAATAATATAATAAAATATATAATATATATTTTTATTTTTTTAACCACTTCAATACCCAGCCATAGACAATTGACGGCCTGGGATGGGATTTACCATCCTAAGTGGCCGTCAATTGACGGCCTGGGTATTGCAGGCGAATATCTGGACGATGCCTGCAGCCAGAGGCATCATCCAGATATCCATCTCTTCAGCCGGCGATTCTGCACAAAGTAAGAACGATCATAGCGGCGGTTCCGCCGCTTGATCGTTCTTACAGGCCGCGGGAGGGGACATCCCCCCCCTCCCGCCGCCATCCGGTGCTTCTCCGGGCTTACCTGTACCTTCGGGGGCCCGGAGAACGAATCGTCGGCGGCGGCAGGAAGCATAGAGATGACTGGTGACCAGATGGTCACCAGTCATCTCTATGACCGTCGGAGGACCCGGGCGCGATCTGATGACGTCACGCCCGGGTCCCCGTATGTAAACAAAGCCGCGATTGCGGCTGTAAATCACCATTCATGAGATCGGTGAATTTTTTTTCACCGATCTCATGGTTTCCAGCCTGGAGGTGAGATGTGAGGTCTTATTGACCCCACATCTCTCCATAAAGAGGACCTGTCACACACATTTCCTATTACAAGGGATGTTTACATTCCTTGTAATAGGAATAAAAGTGGAAAAAAAAAAAAAAATGAAAAAAAGTGTAAAAATAAATAAAATATAAGTAAAAAAAAATAATAAAAGATAAAAAAAAAATGAAAACGCCCCTGTCCCCGATAGCTCGCGTGCAGAAGCGAACGCACACGCAAGTCCCGCCGACATATGTAAACGCCGGTTAAACCACACATGTGAGGTATCGCCGCGTGCGTTAGAGTGCCAGCAACTAATCTAGCACTAGATCTCCTCTGTAAATCTAAACTGTAACCTGTAAAAAATAAATAAAGCGTTGCCTATGGAGATTTTTAAGTACCGAAGTTTGGCGCCATTCCATGAGTGTACGCATAATTAAAGCGTGACATGTTGGGTCTCTATTTACTCGGTGTAACATAATCTTTCACATAATACAAAAAAATTGGGCTAACTTTAGTGTTTTGTTATTTTTTTAATTCATAAAACAATTTTTTTTACAAAAAAAAGCGTTTGAAAAATAATTGCGTAAATACCGTGCAAGATAAAACTTTGGAATGACCGTCATTTTATTCCCTAGGGTGTCTGCTAAAAAAAACATATATAATGTTTGGGGGTACTGTGTAATTTTCTAGCAAAAGAATGATGATTATTACATGTAGGAGAGAAGTGTCAGAATAGGCCCGGTATGGAGGTGGTATAAAAGCCTAGTATTGAAGCGGTTAACTAATATAAATTTACTTATTTTAATATTTAATTATCTTATTTAATATTTTATATATTTATATAATTTATATACCGTATATATATATATATATACCGTATTTTTCGGACCATAAGACGCACCTGACCATAAGACGCACCTAGATTTAGAGGAGGAAAATGAGAAAAAAAAAATATTCTGACACAAATGGTCTACTGAAATATTTATTAAAATGATGGAGGGGGGGCACTGATCTCTGTATGATGGAAAAGGGGGGCAGTGTCCCCCCTTCATCATCATACATGGATCAGTGCCCCCCCTCCATCATACAGGGATCATTGCCCCCCTCCTCCATCATACAGGAATCAGTGCCCCCCCCTCCTCCATCATATTCATGGTGTGCCCCCATCCAGCCTGTCTTATGTAATACAGCCGGCCTGTGTGTCAATTGTGAGCCCATATCCGTGGTGTGCCCCATCCAGCCTGTGTTATCTAATATCTAATACAGCCAGCCTGTGTCTCCGTTGTGAGCCGTCGCCATATCCCGCAGCTGCTGCGGCATGTGAGGGGTTAATACGAGTCAGCTATAGTTGTGTACAGCAGCTCTACTCTTGGTTTCCTTGGTCTAAAAGCGGCGCATGTGCAGTAGCGTCATCGGCGAGCATCTTACGCGGCGCAACACAGTGACGTTGTGTGGGCGTGCACTGCAAAGCTTCCTGGTGGCTACAATGGCTGCTCCCTGTCCCTACTGTGTACCGTACCATACTGCTGGGAAAAAGATGCCGCAGACTAGTCTGACACCACCCGCCGTGAGCTCAAGCTGATCGCGCTGGCTGCCTGCTCTCTGCGGACATGCTGTCTGACTACCGGTATGTTAAAAGGCGAATTCGCAGGGGGTGGGGGCCTTGGACATTCAGTATTCGGACCATAAGACGCAGGCAGATTTTCCACCATATTTTTGCAGGAAAAAAGTGCGTCTTATGGTCCGAAAAATACGGTATATATATATATATATATATATATATATACATACACACCGACACGACACAAACCTCCGAACAGCAACAACCAACGGAATAAAAGCACCTTGCTTCAGGAAGGGAAAAAAATTGGATGTACTTTTGCAATGGAAGGGCATTTCTCTCGGTCTATTTAAGCACTGTGCATAGCTCACTAAGTCTGACGGGCCTAATTCCTATCTAACTGAATGCATCGTGCCGAGTTCTGAGCATGCTCAGAGAGGTGCTGACCATAATCTGCTTCATGTGCACATGCCCAGTCTGGCCGGCCCTTCATTTACATGGGGTCACGGCTCATTTCAATGGAACACGCCCACGTCCTTCCCACTTTGAATTACACCGCCTTACGCCTCTGAATTTACATTGCACCGGTGCAAATTTGGCCGAAAATACTACGAGGATACGGTTCTCGCGCCTCAAAATTAAGCCGGTCTAACTTAAAGGAGTTGCACTACGCCGGTCCAAAAATGCGCCGATGTACGTGAATCTGGCCCAAAGTGTCTTATTGAGTATCAGATCAAACTGACTCTGTACCAAAGCCTATTGTGTACTTAAAAGTGGGTTATGCCTGTATAGGAAACCTTTCATGAGATAAACTTTCATTGTTGATGACTTCTGAAAGTGCTAATTGCCTGGCTGTGATAACACACTTGCCACAGCCAGTCACTGACCCAGAGAAAATGTAGGTCAGAAGTCATTATTACTACTAATACTTACCTGTTTTTAAGCAAGGAAGTTGTCATGACAGCCAGGCAGTTGGCATCTGCAGAAGCAAAGGTTGGCACTGGCAACATCCATGTTTTTGTCGAGAGACATTAATTATTGTACCTTTTGTAATAATTAAAACTTTTTTTTTTCAGATTTGTGTAGAGTAGAGAGGGATTATAACTGTCAGGTTATGTCCTTGGTTGTCACTACAACAAGAATACATGGGAAATCTTCAGGTGGGGGCACAAGCTCTAGTGACCATGGTGACAACAAAGAATCCCCCCACTTTGGAAGGTTTCCTCTTACTTCCTGTTTTGGCTAAGCAGGAACAAAGATTATCTCTGGACAGGGGCACACTGAACAAATTGTAGCCGGTTTTCCTGCCCAAATAAATTTAATAAATCTAGATCTCAGGTCTCTTAGGAACCCGAGAGGGATCCTTACTGGTAGGGTCTGAATCAGATAAAGCAATCTTGGCATTACGTTCATTTTAATAATATTTATTCTCCCAAACCAAGTAAAAATCTCTTTATCCCATCTCTGTAAATCAGTTTTGATCGCTCTTGTTAATGGGGTAAAGTTCAGTTCGAAAATCCTGTTTAGGTTTTTTGGCATTCTAGTTCCCAAATATACTATATGGGAATCTGTCCAACCAAAGGGAAACTGTGTTGACAATAACTGCTGTGTTTGTTCATTAACCTCCACACCCATTGCCTCCGATTTGTTATAGTTTACCTTAAAGTTGGACAGATCTCCATATTCCCTTATCTCTTTTAGTAAAACTGGTAAAGATAGGCCTGGACTTGTTAGCGAGAACAGTAGGTCATCTGCGAATGCCGCGATCTTGTATTCATCTCCCCCCACTCTGAGACCTCTAATGTCTTTGTTTGCCCGTATTGTTCTCAAGAAGGGTTCGAGGGCCAGGATAAAGATGAACGGCGAAAGTGGACATCCCTGTCTTGTCCCATTTCTTATTGGGAAGGGGTCCGACATTATTTCGTTTATCTTCACTCTAGCCATCGGACACGAATATAGGCCTGCTATCCAGTTCCGCATCCCCTCTCCCAGGCCTATATGTTGTAGAACAGCTTTCAGGAATCCCCAATCCACCCTATCAAAAGCTTTCTCTGCATCGGTTGCTACCAGTACTGATGGATTTTTAAAAACTTGTGATAGGTAGATAGTGCTTAGTACTCTTTGTGTGTTTTCCCTCCCCTCTCTTCCCGGTGTAAACCCTACCTGATCAGGGTGTATTAGATGGGGAATATAAGTTGCCAGTCTGTTTGCCAGGATTTTCGAAAAGATCTTCAGATCTACATTCAGCAGAGAGATCGGTCGGTAACTGCTACATTGCGCAGGGTCTTTCCCTTCTTTGGGAATTACGGTTATGTGAGCCATTAGTGTGTCTCTTAACATCTGTTGTCCTTCTTTTAATGAGTTAAATGCCTTCAGAAATTGAGGTGACAACTTTTCGTAAAACGTTTTATAGTACAGCAAGGTGTAGCCATCTGGCCCTGGAGATTTACCTGGCTTCATTTCCTTAATTGCCACTGCTAATTCCTCTGCTGTTATCAGGCCCTCAATGGTCCCGATTTTTTCCTCCGGTATTTTAGGCATCCCTGAGGCCAATATGTATGCCTTTATTCGTTCTTCTCTACTCTGACTTCCTGCCTTGTTAGGTTGTTTATCCAATTGATACAATTTACTATAATACTCTCTAAAGGCCTTCGCTATTAATTGTGAGGAACTGACTACAATATCTCCTTGTGTTTTTATTTTTTCGATATGGTTCTTAGCTCTTGACTCTCTCAATGCGTTTGCTAGCATCCTGCTTGGCTTGTTTCCGTATTCGTAGTACGCCCTCCTGCAACGACTTAATTTGGCCTTGGCCTTATCCATTAATAATAGATTCAGCTTTCCTCGTAGGCCCATTAATCTCTCTTCGATATGTAACCTTTGTATTTGTTTATGTTCGTTCTCTAATATACGAATCTCGCCAAGCAGGGTGTTTAGCTTCGCATCTAAAGCGCGTTTTCGATGTGTTCCTAGGGAGATAAGGATTCCCCTTATATAGCATTTGTGTGCCTCCCACTTGGACAGCGGAGCTGTACCGTCTGAGTCATTTGTTAAAAAAAAGGATTCTATTTCTCGCTCTATCCTACTCTCATATACAGGATCTTTCAATAATGTTTCATTGATCTTCCAGTTCCATACCCTCGGACCTGTTTCCCCCCATTCCAAGGAGCAGTTTACTGGGGCATGGTCTGATATTGTAAATGATCCCATTGAAGCTTCTCTCAGATTCCCCACTATGCTTTGATCTACAAATATATAGTCGATTCTTGTATATGTTTTATGTTTGGCTGAGTAGAAGCTATAATCTCTCTCATGGGCATGTAGGATCCTCCAACTGTCTATTAACTGTAGTTTTTGCAGCATTATCCTCGCTTTACGCAATTTTATATTTGATATATGGTAGGATCCCTTAGAGGTATCCAGACTGGGTTCCAAGACCATATTTAGGTCTCCTCCCAGGATTAGGGCCCCCTCCTTATTTTGATTTATTAAATCCAGGTATTTCTCTAACGCAAATACTGGGTTCTCATTTGGTAGGTATATGTTCACTAAGGTAATTTTTTGTTCATTCAGCATCCCTTTCACAAGGAGAAAGCGTCCTTCCTCGTCAGTTATTACTTTAGATTCCTTCCATATTATCTTTTTAGCCATCAGAATTGCTACTCCATTTGCCTTTGAAGTCTGAGAGGCACCATGATATACCACCGGGAATCTCAAACTTTTGAACTTTGGGACCTTGTCTTTCCTAAAATGTGTTTCTTGCAAAAAGATGATTTGTGATTTAAGTCTCCCAAGTTCCATTAGTATTTTTGATCTTTTTTCTGGGATGTTTAACCCCTTTACATTGTATGTAGTAACTTTTACTCTGTTCATCTTGTATTCTATCTTTTATCCTATCTTCTATTGACCTCTCGCTCTCCCTATCACAGTCCCCTGTTCAAGTGTTGTTTTTAGGCGCTTGTTTTTCAAAACCGAGAGACCAAGTATTTGGCCAATGGCACCTGGGCGAGCAGAGCAAGGAGAGAGAGCACCTCTCTCGCCGCTCTCCCAGTGGTCCACCACACCGAAATTAACACTGGGGGATGGGAGAGGGGGAGCGAGAGGACCAGTGCAAAAGGAACACAGGAGGAGGAGAGGGGTGCTTCCCCCCTGCGAAACCCAGAGAGAAGAGAGAGGGAGAGAGGAGAGAGAGAAAGAGAAAAAAAAAAAAAAAAAAAAACACCCCAATACCTCGGGGGCTTGTCCTCCGTCCAAGTCCCCAAGTATTCACTACCGGCCAGAATAAGGAGGGAGGTCCTGACTCTACCAAAAGAGAGGGGGGGAGTGGGATTCCCAGACCCAATGAGCTACTATGATGCCTGCCATATGGCAAGAGTGGTAGAGTGGTGTATCCATCAGAAAGATAAACCATGGATCCATATAGAACAGAAAATAACGAAAATCCCGCTAGAGGGAATGGCGTGGATTACAGAGTCAGACATCCCACAAGAGGTGAAGAAACACCCCACAGTAGGCGCTACGACACGAGCCATAAAAAGGATATTTGGGAAAACAAAAATCTCTAAATACCCAAGCCCACTGATACCGGTACTCGGGAATCCGAGATTTGAACTAGGCTTGACAGACACCCATTTTAACAACTTAAGACGGGGAGGACTGAGTAGACTTATACATTTTACGAGCAATGGTCAGGATGGAGACGTGGTGGAGAGGGAGGAGAGATTGGGGAGGACGCTAGATATAATGAGACAAAGGCAACTGAAAGCAGCTATACAGGCAATTAGACCACGGGGGGAGATAACTCGTGAATTAACGGTTTTTGAAAAAGTCTGTAATAAAGGCGAACCAGTGAGGCACAGTCTATCGTATATGTATAGCCTCTTAGTAGAATCGGAAGCCCCGCAAGATTTATTATTTATTCAGGCATGGGAAAGAGACTTGGGGACCAGATTCTCGGAGACCCAGAAAGAAAAAATGTTTAGGTTTACTCATAAAGCCTCACTGGCAACAAGATACCAAGAGGGGGGATATAAAATTCTAACTAGATGGTACAGGACCCCGGAGGTATTAAAACGGATGTTCCCCCAGGTGTCAGATCAGTGTTGGAGATGCGGGGAAGCAAGAGGCACCATGATACACCTATTCTGGGAATGCCCGAAACTAAAAGAATACTGGGAAATGGTAGTCGAAACAGTAAATGTAATTACTAAGGAGAATCTGAGAGATAACCCAGCCGCACTGCTATTAAATGACTTCCCAATGTCAACGGCAAAATACAAAAACTCATTGCTTAGACATCTGCTTACAGCAGCAAAGGCTTGTATTCCATCTCTGTGGAAAAGTACGACATCTCCGACGCGACAACATTGGCTCGGTAGAGTAACAGAAATCCAGTCGATGGAATACCTGACAATGGGAATGAGAGAACAGGAGGAGAAGTATAGACAAGTGTGGGAGCCTTACATTCACTATAGGGAGCAGAACCCCTGAGTGCGGGGGGAGGGGGGGAGAGAGAGAGAGAGACGGAGAGACATATTTAGGGTTTTTTTTTTTTTTCTTTTTCCTGTTGCCGGTGGCGACAAGGGGTGTTAACCAGGGAGCGGACCTGGTGGGGGAGGGGGTAATTGTAATCAGAACTTTTGTTGAGTATACAGTAAATTAATAATAAGATGTAATGATGAAAGAAAATGCTACCTGTATATCTCAAAGCTGGATTCAGTGCCTTGTCTGTGTATGAAATATGGAAAAAATTATAAAATAAAGAATTTATAAAAAAAAAAAAAAAATTGTAGCCTTTAGAGTCGGTTCACACTGGGGCGACGCGTCAGGCGGCTCAGCTGCCTGACGAGTCGCTCCCCATGCAGTGCAATGGGAGCGTTCTAATCGGAGCGATGCAAGTTTCTCCGACTTAGACATTTACTCCCTGTACGACTTCGGGGGCGGCTCAGGGCAACTTGCATTGACTTCTATACAGAAGTCGTCTTGCAAATCGCCTCTGAAGTCGTCCACAGGACGACTTGCAGAGCCGCCCCTGGAGTCGTGCCGCCTTAGTGTGAACCGACTCTTATTAAAAAAACAACACTACATGTCACAGCAACAAAAAATAAATCCCGACCGCTGACGCGTTTCGCACTGAAACTAGTGCTTAGTCATAGTTTATGACTAAGCACTAGTTTCAGTGCGAAACGTGTCAGCAGTCGCGTTCAGAAAAAAGCCAATAAACTCCAAAGCTCATTAACGCTATGTTAGCTTTTGTGCCCATGCACACATGGGCGTTTTTTAGAGTTCAGTTTATGGGCTTTTTAAAAATAAAAAAGCCCAAAACGCCAATAAACTGCAGTTTATCAGCTTCCGTGTGCATGGGGCCCGTACACACGATCCGAATATCGGACGAAAACGATCGTGCGATGATGGATCGTACGATTTTCGGTTCGTGTGTACACTATTTTCGAGAGCCGATCACGACCGTTCATCCGATATTATTCGATCGGACAAGCGCGAAAATTTTCCTCGTACGATGTCAGATCGTACGATTTTCGTTTAGTCAGTACAGTTGTCGTCCGACAATACAATACAAATACATTACAACACATGACATCACTTCCGATAATTTTTTTCTGTCGTACGAGAATTTTCGTGACTTTAATAACCTATTTCATTTTACTTGCGACTATTAAGCGAAAAAAGTTGTACGATCATAAGGCCTAAAAAAAAAGCTATAAGAAAAAACGCCAGAAGCTTTGCATGGAGCCTTTCAACGTTTTTAGCATTTTCGCAATAGTGTTTATTAGCGTTTTTCAGTGTAGCGTTTTTTAGCTTTTTTTTTTTTTTTCATTTTTTTTTTCAATGGATAAAAACGCTGGCACCGGAGTTTTTGAGTGTTTTTTGGCGTTTTTGTCCCACCGAAAAACGTCACTTTAAATGCAAATTTTGGGCGTTCAGAAAAAAGGCAATAAACTCCAAAGCTCATTAACCCCCAAAAAAACGTCCATATGTGCATGGGCACATAGGCTAACATAGAGTTCAGTGTATGGGCTTTTTAAAAAAAAGCCCAAAACGCCAGTAAACTGCAGTTAATTGGCTTCAGTGTGCATAGAGCCTGAATCTCAGGACTGGATGAACAGAAACCTTAGACAGGTAAAACCTTTCCCATATATATCTGTGTATTTAGCTTTAGGGCCTTTTCACACAAGATGTGGCGATGTGACTGCTTTGGATGGCTATTCTAGCGCAGTCCCACCGAACTACAAGCAGTGGTGTCTGGTGCGAAAAAAAAACCTGAAAAAAAAATCTCATTAATTGCAGCCTTACTGTGCCCATCAAATGCAACCACTGTGCCAAATGCAGCCACTTTGCCATCAAATGCTGCTACTGTGCCCATTGAATGCTGCCACTGTGCCCATTGAATGCTGCCACTGTGCCCATTGAATGCTGCCACTGTGCCCATTGAATGCTGCCACTGTGCCCCCCACTGCAATGTCCGGTGTCCTCCATGTCTTCTCCCTCCCGCCCGCCATGGTTAGAGGCCTGATAGGCGGTGTCCAACTACAGCAAGCATAGGAAATATATACAATAATGGCGCATGCTGACACATAAGATAAACACTTAGGCCCCTTTCACATGAGCGGACGAACGGTCCGCTAATTACAAGTCCGTTTACGGACTTGTAATGTGTCCCTATGGGAGCAGATCCGTTAGCGGGTAATGCATCCGCTAACGTCCGCCTACGATCCGCGTCCGTCTGGATCCGTTTTGCGGACGGAAGAAAACCCTATTTTTCTTCCGTCCGGTGGATCGGATCGGATGCAAACGGACAGACAGTCCGTTTCCATCCGACTCCCCATAGGGGAGAGCGGAGGAGAGACAGGGCGGTCCCTGCACAGTGTGCGGGGACCGCCCTGTCCGCCGACAGCTGAGCGGAGACCCCCCTGCTGAGCTGACGGACACACTGAGTGGACCGAAAACGGACAGCTCCGTGTGTAAGGAGCCTTATCCACAAAAAGTCTTTTGAGCTATGATAGCTCTGTGTGAGATGAGTCTTTTTGTCTGGGCAGCCTTGCAGGGGGAGCCGAAGCCGGACTCCAGTGCATGTAACAAAAGAGAAACAGAGAGCAGGCTCCACTTAGATAAAACACATAGTAGTTACTGTATGCAGGCAAGTATGTTGTCCGATTAACAGTCAATCATAGGCTCGTGTGAGAGCTGTAGGTGCTGGCTGCGCTTCGCCGCATGTGGGGGTGCCGGTTCACTGTTTAAATGGCGGTTTCCGGGTATCACTGCGGCTACCAGACTGAGGGCTGAACGCAAGCAGCAGGTCTATACTTTCTCCTTTCCGCTTCTCCTCCTTCCCTTTTCTCCTTTCTCCTTTCTCCTGCCCCCTTCTTCCTCCCCCTCCTTTCCCCTTAATTGTGGTTTGCCCTAAGTGCCCCCCCTTTTATCCCCCCAACCATACATGCCTGCATATAGTAACTACTATGTGAGTGCTTTAAGTGTACAATTTTCATCTAAGTGGAGCCTGCTCTCTGCTTCTCTTTTGTTACATCCAACTACAGCGCCTGACGTTTCAGACAATCAGGTGACAGGTAACAGACCCGGCTACCTGACTCGCTGACAGGCGGGTCAGTGTTGGGAAAGCTATTCATTCACTTTCCTAACACACAGCTGTGTGAACTTCGAACGCCCAGCATGACGCCCGCTGTTCACCATTTTGGATGCTTATAAGAGCCTATGGCTCTAATCAGATGCTTCCAAAAAATACCCGCCGCTGTAATTCAGCTGCCCGATGCCCCAACAAGGGGCTGGACACCTGAATAGAGGGTGGCAGCGGCGACCATAGATGGATTCATGCAATGCAATAATCTTTGGTGACAAGTGCAGGAGAGAGGGGGCGGTGCCCGTGTGCCCTTTATGGACGCACAGCCACTGACTACAGGGCAGAATGGCTCCTTATCTTCCAGGTTCACAACACGGCGGTGAGGCGGTGTGCGGGTGGTGTGCACTGGTACAAAATACTGCATGCAATCCTCTGCCTTGCACCACACAGAAATGGAAATACAAGAAAGGTCTTCAGTGGTAAAAGGCAACAAGGACATCAGTATTCCAAGACTAGGCGAACGCTGCCCTTCTCAGATGGGATAATCTGACAGATACTACGAAAAAAAAATGGAAGGTGTGCACACCTAGTGCATTACCAAAAACATTTATTGAATGTTAAAATCAATAAAAAGTGGGTACTCACAAAAAGGCAACTCTCAAGGAGCCATACAACCA
Source organism: Rana kukunoris (assembly GCA_029574335.1). Lineage (NCBI taxonomy): Eukaryota > Metazoa > Chordata > Amphibia > Anura > Ranidae > Rana > Rana kukunoris. The sequence goes on along the minus strand of CM056057.1, from coordinate 129,184,955 downwards.
CACAATGTTACACAATATTGAATGGTGCGGACACAACCAGGGGTAAAACTGACACGTTTCAGGGGCGCATCCCCTTCCTCAGAGCTAAGGAAGGGGGTGCGCCCCGAAACATCTCTGTGCCCCGAGCCCACCCTATTTTAAAGCCTATTGGAGCCTCTGGCACCAATCGGGTACTTCCAAAAACACACCCCCAAGCCTACCTCCACCATACGGATTCATGCGCCCGGCATCCTGAAAGGGGCTAGGTGCATGAACAGGGAGGGCACTGGCGGTGTTAGGAGAGGTGGCCCCCGTGTGCCCACAATGCACAGGCTGCCCCTGCTCCCTACCTGCTGAAGCTCAGTTAAGCTGTACAAATTCAGGGCTTTAAACTAATGTAGAGAGGACTGCAGATAAACAGCTACAACTTATGTAGGAGGATTTGTTTCTGTGTATCACTTGAGGCCAGTCACGTCACTGGGTATATGTAAGGGTTTACAACCACTTTAAAGCCTTCATTAGTCTAATATGTCTGATAATCTTGAAACAGTAAAGACCGCCAAAGTGAAAACAATGTAAAAGTAAAACCTGGTATCTTTAGCATGGAGAAGGCAATTTGTGCAGTTATCAGCTCTTTCACCTAACGATCACTTGTATTTAGGTTATTTGAACCTTCAGCGAGCAACTTAACAATGTTTTGTTGCCGGAGTCCCGCACCCGTGTTTTTATATGTAACCCTCACGGGATCGAGTCTCAGAAGTTGATTCTTGTAATAACAGGCTGTGAAAGGCACAAATTGCTGTTTTATTGTTGCCGATGTGTTTTTCCGACTTGTAAGCCGGCGCTCACCCCCTCTGATTACAGCTTTTCCTCGCAAGTAGGCGGGGACCAGCGGACGCCACCACAGAGCCGTTCTTCGGCTTCTATTTGTCACGCCGTGGCAGCACTTATCACCCGCACACCTTGATTTCACGTCAGTCCAATTTCCTGTGTCACTGAGTGACTGGTCAACCGGACCTCTGCAACTTAAACCCTGAATTATCCTGCCTGCCACACACGCCAAGGTTTCTAGAAAGCCAGTAATCGCTGCTCGCAAATCAACGAGGCTGAAAAAAAATAACCAGCACTGGGAACATGTACAAAATATCCACTGAGTTAATGGGGAACTCCAAGCAGAAAATTGTTTTAAAATAAAGCAACCTGTTAACCACTTGCAGGCCGCCCTGTAGCAGTTTTACTGCCACGGGGCGGCTGCGCTGTGCAGGATCACACATATATATATATATATATATATATATATATATATATATATATATATATATATATATATATACGTGATCCTGCACTTCCGGGTAGTAATTCTACACAACAGGAGCTGATCAGGTGATCCTATGGACGTGATGTCCGCCGGCACCCGCTGATCGTTCAGTACACAGGCAGAACGGCAGTCTGCCTATGTAAACAAGGCAGTTTGCCGTTCTGTCAGTAAGAAAGACCTGGATCCTGTGTTCTTGCAAAGCAGGGACATGTATCCATGCCTTCCCTTAGTAAAAGCACCTATCACACAGTGCACAAACACTGCCTAGGCACACAGTTATCCCTTTGATCGTGATGTTAACCCCTTCCCAGCCAGTATCATTAGTACAGTGACAGTTATCCCTTTGATCCCCATGATGTTAACCCCTTCCCAGCCAGTGTCATTAGTACAGTGACAGTTATCCCTTTGGCTGGGAAGGGCTTAACATCAGGGGCGATCAAAGGGATAACTGTCACTGTACTAATGACACTGGCTGGGAAGGGCTTAACATCAGGGGCGGTCAGTGTCATTAGTACAGTGACAGTTATCCCTTTGATCGCCCCTGATGTTAATCCCTTCCCAGCCAGTGACAGTGCATATTTTTAGCACTGATCACTGTATTCGTGTCACTGGATCCCACAAAAGTGTCAGTTAAGCCCTCTACACACAATCGGTCTGTCCGTTGAAAACAGACCGATGGACTGTTTTCATCAGACAAACCGATCATGTGTGGGCCCCATCGGTTTTTATTCCATCGGTGTAAAAAAAAAAAAAAACATGTTTTAAATTTGTCCTATGGATAAAAAAATCCACGCATGCTCGGAATCAAGTCGACGCATGCTCGGAAGCATTGAACTTCATTTTTCTCAGCACGTCGTAGTATTTTACGTCACCGCGTTTTAGCACAGTCAGATTTTTGACCCATTTGACCTACACGGCAAGACTGATAAAAGTCAGCTTCATCGGATGAAAAAATCCATCGGATGAAAAAATCCATTGGATTAGATTCCATCAGATATCCGATCGTGTGTACGAAGGCTTTAGTGTCCGATTTGTTCGCCGCAATATCGCAGTCCCGCTATAAGAACCAATTCTAGTAAATAAATAAATACAATTTCCACAAGTCTATGCCATAGTTCATAGACGCTAAAACCTTTCACGCAAACCAATCAATATACACTAATTAGATTTTTTTTTACCAAATCTATGTAGCAGAATACATATTGGCCTAAATTGATTTAAAAAAAAACGATTTAAAAAAAAAAAAATTATTGAATGTGTTTTGTAGCAGAAAGTAAAAAATATTGTTTTTTTTTTTTTTTTGTTAAATTGTATGTCTTCTTTTTTGTTTATAGCACAACAAATAGAAATGCAGAGATGATTACATACCACCAAAAGAAAGCTCTAGTAAAAAAGAATAAACATTTTATTTTGCACGACCACGCAATTGTCAGTGCCGTATCGAAAATAATGGCTTGGTGATTAATGGGGTCAATTTTCTGGAGCTGAAGTGGTTAAAGTAGACCTTGCATCATATATATTTTTCATGTTCAGTGTATCGCTAATAATTAATAGTTAATACTGTCAGGTATTTATTAGCTGTCACCAAGATCACCATCCTCCCCCAGACAGTGCCTTCATCTGCTTTTCTCTCCAGAGCACCATCTTTGTTCAAGCATAATATAAATTCTAAAGCAAGCATCTCATTCCTGGAATAATGACAGCAACACAGGAATGACACGCCCATGCAAATTCTTGTATCTGTTTACAAATGTCTGACACAGATCAGCCTCTTTCCTCCTCCAGTGATTAGACTGTACATTCTAACTTTACAGCAAGTCACAAGAAAAGACTAGGGAAATGCTCCCTCTTGCTTGCAGCACAATACTCATATTATCTAGTAATAGGCAAAATCACCTGATTGAAGCCTTTTTCTTTTACCAATAAAGGTAGAGCTTTTTTGAAATCCAATACTGTCGCTGTACATTGTGATGCATGCACCTTGAAATAGTTTTAGACACTAGTTTTTAACAAAAAAAAGTTTGCCATGGTGGAAAATGAATTCAATAAAACAAAATAAAAAAAAAAAAACATTTGTCACACATGGTAAAAAAATAAAATAAAATTAACAATAAAAATTATTCTAAAAAAAAAATTTCAGCAAAAAATCCATATGCTTACTTTCTGTTTGGTGCAATCTGCAACTTCAGGAGCCTGTCTGGTCTCTCCTGCTATCATCATCATTCCTAATCTGACGTTTGGAAGTGTTGGTTAGTAAGGGATGCACAGGGCATTCCCTTTGTCATGACTCCCAGGAGTGTCCAGCTCCTGCAGTAACAAATAGCTACCGGTAGCAATGTATGCACCTTGAAATAGTATGGTTGCGTAATTTAAACTTTTAGTATATTGATACAAAAAATGCAGCATCAACAAAATGTAACTTTTTACAGTATTGTGTCCTTTTTTTTTTTTTTTTTTAGTTTGCCTATATTACACAGATTCTTATGTAGCCCTCTTCTTCTGTATTAAAAAAAATATGAGTTTCCACTTCTCTATTTTAAATTAAGCCGGTCTCTGTCCAATTTTTTTTTTATTGTTAATGGCAGCAATTCAGTTTATTAGTAAGGTGCTGTAAGTAATAAAAATTTAGCCAATGAGAAGGCAGAGACCTGGGACAGCAGCCGCTCTTGTACACATTACAGAATCAGGATCTGGCTTAAGTTTTAGGGGGGAGCTGCGTACTGAAGGTTTTTTTGCCTTTATGCATGGAATGCATGAAGATAAAAAACCTTCAACCTTAAACACTTTAAGTAAAAACCCCACATTTAACCACATCCCACCCAGCCTATAACAAAATGACGGCTGGACGGGCCTCTCATCGATCGAAATGTATGTTTAATTCTTAAGTGTAACCAATCAGCTGCAGCACTGATCCGTGTATTTTGACAGCAGAGGAATCCCCATTGTCAGGTTATAAAACTGGAGCAGAAAGCATATGCCCAGCTTTAAAGTATACCCAATTTTAAAGAAAATGTTGGATATAGTAGGGAATGGTTGTAACCAGTGGCAGCCCGTCCATAAAGAGCACATGGGCGGCACCCCCCCCCCTATCCTTTTTTTCTGCCCCCTTATTCTACATGCAGGGTGCTGGATTCCAATGGGGGCTTTGAAGCATGTGATAAGAGCAGACTCACATCAGAGTACCCGAGTACCGGTCACCAGCACATCAGAGTACCCATCTGCAGCCCATCAGAGTACCCGAGTTCCTATATGCAGCCCATGCCTCATAGAATTTATATTGGGGTGTTTGCTTTCCAAAATAGGGTAATTTTGTGGGTAGTTCCATTATCCTGGTGCTCCAGGACCTTCCGAAGTGTGATTGGAAGTAATGAAATTATGTGTGTCATTTTTGCTCCTAGAACGATTGTAGGTACTACTCGAATGTTGGGCCTCTGTATGTGACCAGGTTGTGTACACATGTGGTATCGCCATACGCAGGAGGAGTAGCAGAATGTATTTTGGGGTGTAATTTTTGCTATGCACATGCTGTGTGTTAAAAAAAAATTATATAAATTGACAACTTTGTGTAAAAAATAAATTAATACGTTTTAATTTTCTTTCCACGTTTTCCGAAGACTTTTGGAAAAAAATGAACCTTTCAAAAGGCTCGTTATGCCTCATAGAATATAGGTTGAGGAGTTTGCTTTCCAAAATGGGATCATTTTGTGGGTAATTCCATTGTCCTTGTGCTCCAGGACCTTCAAAAGTGTAATAGGAAATGTATGTGTAATTTATGCTCCTAGAACACCCGATGGTGCTCCCTGCATGTTGGACCTCTGTATGTGGCCAGGCTGTGAAAAAGTCTCATACATGTGCTATCACCATACTCAGGAGGAGTAGCAGAATGTGTGTGAGAAATAACTTGTTATGAACATTTTGTGAAAAATAAATTAATAATAATACAAATTTCTTAACTTTCCCAAGAACTGTGGGAAAAATGTACTTCAAAAAACTCACTATGCCATTAGCTAAATACCCTGGACTGTCTACTTTTCAAGAAGGGGTCATTTGCGGGGTGTTTGTATTTTCCTGACATTTTAGGATCTTAAGAGATGAGATGGGACATCAGTGCATCAGGTGTGATCAATTTTTAATGATTTGCACCATAGCTTGTAGACGCTATAACTTTCACACAGACCAAATAATAAACACTTGCCGTATATACTCGAGTATAAGCCGATCCGAATATAAGCCGAGGCACCTAATTTTACCACAAAAAAATTGGAAAACGTATTGACTCAAGTATAAGCCTAGGGTGTCCATCTGCATGCCTCACTGTTCCTGTGCCTCACTGTGCCCATGCCTCACTGTACCCATGCCTCACTGTACCCATGCCTCACTGTACCCATGCCTCACTGTGTCCATGACTAGACTTGTGCTTAACATGGGAGTATATTGAAGGGTTGCCCGGTTTGAAAAATTGGTGCTTCCCGGCCATACTATAGGTCCCCAGACAGCAAACTTTGCACACTTGTAGAGGAGAACAGGGGCACATCAGGATCAGGCTTAAGTATTAGGGAGGAGCTGCGTACTGAAGGTTTTTTGCCTTCATGCATAGAAAAACCTTCAACCTTACGAACCACTTTAAGTAAAAACCCCACATTTAACCACATCCCACCCAGCCTATAACAAAATGACAGCTGGACGGGCCTCTCATCGATCAAAATTTGGATCTATTACAGGCTTGTAATACTTCTGCAAACACACCAAGCAGTTTTCATGCAGAGACCAAGGAAAGGACACAGGATTCTCTCACAGCATTTAAGAGCCCAAGTCTGTAAACTGGAGACCATACACTAAATTCATTAATATTAAAGTATAGAAAACCTGGTCACCTCGCTCTAACGGTGCAGCAATGCATAAGCACAATATCCAAGCATGATTTGTGAGTTTCATTAGAGGTGCTTTGTCTGAATATTATTAAAAGTCAGGGTTGCATGGGGGCTGCTGCAAGTATCTGCCTTCAGGGTCTGTGCTTATACCTGACACTTCTGGATTTGGCGCTCGTGCTACAGCCAACTTGTCTGCCCTAGCGGCTGGTTGCTCTTGTTCAGGGTGGAGTGCAATCACATGGTGAGAAGGGTGCTTGCTAAACCTTGTTGGGGCTTCCTCAACATTTCTATGCAGTGAGGGAGCAAGACAGAACTAAGAAGCCTCAAGATTTTTAAGCACCTTATGGTTAACGTGCATCTTTACCCAGATTATGGGGAAAAAAATCCTAGAAATCCAGGTATCTAGGCTGTGCCCCAAAGCCTAGCAGGGGTATTTTGTGGGTATAAAGACACCAAACTGTGTACAGTGTATATTAACAGTAGGCTTATACTTTGGGAGGTTCCAAAGCTGGAAGGTGCTTGGACCTTAAAGTGGAATTCCATTGAAATATTAAAAAAAAACGTATTTCTATGAATAATAATAAAAACTTTTTTGCCGCGTACACACGATCAGTCCATCCGATAAGAACGGTCTGATGGACAGTTTTCATTGGTTAACCGATGAAGCTGACTGATGGTCCGTCGCGCCCACACACCATCGGTTAAAAAATAAAGTTCAACGCTTCCAAGCATGTGTCGACTTGATTCTGAGCATGCATGGATTTTTAACCGATGGTCGTGCCTACTAACGATTGGTTTTGACCTATTGGTTAGGAATCCATCGGTTAAATTTAAAGCAAGTTGTCTTTTTTTTAACCGATGGTTAAATAACCGGTGGTGCCCACACACGGCCCTTTTTCATCGGTCAAAACCGGTCATCAGACCATTCTCAACGGTTTAATCGATCGTGTGAATGCGGCCTTATATTATGCATTATTGGAATTGCTAAATGTCTAATTACAAACAGTCTAGACTTTATATACATGATATGGTGTTGCCCGAAACTTACCCAATGCTGGGCGGAGATTATACAGGTTATTTCTAGCTTAGCTCAAGCACCTATATCTCTTGTCCCACTGGTGTGCCTCAGTTGATGCTGAAATGTATCCAAAGGGTTTTTACACTATGGTGACCAGATAATTGTACCCAACTAGAAGGTAAATTGTATGATTTTGGATGGCATCAAATGTGCCTACTAAGTCACACTGTTTTTTCCTATGTTAACTCCCTTCTACCTAGAGAACAATTACAGATAAAAAGGGTAATCTCATTTGGCAGAGTTGGCTTGATGATCCATGTCTTGCTCCTCCACAACTATTAATGGATAGACTTTGAGGCCGTGTACACACGGCAGGGAACCTCGACGGGCAGAACACATCGTTCCGCCCGTCGAGGTTCCCTGCCGGCCGTCGAAATCGGCGACCCGCCCGTCGGGAATGGCAACCAGCCATTCTTCCAGGCGGGCCGTCGAGCAAATAGAGAGCGTGCTCTCTATTTCTGCTCGACGGGCTTCCCGACGGGAAGCTCGCCGAGAGTGTACACACGGCCGAGGTCCTCGCTGGAATGCAGCTTCCAGCGAGGTTCTCGCTGGTTTCCAGCGAGAACCTCGGTCGTGTGTACGCCGCCTCACAATTTTGAACCCACCAAAGAGTTACAATGGTTTTGGCCGGAGCTTGGGAATTTCTCTGAGCTTTATTCTCGAGAGTAGAAAAAATATGACATTCTGAGCATTTCCATCAACAGGCTCTGGTTGTTTCGGTTGTATTTTTTTTCCTTTTTTCATTATTTTTCTTTCTTTCTTTTACAAAAACTTTTTATATATGAGCCAAATTTGATGTGATGGTCTTTATTTTTCTGTATACCGTATGTACAGTGCTTGTGCCATTGGTTAATATATATATCTTTTATATTACAATGTGCAGTCACTTAATATTCTTGTCAATAAAAAAAGTTTAGATTAAAATAGAAAGAAAACTATCTAATCCAGACATTCAGCAGTTCTCCTGTGCTTCATCGATAACGGTTTGCCAGTACAACCGCATGTGGCTATTCAGACACTTCTTGGTACCGTAGTCGTTGTCTGTGCTAGAAGCTCCGCCCTTGTCCCCTCAGTGATCACACCCACAGGCTGTAGAAGAGCAGGGATGTCACTCCCTAAAATGACACTCGTAGGCAGAAAGAGACTCGCCCACTGCCTGACCTATCCGTGTGAATGAAGAGGCTTTGTGATCACAGGACGGCATTACATTATAAAGAAAAAAATACAAAAACATTGAGTTGCAAAGCACTGAATTACAACTAATTTCAAACAAATAGGCTACATCACACCTCAAAGGTTGCATTTTGTCAAGATCAGCACCCCCCACACAGGACACTATGGGTTCTGGTGCAGTAAGGTGCATTGCAGAATTGTGGTAGAGCAGTGGTCATCAACCCTGTCCTCAGGGCCCACTAACAGGACAGGTTTGCAAGATAACTGAAATACATGACAGGTGATATAATTTGCTGCTCAGTGATTGCAGTATTCTAGTCTGCATCTCCCCAAGGTAATACATAAAACCTGGCCTGTTAGTGGGCCCTGAGGACATGGTTGATGACCACTGTGGTAGAGCATGCTACCGCAGTTAAATGGTGTAGATGTCTAATTTTGGGTTTCAGTGGATTTCTAACATCTTATGCCGCGTACACACGACCGTTTTTGGGTTGTAAAAAGGTAATTTTTTTAAGGGTCTAGAAAAAAACAACGTTTTTTTCAACCTGATCATTAAAACAGCCTTGCCTACACACGATCGTGGAAAAAAAATGCTCTAGCAAAGAACGTTGACGTACAACACGTACAATGGCACTATAAAGGGGAAGTTCCATGTGGATGGCGCCACCCTTTGGGCTGCTTTTAGCTGATTTTGTGTTAGTAAAAGACTAATCACGCTTTTCTGTCTGCTACAGCGTGATGAAAGTGCTTACTCCCATTATGAACGCTAGTTTTACCAGAACAAGCTCTCCCGTCTCATAACTTCCTTCTGAGCAAGCATGTTTTTTGCACGTCGTTAAAGCCCACACACGACCATTTTTTTAAGACGTGAAAAATTAGAGCATGTTCGAAATTTTTAATGGCCATTTTTTACATTGTGAAAAATGCTCTGGAGCCCACACACGATCATTTTTAATAAAAAATAAAAAAAAGACTTTTCCATCTGAAATTCTGACCGTGTGTATGCCCCATCGGAGAAATTCCATCGTAAATTCCGATGAATTCCATTTGAGATTACATAGAGAACATATTCTCTTTTCCTCCAATGAAATTTCGATGTGAGTTTGGTTGGGCTAAAGCCTGATCGTGTGTACAGGGCAGAACAGCATTTCTGTTATGACATTAGAAGACTAACACCTTCAAAGTTGGAGAAGAGCTGAAATTTCAGTACATCTTTTGTGAAATTTGAAGATGAATGTCTTAACTGTGATTGCAGTGTCAGCGGTCAGTGAGGATTTGTTAAAGGGGTGTTCCACCCAAAAAAACTACCTTTTTTCAATCCACTCCTCACCCCCATACATGCCACATTTGGCATGTAATTTTTTTGGGGGGGGAGTGGGGGCTTCAGTAGGAGTGGGACTTCCTGTCCCACTTCCTGCTTCCGCCGAGGGGCTGGTTAGGCGATTAAGCTTAATCGCCTACACCAGCCCCCTCCCTGTAGGCGATCACATGGGACACTGACAGGTCCCATGCGATCGCCTCTCCAATCAGCGGCGAGCCGCGCACGCATGCGCAGTACGGCTCGCGCATGCGCAGTGGGTGCCCGGCCGTGAAGCCGAAGGCTGTCACGGCTGGGTGCCCACAGTGGAGATGGAGACGCCGGCTGGGGAGGGGGGGAGAGGAGCGGAGCCCCGGTCGGCGCGTCGCTGGAACGCAGGACCAGGTAAGTGAGTGTTTATTAAAAGCCAGCAGCTACACTTTTTGTAGCTGCTGACTTTTAATAAACAAAATTTTGGCTGGAACACCCCTTTAAGGCTGCATTCACACCTAGGCGTTTTTATGCCCGACGCTCGTGCCGCTGGAGGGGTGATTTTACATTGTTGTCTATGGAGATGGTTCACATCTCCACGCCGAAACGCCGTACACCTGAAGCTCAAAACAAGTCCCGGACCCTTTTTTCAGGCGGCTTTCGGCGTTTGGCATAGACAATAATGTTTTATGTAAAAAAAAAAAACGACCCGTTTTGTCGCGGCAAATCGCGGTACAATACACCGCAATTTTTCGCGGCAAAATACGCGCGTTATAGTGTGAATGCAGCCTAAAGCTATTAAATAAAGATCTGCTTTAGATATGTTTAAAATGTTACTAAACCCAGGAGCCTGCATTCACTATATTTGATCTCCCACAGTACACAGAACCTGGAAATGCAATTATTTTAGTAAATATAAACTGCTAAATACCTTTTCTCATCATCAGTCTGGTGACTTCTATCAGTATCCAGCCGAGCGCTGGTTAAAGCTTGTAAGAGCAGTTTTCATTCTCTTATGACTGTCCTATGAGGCTGTATGGACAGTGCAGATTGGCCCTGTGCTGATCACATGCACCCTCTCAAAAAAATAAAATAAAAACTCTCTAGCAATACACACCAAACTGAGCATGTGCAGAGTGCCTCCAAGGCTCTGTACTATCATGAGATAGATTGGGGACAGTAAAATAATGCAAGGATCAGAGAAGACATGATCAAACAGCCTTTTTACACAATGCATAGGATTAACCCCTTAGGTTCCACTTTGAGTATATCCAGCATGTTTTACTGCATATACAGACTGATTTTACTGTTAGGCCGCGTAGACACGATCAAATTTATCTGCTGAAACCGGTCCGACGGACCGTTTCAGCAGACAAATCCGATCGTGTGAACGGGCGAACAGACAGGTTTTTCCAGCAGACAAATTTTAAAGCATGCTTTTAAAATCTGTCTGCTGAAACCCGTCCGTCCGACATGTCCGCTGGTTAGTACACTAACCAGCGGACATATCTGTCCGCACATGCATCAAATGGATTCGACGCATGCGTGGAAGTATTTTACTTCCTGGTTCGGTGACGTGGCGGAGTCAACGTCACCGCCACGTCACCGCATTGTCTGCCGGCGGGGATTTTGGTTTGATCGTGTGTACGCGATCAAACCAATATATCCCAGGAGACGAATCCGATCAAAGCGGTCTGTCAGACCGATTTGATCGGATTTGTTTAGTCGTGTGTACACGGCCTGAGAGGTTTAGTAATGCGTTATTAATATTCAAACTCTTGCAAAATCCCAATGTTGACCAGTTCCGCTTTAGATTCGAGGCTTCATTTAGTACAATCTCAAACATAATATGAAAAACAAAAAAACAATTCCATTTTCCCACCAAAAGTGAATTAACGCTAATGAAACCTTATTTTGCTGTGGGTTAAATTCCTTTTCGTGGAGTAATAACGAGCGGAGGTCATTGAGAAACGATGGCAGTCATGTTATTGCACGTCTGTTATGGTGGTGTCACGGGTCATCCTTCATCTCATCAGCTGTCGAGTTACTGGATGTAGAATTGGATGTCCTGGGGCGTCGCAGTGCGTCCGCGTATCTTGCAGATGAGTAATAGACACCCAGTGTGAGTTCCTCGCTGAAAGGTCACTGGAAGGTGCAAATATTCTTCTCATCTTCCCTAATAAGTGATGATTTTCTGCCTGGGTCACTGGTGTCAGTTACAACATCTTCACCAATTCACAGTCATACAGCGGGTGCTGCAAACCACCCTCTGCAGCTTCTGCTTTACTGCTCCTAGTGAAAAGGCAGCTTTATTCATATAGCTGAATTCACCTGGGAGCTTGTATGTACAGTAACAGTGTTACCTGCAAAAAAATGTTTGTAAATGACTGTTCATGGTTTTGGAATGGCTACATGGTTTTGGAATGGCTACATGCTACATTTTGTACAGGCTACTGCTTCTAGAACCCTGCCCCTCTGCCTTGACTGCAAGTGATATCGTCAACCCTGAGCTCTCATTGTCCTCTAAGCCTACCTAAGCATTTCCTCTTCATGCCCATCCATCATGGCACTCCCACTGTAAGGCTGATTTTAACTTTCTGCTAGTGTAGAACAGCAAAGTTTTATAGCTTTACAAGAATGTGTGTACTAGATCGAGATGTCACATAAAGACACTATAGCACACCCCACACATTGCTTATTGGCCTTAAAGTGATACTAAACACACACTGGGGTTGATTTACTAAAGGCAAATCCACTTTGCATTGCAAGTGCACTTGGAAGTACAGTCGCTGTAGATCTGAGGGGAAGATCTGAAATGAGGGGAAGCTCTGCTGATTTTTATCATCCAATTTCCTTGCATGTCCCCCTCAGCTCTACAGTGACTGCACTTGTAGTGCAAAGTGGATTTTCCTTTAGTAAATAACCCCCACTGTTTCATTTAAATTCTCCCTTCTATTTATGTATGTGGATGATGGCAGTGTAATTATTCTAATAAAAAAAAATATAAGTTTTTTCGACAGCTGTCCCACATCATTCCCAGCCTGTCTGCAGGGAAACATTGGCATCAGAGGACTAGAAGCTCCTCCTGCTCATCACATGTTCAATTTAAAAAACGCCTTTTGGAATAAATAAATAATATGAATAAACTGTTTTAAATTGACATATAAATATATAATTGATATCAAAGTTTTATATTTTTTGAAAATAACATGGTGTGGGTGTATTTCTGCCAGTCACAGGCTGTGTCTTACAATAAGAGGGAGGTGAAGCCTCCAACATGTAATATCTCGCCTCCATTGTGTTTAGCTTGTTACATTGCATTTAGCTGGTTAGGGGAGGAGGAGGGAAGGAGTGGGCTGTCATTTACCACTGTGTATACGCCCACATGTGTCGCTCTAAATTCACATGGGCTACTCGGATGTAATATCGAGGAAACTCACTGAAAACTGAACATGTGCAGAGTTGTCACCACAGCTGTAAAATCCCTAGCAGAATTGGGGACATGGACAAAAGGTGGATATAGGGAACAGCAGGGTCAGCCAGGTTTTTGCAGAATACAGAAAAAGAATCCTATTGTGTGTTAATATGAACCAGATGTAATACAGCATTTTATTGATCTTTTTTATGTGGGTTTAGTGAGACTTTAATATAGCTTTTGGAGCTGAAATGTTCCATGACATGTAATAACACCGCTGTACATTCAGGGAGCACAAACCACCTGCTTAGGGATTCAGTTTGTCATCCAGGTATTGCTGTATTCCACCTCTCTCCCTTTTGTTGGTAATCTAAGCACAAAAGAACATCCACTGTGGGCTTATTATCTGCACTGACAGTTTGAATCTGATTGGTGATTTCCACGTGAGATCGAGAAAATTACACAGCACTGTTTAGGAAAGCAGACCTTGCTGTATGTGTGAGGTGTGATCAGCAGCACACTGTCAGTCAGTATGCCCAGCGCGCATCCCAGACCAGTAAGGTACACATACATGATCACCCAGGGTACTGCAGGAGCCAGCAGGATGTGCTGGCCATACATGTTGTATATTTGTGGTGGGTGCTCTATACTGTACAACTCTTCCCTGGTGACACCCCCAAAGCGCAACATATACTAGGAGCATGGTCGAGGACTACTCTAAAAATAATTTGATATGGGTGGCAGGCAGAGACGTAACTAGAACCTTCAGGGCCATGGTGCAAGCATCCCCCTTCCTGCTGTCTTGGGTAGGGGTGTTCGCAGAGCCCATCTTTATCAGAGTCTGCAGAGCGCCCCATACATCAGTCCACTGATATCAGAGTCCACAGAGACCCCCCAAAAAGCTATAGTTTGAAAATGACTTACTAAGCTATTGCTAGACTTTCTCTGCAAGTCTACAGCATGAACATTCAGCCACAGTGACCCTTGTGGTGGGATGACTGTTGCACAACATACCTGAACCAGAATTTGCCGCACACTTGCAGAATGTTTGCAAAGAAAGTTGATCTGTAGTCATGCAATGCAGACTTGCTGCAATTGTGCAACAAACTTGCAAAGCCTGGCAAGTCTAGCAATAGCTTAGCAAGTAATTTTCAAACTTACAGCTCAATTGCTTGCTATCTGGGTACATCAGAGTCAGCAGAGCCCCCTTACATCAGAGTCTGCAGAATTTCCACTTACACTGTAAGGGGGAGCTCTTTGGACTCTGAACTGTAAAGGGCAACCCTGATTTAGGGGGGGGCGCTGTTCTAAGGGGGGTGCTGTGGACTCTGGTGTGAAGGGGACCTCTCAGAGTCCACAGAACACCCCTTAAACCTGAGTCCCTCTTACATTAGGGAGAGGGGGGAGACTTCACTTCCAGTGGATGGAGAGGCATCAGCTATCGGCACCTCATCTGGCTGCTGGGCTTCAAACTTTTCACCTATGCATCCCCTTCTCTTGAGGCATAATACTGCTGGGGAGCATGGGCGGGGCAGGCACAGGAGGAGAGGGTGGGATTAGGAAAAGCTGATCAGCTCTCTCCTCTCCGGGAGGTGCGGAGGGAGGGGAGAATTGTCAGCGCTGGTTCTGGGCTGTGAGAGACACTCGCAGCTCAAAGCCCAGCTGCAGCCGCCAACTAAAATGACTGATTCCCTCTAATCATTCCCTCTCCCTGATATAATATTTTCCTACTACTTAAGCATATTTTTTTATTATTGGTAAGGGAAAAATAATGATATCTATCAGTAAGAAGTGCTATTGCAGCAACAAGCGTTACATCTTCTTAAAGGAAACTATTATGCAATAGCTGGCTGTATTAAATGGCGTAGTTGGCAGGACTATGTGCTATGGAAAGACTAGCAGTGATTTCTGGCTTAACATCAGACTTTAGTGGGTGACATTGCCTTATGCTGCATGACTGGTCACTAATAAACAATTTAAGTCATTATGGCTTACAGTATGGGAGAGACTGTAGGTGGGAACATTAGATTGTAAGTTCCTTTGACGTTAAGCAGCGAAGAGAATGGTTTACCCTCCCTTTTAAAGTACTCCTTGGCTCTAAATAAATATAGGAAATAAATGGTTTATTAAGCATATTTGCGTAATATAAAGCACAAAAAAAAGTTTCACACTGGAACATTCATTCTTCTTAAGAACAGTCTTTGTGGTTTATCTTTCTCTTGATACTAATTGTATGGAGCAAATGTTCCCATTTTGATACACACAGTCCATTTGGCATCTCCTTGGAGGGCCAGCGACCTGTAGATGGCTTCCCAATGGAGTATAAGCATGTGCTTTGTACCTCTCAAAGGGGTCGTCCATCTTGTCATACTGTCCTATGTCACTTACATCGTTTCCAATGTTTAAAAATTATATTCTGTAAGGGATGCTGCAGCCCCTCTAAAGAAGATCACTGCTGAGCATCTTAACACAAAGTATCTGATGCACAATAAAAGAAAACATTTAGTGCAAAATCGCGTACAATGATTTTTGTCAAAATGTGCTTGAATAAACTAAAGTTTGAATCTGATTGGCTACCATGCAGAGCTACACCAGATTTTTCATTCTACAATTTTAGTAACTCAACCCCTAATGTTTATGGCGTCCCTATGGCTGGAACAATTATATCATTGAAAGGAATTCCAGTTAAGTATTAGAGAATGGTTGGAACCCTTTTCATTGCCGTGTTCTATTGAGAAGATCTCCTCTCACTTCCTGTTGGGTCTTCAACACAACTGGTGAAGTTTAATTGGTAAAGGGGTCCTCTGCATTTTATCAAATCTCATGGCTGCCTATCCCTTCCTTAGACTTGTATTCAATATGTGTGTGGGATCCAGCAAACATGCCGGTTTCATTAACATCGCTGTGGAACACAGGGTAGAACTCCCCACCCATCCAGTCAGGGGCAGGGTTCCCTATCTCCTGTAAGGAACTATCTACCCCTTGTGATGTCACTACCCTAAAACGTTAGTAAGCTACTTGGACCCTTTAAGTGTTACTAAACCCAGAACAGTAAAATCAGTCTGTATATGCAGTAAAGCACGCTTGTTATACTCACTGTGGAACCTAAGGGATTAATCCTCCACATTGTGTAATCCTCCACATTGTGTAAAAAAGGCTGTTTGATTCTGTGTTCTTGATCCTCCCCTTCTTTTACTGTCCCCAATCCATCTCCTAATAGTGCAGAGCCTTGGGGGCACTCTGCACATGCTCAGTTTGGTGTGTATTGCTCGACTTTTTTTTTGGGAGGGTGCATGTGATCAACACAGGGCCAATTAGCACTGTCCAGACAGAGGGTCAGGGGTCCTGCAGCCTCGTTGGAGAGTCAGAGGATAATGAAAACTCCTCCTTCTACAAGCTTTAACCAGTGCTCTGCCGGCCACTGATAGAATTGACAAGACTGCTATATACTGCTGATGAGAAAAGGTATTTAGCAGTTTATATTTACTAAAATAATTGCATTTCCATGTTCTATGTACTGTGGGAGACCAGATATAGTGAATGCAGGGTCCTGGGTTTAGAAACACTTTAATTATTTATTAACTAAACCAATCATTTGCTGGATTTCAAAAATACAGTCTACATGAGTTGGCTTAGCATAGCTTTAGTCATTCTAAAGAGCAGTGGCGGCCCCTAATGCAGGGTTCAGGGGCACCACCCCCCTATCCATGGGTGCGGACCCTAATCTACATGCGGGGCACCAGACACATGGCTTCAAATGGGGGTTCTGAGACCTGTTTCCCAATCACTTCTCCTTTTGGCCTAAGGGGAGGGGGGGATGAGACGTTGGGGAAGCCGCAGCCTGGCGGAAAGCGCTGCCCGCACCATAAATGGGGTAAGTGTGGGGCTGGTAACTAAACCACCGGGGGGGGCTGTGGGTGCATTGTTTGCCGCCCCTCCCCAAAAAATATACCACCAGCCACCACTGCTAAAGAGCGTTGTCGTTCTAAACCAAATAAAATCTTTTGTTTGGATCAGGGTTCTTTTTTCCTGCCACCTACAAAAAACACTAAAACTTTTATCATTAGAACAACAAAATACACAATTTCCCAATTTGCTCCCTAAAGTGGACCTACGCTCAAAATTTTGAACAGTTTTAAAAAGTTAAAGTGATTGTAAAGCCTTAGGTTTTTTTTTATGTTATACTTGCCTGCTCTGAGTAGTGGATTTGCACAGAACAGCCCAGATCCTCCTCTTCTTGGGGCCCTCTTCCGGGCTCCTAGCCCCTTCCTCCTGTCGAAGTGCCCCTACAGCAAGCAGCTTGCTATGGGGGCACCCGAGCCGAGCTGTAGCTCCGTGTGTCCATTCAAAAACGGAGCTGCGGTTTGGTCCCACTCCCTCTCTTTCCTGATTGGCTAACTGACTTTGTTGACAGCAGCAGGAGCCAGTAGTTCCGCTGCTGTGTCTCAGCCGTCCAGGACTTTCCCTCCTGATTGGCTGAGGGACTCATGGACATCGCTGGACAGAGATGGGGCTCAGGTAAGTATTAGCAGGGCTGAGGGAGGCTGCTGCACACATTAGGGCTGTGGAAATTAACTATTAATTCCTTGATTAATTGTTAATTTTTTTTTGATCAATCAAAATTCTTTTGATCGGTACTCACCTCTCCGCCGGCTTCCGGGTCTTCAGAGTTCCGTCGGAGATCCGGTGACGTCACGGACACCGGCGGGGCTGCGTCCATCTGACAAGCTCCTTTGCTGTGCCTTCATATCTGCATGCCGGTGGGACCTTACTATCTGCCACACGCAAGGGCTGTTACACTTCCCACCAACAGAAAATAGTGCTGGGGGAGGGATTTCCCCATAAATACTGGCTGTGTTGATGAGGGAATCAAGCTATATTTTCACCTTCTACCTGTGGTGGAAGGAAAGAAAATGGCATAATCTATGGGCTGCTTAAGACAGGCATTATGAAGAATTTATAGGCAGGTTATGAGGATCATACATTTTATTTGTCAACAGTAAGAAGAGAATTTCACATGACCTAAGCCTATGACAGTCATGCCATGGGCAACGACGTATGGAGAGTTTTTTAATTATAGTAAAAGTTCTGATAACATCGGCACCCACAATGCTGTGCTCCTGGAGACCACAACCGCCAGACCTGGAGATGTCCGGAGACCCTGTCATATCAACAACAAAAATCTTTCTATAAATTTATATGTGCATTTAGCATTTTTTTTATGCCAGTTGTTATTCACCTGTAAAATTTTCCTTTTATGGTTGCAAGAAAAATGTGAACCCTTTTGGAATGATATGGATTTCTGCACAAATTGGTTATAAAATGTGATCTGATCTTTATCCAAGTCACAACAATAGACAACCACAGTCTGTTTAAACTAATAACACACAAAGAATTAAATGTTATCATGTTTTGTTGAACACGCCATGTAAACATTCACAGTGCAGGTGGAAAAAGTATGTGAACTTCTAGACTAATGACATTTTTACGCGCTAATTGCAGTGAGGTGTCAGCCAACTGGAGTCCAATTAATGAGATGAGATTGGAGGTATTGGTTACAGCTGCCCTGCCCTATAAAAAACACACACCAGTTCTGGGTTTGCTTTTCACAAGAATTATTGCCTGATGTGAATGATGCCTCGCACAAAAGAGCTCTCAGAAGATCTAAGATTAAGAATTGTTGACTTGCATAAAGCTGGAAAGGGTTATAAAAAGTATTTTCAAACGGCTTGCTGTTCATCAGTCCATGATAAGACAAATTGTCTATAAATGAAGAAAGTTCAGCACTGCTGCTACTCTCCCTAGGAGTGGCCGTCATGTAAAGATGACTGCAAGAGCACAGCGCAGACTGCTCAATGAGGTGAAGAAGAATCCTAGAGTGTCAGCTAAAGACTTACAAAAGTCT
Source organism: Rana kukunoris (assembly GCA_029574335.1). NCBI lineage: Eukaryota > Metazoa > Chordata > Amphibia > Anura > Ranidae > Rana > Rana kukunoris. The sequence goes on along the minus strand of CM056057.1, from coordinate 129,165,928 downwards.
CTGGCATATGCTAACATCCCTGTTAGCGAATCTATGATACATAAAACACTAAACAAGAATGGATGGATTCATGGGAGGATACCACAGAGGAAGCCACTGCTGTCCAAAAAAAAACATTTGCTGCATGTTTACAAATTGCACACGAGCACCTGGATGTTCCACAGCAGTACTGGCAAAATATTCTGTGGACAGATGAAACCAAAGTTGAGTTGTTTGGAAGAAACACACAACACTATGTGTGGAGAAAGAGGCACAGCACACCAACATCAAAACCTCATCCCAACTGTGAAGTATGGTGGTGGGGGCATCATGGTTTGGGGCTGCTTTGCTGGGGCCTGGACAGATTGCTATCATCAAAGGAAAAATAAATTCCCAAGTATATCAAGACATTTTGCAGGAGAACTTAGGGCCATCTGTCCACCAGCTGAAGCTCAACAGAAGATGGGTGTTGCAACAAGACAACAACCCAAAGCATAGAAGTAAATCAACAACAGAATGGTTTAAACAGAAGAAAATATGTCTTCAGAAGTGGTCCAGTCAGAGTCCTGACCTCAACCTGATTGAGATGCTGTGGCATGTCCTCAAGAAAGCGATTCACACCAGACATCCCAAGAATATTGCTGAACTAAAACAGTTCTGTAAAGAGGAATGGTCAAGAATTACTCCTGATCGTTGTGCACGTCTGATCTGCAACTACGGGAAAACGTTTGGCTGAAGTTATTGCTGCCAAAAGAGGTTCAACAAGTTATTAAATCCAAGGGTTCACCTACTTTTTCACCTGCACTGTGAATATTTACATGGTGTGTTCAATAAAAACATGGTAACATTTAATTCTTTGTGTGTTATTAGTTTAAGCAGACTGTTATTGTCTAAGCAGACTGTTATTGTCTATTGTTGTGACTTAGATGAAGATCAGATCACATTTTATGTCCAATTTGTGCAGAAATCCATAACGTTCCAAAAGGGTTCACATACTTAGTCTTGCTTTTAAATGTCTATACAGTTGCAAGAAAAATGCTGAATGCTGCCATCTTGTATGTGATTTTAACAGATGCAGAGCTGCCTCTCTAGTGACACTGCAAAGTACTCACCTTCCTCCTCTTCTGGCAGCTACATAAAAGGTTATTTAGGGGGATAAAGGGAGGGGCAGAGCAGCTGGGTCAGCACAGGGAGTAATTAGACACTCCCTGAATAGGAGATGGCAATGATATGCAAGGAGGGAGGGGGTTGTGCCAGGGAACTGACTCTTCTTGGAGTAGTCACATTTTCTAGCAGGTTCAAAGGCGGTAAATAAAAATAATGTATGGAAAGAAAGAACACTGCAAGGTAGCATTTAAAATATCAGATGTTTCTGCATCCACTGTAAATAAAAATAATTCCCATCACTTTGTGTCCTGATGACAATGGTCGCCTGGACAGATATGTATTTATTGTATTCCTGCTTGGCACATTCACTCACACATATCAGTGAGTTAATGCCTTACTGATAGCTAACGGTAATCCTAAATTTTGAGTTTAGGTACATTTTATGTGTGTTGCTAACCAAGCCATTTGTAATCTTGCCACAGATTTTTGCAACACAGACAAAGCGTGATGTAACTGAGGCTTGCCAAGGTACCCCTGGGGATATGTGTACATTGTGTGTATGTCTGACGACATGCATATATATGAAACCCTGCAGCTGAGTCCTATCACGAGCCAAGTCTCCAGGGACAGGAGAGCTCTGGGAATCCTAGACATGCTAATCTCTTCATAACATCAACTTAGTCATGTCCGCCGCAAGGTGACTCAGACTGCAAAGACCACAACGCTTTTTCCTATAATCCTGCCTGTGTCGTGTCATCTATGAGCCAGCAGGGGGAAATCAGACTAATGTTAGGAAGTATGATTTTACAAAATAGCAGTAATATCAACAAAGATAGTGGGAGATTAAAGCTGAACTGACAGTTTACTCGTGCAGAGGGGGTTGCGCCTTGTTTGCAAGGGTTAACTGGTCGTTTATTCTATTTAGTCTAAAAGCAATTTTATTTACCCGATCCTCTGCTCCTCTGGCATACAGAACTCCCCCATGCTCCGGTGTCTTGTCGAGCTAGTTTCCCTATCGATATGGTTCCCTGCTTGACTGCGCAGGCACAGACGAAACCCACGGAAATCTCCGAACCTCGGGCGGCATCCAGGCTCATTCCTTGCCATCCCTGTGGATTGGAGGATGTTAAAAAAAGAGCCAGGAGGCCGAGCGAGCCATAGCGTATCTTGGTCACAGAACGGAATGAATAACAATCCCACACAGTTGCACTCACTTGTATAAAATGGGCGTGGGCAATACTATACGAACGCTGAGTTCGTAAGCCCTCAGTGTGTGGGTCTGGTCCAGTCCCCCTCTGCTTCCAAATCGTCACTTAGATAAGTACTCGGTGGATGGTGAAAATAATAGAATGGGCATACATAGCGTAATCCCATTGGGCAAATATTTATCATAAAACAGATTAAAAAACTCACATTTGGTGGATAAAAAAGTTGCAAAATGTCCACGAGCGCCGTGCTCGTCCTCCTGCTCTCAGGGAGTGATGTACCTAATGCTCCAATCCGACGCGTATCGTCACATCACAGGACTTCATCAGGGATTCAAACTAAGCCCTTGTTCCCACCAAAATACAGTGCTTATTCATAGCTATTAGCTATGAATAAGCACTGTATTTTGGTGTAAAACGTGTCAGCTCTTTTCTGCTGTGACATGTTGATGTTGTCATCTGTTTTATTATAAAGGAACATTTTTTGGAGTGCGGCCGTCCCGGTTTTTCTACACACAATTTTGCATACTATTGCAGTGCCTGCACCCAGGGGTTGGATCCTACCTTTCAGCTTCAGCTCCTTGGGACCTCTGAGCGGTTAACTTTTTCTCTAAGCCCTTGTTCCCGCTGAAGGCCGCATTCATCTTCGCCCATCTACCTTCTGGGTCTACGGACTCTGGCTCTGTGACTTGCCGGAGCCACGTGACGTCACGCGGTTGCGGCACACGGTTATGAAGAAACTACACGGGCGGCTGTTCCTTCAGAGCACACGGTGCAAGTTTAGGAGATATTTACAGTATCTATAGGTAAAACCTATTATAGGCTTACTTATAGGTACATACAATCAAGAGAAGTTTACTTCATCTTTTTTTTTTTTTTTTTTATAAATTTCTGTTTATTAAAGGTTTTTGCACAAACAATAAAACATACATCCCTTGGCCAGGTTGCCAAGTTAAACCATCGGTCAACATGACCGGGAACATGAAAAACATTGTGCCATCACAGATGGCATAAACAAAACAATGCCCTCCCTCCCCCCCCCCACTCCACTCCCCCTGCTCAGTTCCCTTCCCCACCTGCCTTAACCCAAGATCACATCAGTAAAAACATACTAGTTTACTTCATCTTTAAACTTTACATAATAGCTAAACAAAAACCTAAAAAAAAACACTGTGGTGTATAATCTGATAATCGATGAATTGACCGGTTATTGTATCGAATAATGAAAGTAATCATTCGTTGCATCCCTAGTCTCATACAGCTCCTACTCGTGTCTCATGCAGTCCTAATTGTATCTCAAGAAGTCCTAATTGTATTTCATGCAGCTCCTATCATGTCTCCTGTAATTCCTACATATGGCTTTTGCAGTCCTACTTGTGCTACTTGCAGATCATCCTTGAAAAAGTGCACCCACAACGAAATATGCATTAAAAAATACATACTGTTTCTATAGACAACAGTCCTTATTACACACACTTAAATAAAGAGGTCCATATCTCCTAGAGATTAATTTGCCAAAACCAACCCCTAACTTGTGTTCCCACATCAATTATTGCAACACGTGCTGCATAACGTTATTAAATAAAAACCACCTTGCATTGTCTTTAGGAACATGACTGCCTCTTGCATTAATTCCTGCAAAACTAATCTGGTTAATTGCCGGATCGATGGGACTCTCTGAGAAATGGCAGGCAGAAATCTGGTGGCCGCTCAAAAGGCAACAAGAGAAGGATTTACGCAAAGCATTCTCCTTGAAGGCTGAGGAGGACCAGCTAGGAAGGATTTCCTTTAAAGGTCATTATTGTTATTTTACAGATAAGTTGCAGCACCTGGAGGGCAACATGACCATCTTCTGTGTAATATGTAACCAATAGTGATCTGCTGATCAGTGTACCAACTTCCTAGCTATATCATGACTGCTGAGAAGCTTAGGCATGTCAACCCTACTTATTGAAACCAAAAAACCTTGCCACCCAAAAAGACAAAGAGACTACTTTAAGTTGGAAGTAGGGCAAGGCCACAGCTTTATTGAACATGCCAAATATAACAACCTTCAAAGTACCACATAACCATGCCAGTCACAGTTAGTCTATCCATGTTTGGTTATAGATGCTCATGGTATAAGAGGCCTGTCTCCACCCTCAGTGCAAGACGGGCATTAAAGTAAGGTGACCAGATATTTAAAATGAAATCCGGGGACATATTTTTTCTTTACTAGGAATGGCAACAATCAGCGACTCTGCTCGTCGCCTCCCGCCTCACAGCCTCTCAAGTCTCACTCTCTGGGCCCTGGCTACTACTGGATGGGGAGCAGAGAAAGATCACTCCGCCAGGGAAGGCAAGTGGCTGGCCAGGATTTGAGCCAAGACAGAAGAACATGCGAGCGGAGCTGAATGGGCATGCACCCGAAACCGAAATCCGACCAGCACATGATCAACAGAAGGGGGCACAGATAATGGAAAAAAATTAGGGCTGTTACTGATCAAAATTTTTGTGTTCGATTAATCGTTTTTTATTTTAATCGATTAATCGACTAATTTCGATTAATTATAAAGCACATACAGATCCAACTACTTTTATCTGATCTCCTTGCAGGCTGATTCCCAGTGCAACTACCAACAACTGGAAAAATGGATGGCAGGATACAAAAAACACACAAAGGCAGCGTGCTCGATAGGAATAGCATTCAATTTATAGTCTTCAAATAGGTAACAAAATAAATATTGCACTGGAGATAAAATCGATGTAGCTACATAAACTGTAAAAATGGTGCGAGTAATACCAAATGGTAGCAAAAGCAGTCATAAAAACATGTAGCAAGTATGATACTGGTATAAAAATGTGTACAACGATACCACTGCTGAATCCAGATGAGGAGGGGTTAACATCAGTCTGTTGGCATGTAGATGTCCTGTGAAGGGAACTATCACAACTCCCAGTGGATGGCTGTAGAATCTCTGGTTGACAGAGGGAAGTGATAGAGGGAAGTGTAACAGCCCTTGCCTGTGGCAGATAGTAAGGTCCCACCGGTATACAGATATGAAGGCACAGCAAAGGAGCCCTTCAGATGGACACAGCAAGCCCCGCCGGTGTCCGTGACGTTACCGGATCTCAGACGGAACTCCCTGAAGGCCCAAAAGCCGGCGGAAAGGTGAGTACCAATGAAAAGAATTTTAATCGATCAAAAAGATTTTGATCGATCAAAAAAATTAAAGATTAATCGATTAATTAAAAGTTAATTTGCACAGCCCTAAAAAAAATACAACCCCCCTATGCTAGTAGGCACGGTGGAGCGGGGGGGTGTAATTCTAATCTTTTTATTTTAATTCTGCACTGACTGTGCCATCGCCAATTCAATTTGTGCCACTCTAACTCCCTGGTTAAGTTGAAGCCCACTTAGATGTCAAGGCTCTCTTTCCTTAGGACGGGGAGGATCGAGGGGCCTTCATTGATATCCCCAGCCCATATAAACCTTATTTTGCAGATTACACTTGTTTCAGTGTTTGTAAAAAAAATCCAGACCGTCTTCTGTAGTGAAAATATAATCCATTTTATTTTTTTAACGTATGGTGACATAAGGAAAGGCGAGGTATTTGAAGGATGTTGTGTTTCACCTTGCATGCTTTTATATGAGGGAAACTAAGGTGGAATCTGGTCTGGGTTTTCTGGGTCACTTTGGTAGTGTGAGATCCAAACCAGATATGGCTTCCCACATGTGACCAATAAGGAAGAGCTGGAGCAAGAGCGACTCAGGAAGCTACCTGAGAGAGAGCAACATGTGGAAATTGGAGCTGGAAAAACTCACACTAAAATGTTTTATTACCATAACCCACCCCTTCCATATTTCTCTCATGACAGGTTTTCTTCAAAATCAACCTGTACCTGATTTTGGGTTTTTAAGCTAAACATGCAACCTAACAACAGACTCCAAAGTCTGTTACCTTCATACTGCAGACAGATTCTTCTGTGCACCTCTCTGATTTAGCTTTATTTTGTTAATGGGGTCTCACTGCTTGCAAATTTCAATTACAGTATCCAGTTAGTCTGCTTCATTGGCCAGTAAATACATTCTCATTGGACAAGTAAATACCAGTTGGTGGAGCTTAGTCAGTAACAGACCCCAGTGGAGGTTAGTCAGGAACAGGCCCCAGTGGAGGTTAGTCAGGAACAGGCCCCAGTGGAGGTTAGTCAGGAACAGGCCCCAGTGGAGGTTAGTTAATAACAGGCCCCAGTTACAAAGTGAAACTAAATCAGAGAGGTGTACTGAAGCTGCTTTATAAATATAGATGTAATAATAGACATCTTGTGTTGTCTGCTCTTATAAAGGTTTTTTAGATTTAAACGTTTAAAAAAAAGTAAGGTTCACTTTATTCCCCTCGTTTGTTACTCCTGATCTTTGAATCCACTGACTTAAACACGCACACGCTGCTGGAAGATATCAGGCCCCTGCCAAACTTTTTCTCCTATTCTTGACAGATTGATTTCATATTGTGACTATTCTGTGAAGCATCCTCTTTTTTTTTTAACCTTCCATCTAAATCTTCCTCCAGCACTTCAGCACAGATCACTGGGGAGGAAACTTATTGCACTGGGCCACCTCTACAGTTCAATCATTCATTTTTTTTTTTTTTTTTTTTAATACCAGCTACAGAACAAAAATATACAGTCAGAGGTTGAAATGTGCAATGTCAGGGGTCTGTCTGCAACCTAAAGTTATCTAAATTTTCTAAAGCTGTTTTATTGTTCCCAGTAAAGCCAGATGCAATTTTGTTCATTCATTAATCCTCACCCGGGTTTAGTGGTATTGCACTACAGTGTGACACTAATAGGACTTGCAATGAAAAAAATGATAATTTAAGGGAATATATGGTCTTTAATATTTTCTGAATAAACATGTAAAAGCTCAATGTAGATAACACAGTGAGTCAATCAGAAGCTGAGCCCAAGCATTGATCTTGCTGTTTGACAGGGATCATATGTCCCGACACCGTGGCTGTGTTTGGGTGCCGCCAGCCACAGGAAACCTGAAACTGCTGATGAGTAAGTATTATACAATTGTTCTAAGCAGTGTTAGTAGGAAGATAGCCGGGGATTCGCTATTGCTTTAACTTCTGTCTTGTAAATAGGTTATGGTGGCTTTAAATTGGACCTGTGCTTTGCCCATCCAGAACAAAACAAAAGGTTCTCTTAGCTCAGTGTTTCTCAACCTTTTTTTTGGTCTCCCATTCATCACTGTGGTGGAGGTGGAGGAACTGGTGGTGTTGTATTGTTTTTTCACTTTTTATAAGGACTGTCTTTTTGGTGTGGATTCACAGGACACTCTCATTATTCGTGTTTATATTGTGTGTGTATATATATATATGTGAAACATTGTTTTCACTGTATATTTATATATATATTTTTTTTTTAACACATTAACTGTGGATTATATTTATAAGTAGTACCCTTTTACCATAGGTAGGTGCTAGTGTAGGATTTTTGTGAGGTAAAACTGTCAGCACAGGTAAATTTAGGCTAGGCCTGCTTGTTTTGATCTGGGGGCAGGGAGTTGTTAGTGTAGCAGTGTGGGTGACCACCTATGCTTTAGTACTTGGGTGCCTCCCCTGCTTTCCGTGGATTGTTCTGGAAGAGGGGCAGGGCTAAGGTTGCAGTGACAGGCAGCTTATGTGAGAAGCCCTGACCAATCCCCAGTTGGTATTGGCAGGGGGCAGGCCTCCCTTATATGCTGAGGTAACAGCTCACTGGGGGAAGTTGTTGGGTGGGAGAAGTGGAGAATGGAGTACTGGGCAGTAGCAGGAGACAACCCCCATCTGGGGGGTGGTGCCGATCGCGAAGGAGTCCGGGAGAGCACTTCGTCCTTACACGGTAATGGATGAAGTCCTCATCTTCACGCGGTCGTAGATGAGGAGTCCTGGAACAGAGGGGCGGAGGCTGTTGGAGCGTATGTCGAGTTAAAATTCTCCATCATGGACTCTGGGCAGGAAAAGGTTGGTGAGTGGACTACAGTGGATTTCTGGATGAAGCATGCCAGGAAGTCTGGGAGGGAACTTCATCCTTGGTCATGGGTGAAATTCTCATCTTTACACGATCATAGATGAGGAGTCCTGGAACAGAGGAGAGACTGTGGGGATTGTGCCAAATCAATGCGACCTGATGGTGCAGGATTTGCAAGTCAGTAGTCCACCAATCAGTAAAATGTTAAATTACTAGGCCTCCGGGGAGAGGTACTGCAGGCCTCTGGCCTAGTAACCACACAGCAAAAACAGTCAGCATATGGGATAATTCAGAGTGATCACATAGTGAAGATGATGAGACAGGATCGAATAGTTTTACAGTGGACGTTTTGTGCAGGGGAAGAGAAGTCCTGGGAGCAATAGTCTGCAGGAGTTGGTGCAGAGGAGGAGGAGCAATAGTCTGCATGGTATAATGCAGGGGAAGAGACTGTAAATGGTAGAAGTACATCAGTTCTTCAAGGCTAAACCAATTTTACCAATGTTCACTAAATATGATGGCAAAGCATTTTGTTCTATGGGTATCTCAGATTCCCTATCCCCCAATAAACAAAACAACGCAGATGACTTGTTCATTGTCTCTGAGGTGATAGATGGAGGTCTGGCAGCGGGGTGATATGGTGGATGTTAGTAACTAGTAGCAACCAAGCGCTACAAATACACTGTTATATATTTGTTTTTCATCCCATGTTATGTAACTAAAAAGACAGCTTTCATCATTGCATCGGCTTATATACAATCTTTGGGCAATTTTTAGGCATTTTGCCAAGGCACTCCTGAAGGCACCTCGAGGCACCCTGGTTGAAAAAGGCTGGCTTAGCTGACCCCAGCTACACATACTCCTCTTCCTTTTGCTCTGCTGTCACATTATTTGGTTGTTGGTAGCATAGAGACAGACATAGTACTTCCAAATACGCATGTGTCTCACCCCCATTCCTCTCATTTGAAAGCTCAGCTGATTGGCTACTCATTCATCTAGTGCTATCATGTGAACTTGAGCAGAGAGTCCTAAGTTGTGACTTAGGGCTTCCTCTCCTCTGTCCTGGCAGCCTAAAAGAGTGTTAAGGTATGTGCTGCTGTGGACGAGGCATTTGATTACAGTAAGGATCTGCTATATTCTATATGAAACCTATTTAAATTAGTATGCAGTACTATTGAAATCTTTTTATTTTTTCTAGGATTCTGGCAACAGCCGGCACAGACTTTGACCTGCGAACGTTGAGAGCGGTGAGAGTACTGAGACCCCTGAAACTCGTCTCTGGGATCCCCAGTAAGTGATAATGCATCATTCTCTGTAATACATTGCATAGAAGTAAAGAAAACCTCTTGGAGTGGAGATGAACAAGCCGCCACCACCACTGACTTAAATGTGCAAGACACAGGGCTTTCATATATACTTTTATTACCACTTGTTAGCCCAAAAGAGGTATACAGGCATTAATTTCCAATGTCAATGTCTGCCTGACAGATGCCCAGCTGTTTCTACACTCACAAGTCCCTATCACATCTTGGAAGATATACTGCCTAGTTAATTACACTCATTGGACCTTCTTGTCCAGTTTATGTAGCCCATCTGTATATACACTCCATGGTGCCTGTCATGCCATGGGAAAAATAGTCCATTCTAAGGTGCCCAGTTGTATCTACATTCCCTGGTCCCTGTCACCCTATGGCAGATATACTGTCCAGCTTATAGACATGTGCATTCGTTTTCGTTAGAATGCATTTTCGTCCGAAAATCTGTTTTTTTCGTTATCGTTTTAACAAGCGATAACAAAAGCGCAAAAAACGAAAACCGAAAGATCCGACATAAAAAATGCTTTATTTTTGTTTTCGTTGCGGTAAAAATTTCGATATAGAGAGATTCGACATTATAGGGAAAAGATTTGACATTATAAGGAAAAGATTTGACATAATAGGGAAATGATTCGACATTATAGAGAAAAGATTCGACACTATAGAAATAATAGATTCGACATTACATAGATTAGATTTCGATTTATGAGAAAATAGATTCTACATTATTACTAGTCATACAACATTAGAATTCTTGTAGGCGGAATATTCAAACGGAAATGTACGTTTCGACGTAAAGATTCGACGTTCCGTTGAATATTCTTTTGACCATTCGACAGAAACCAAGTATTATTGGATTTTTGGACGAAAGCTATTTCCCAACGAAAAACTAAATAAATCAAAACGATTTTCGGGAGTAACTAAATAAATGTATTTTCCAAACGAATATGAAAAAAACGAAACAAAATATTCCAGTCTGCACATGTCTACCAGCTTATAGTACCCAGCTTTATCTACATTCCCTGGTCCCTGTCACCCTATGGCAGATATACTGTCCAGCTTATGGTACCCAGCTGTATCTACATTTCCCACTCTTCAAAATATACAGTATACAGACCACAATTTCCAATACTCCTGTCTGCCTGACAGATGCCCAGCTGTATATGCACTCACCAGTCTCTACTACTCCATGAAAGGTGTACTGTCCATTTTATGCTGCCAAGTTGTAGCCACATCCCTTGGTCCCTACAGTAGGTGACTGGGATATTGTGTCAATCTCGCTCCCTTTCTCGGCGAGATTGACCACCTACGAGCCCCATCGCGGGAGCCAGCGCCGAGCTGGCTTGCCGCGATGGAGAGCGAGCGCGTCATAGAAGCGACGGGGATCCGACGCGGATTCCCGCCAATTCTACACGTGGGCGGAGTTATGAATCCTGAAGGAGAAATCCCCGCCGGATTTTTAAAGAAAAATCCGGCATGGGTTCCCCCCTCAGGAGCATAACGGGCCCTTAGGTCGGTTACGGGTTGTAAGGAGACCCCCTACGCCGAAAAAACGGCGTGGGGGTCCCCCCACAATCCATAACAGACCCGTATCCAAAGCACGCCGGCCGGCCGGTCAGGAAGGGAGTGGGGGCGAGCGAGCGCCCCCCCCCCTCCTGAGCCGTACCGGGCAGCATGCCCTCAACATGGGGGGGTCAGGTGCTCTGGGGTAGGGGGCGCACTGCGGCCCCCCACCCCAGAGCACCCTGTCCCCATGTTGATGAGGACAGGGCCCCTTCCCGACAACCCTGGCCGTTGGTTGTCGGGGTATGCGGGCGGGAGGCTTATCGGAATCTGGAAGCCCCCTTTAATAAGGGGGCCCCCAGATACCGGCCCCCCACCCTAAGTGAATGAGTATGGGGTACATTGTACCCCTACCCATTCACCTGCAAAACAAAAGTTTAAACACAAATAAACCACACAGTGTATTGAAATATTTTATTAGTTGGCCGCCGGGGGGGGGTGTGTATGATCGCTTTTAGAAAAGCGCCCCCCTCCGGCGGGCTTCTGTGGGGGGGTGGGTGCCGCCGTCTGGTTCTTTTCCGCCGCCGGGGGGGGCGCTTTGATAAAAGCGCCCACCACCCGGCGGGCTTCTTTCGACGTCTTCGGCGGCTGGGGGGTCTTCTCCCACTCTCCGGGGTCTTCTCCCGCTCTCCGGGGGTCTTCTCCGCTCTCCGGGGGTCTTCTCCGCTCTCCGGGGGTCTTCTTCTTCTTCAGGACTCGCCGCCGCTATCTTCGTGTGTTAGCTCAATTACTAGCGGCGGCGGTCCCCTCTTCTGCGACGTCGGCGTCTTCTTCTTCTTCTTCTCCTTCTTCTGCTGTCCAGATGTTGACGCGACGCTTCCTCCCGCTGTTATGCCCGGCGCGCGGCTCGCAGCGAAATATATAGGCCTGTCTTGTGACGTCGCAGTCCCATCATGCTCCGGTAGGTATCACGTGGTACCTACCGGAGCATGATGGGACTGCGACGTCACAAGACAGGCCTATATATTTCGCTGCGAGCCGCGCGCCGGGCATAACAGCGGGAGGAAGCGTCGCGTCAACATCTGGACAGCAGAAGAAGGAGAAGAAGAAGAAGAAGACGCCGACGTCGCAGAAGAGGGGACCGCCGCCGCTAGTAATTGAGCTAACACACGAAGATAGCGGCGGCGAGTCCTGAAGAAGAAGAAGACCCCCGGAGAGCGGAGAAGACCCCCGGAGAGCGGAGAAGACCCCCGGAGAGCGGGAGAAGACCCCGGAGAGTGGGAGAAGACCCCCCAGCCGCCGAAGACGTCGAAAGAAGCCCGCCGGGTGGTGGGCGCTTTTATCAAAGCGCCCCCCCCGGCGGCGGAAAAGAACCAGACGGCGGCACCCACCCCCCCACAGAAGCCCGCTGGAGGGGGGCGCTTTTCTAAAAGCGATCATACACACCCCCCCCCGGCGGCCAACTAATAAAATATTTCAATACACTGTGTGGTTTATTTGTGTTTAAACTTTTGTTTTGCAGGTGAATGGGTAGGGGTACAATGTACCCCATACTCATTCACTTAGGGTGGGGGGCCGGTATCTGGGGGCCCCCTTATTAAAGGGGGCTTCCAGATTCCGATAAGCCTCCCGCCCGCATACCCCGACAACCAACGGCCAGGGTTGTCGGGAAGGGGCCCTGTCCTCATCAACATGGGGACAGGGTGCTCTGGGGTGGGGGGCCGCAGTGCGCCCCCTACCCCAGAGCACCTGACCCCCCCATGTTGAGGGCATGCTGCCCGGTACGGCTCAGGAGGGGGGGGGCGCTCGCTCGCCCCCACTCCCTTCCTGACCGGCCGGCCGGCGTGCTTTGGATACGGGTCTGTTATGGATTGTGGGGGGACCCCCACGCCGTTTTTTCGGCGTAGGGGGTCTCCTTACAACCCGTAACCGACCTAAGGGCCCGTTATGCTCCTGAGGGGGGAACCCATGCCGGATTTTTCTTTAAAAATCCGGCGGGGATTTCTCCTTCAGGATTCATAACTCCGCCCACGTGTAGAATTGGCGGGAATCCGCGTCGGATCCCCGTCGCTTCTATGACGCGCTCGCTGGAATGTACTTTTACTATTCCAGCGAGTGCGAGATGTCGGCAGCCTGTCGCCGAGATTCAGCGCGATGCTGGCGTGCTGAAAACACATTCTCGGCGGCAGGCACTGTAACTCCCATGACGGATAAACTGTCTAGTTTAAGGTGCCCAAATACAGTACAGACCAAAAGTTTGGACACACCTTCTCATTCCAAGAGTTTTCTTTATTTTCATGACTATGAAAGTTGTAGAGTCACACTGAAGGCATCACAACTATGAATTAACACATGTGGAATTATATACATAACAAAAAAGTGTAAAACAAATGAAAATATGTCATATTCTAGGTTCTTCAAAGTAGCCACCTTTTACAGCAGACACATCTCTAGAACAACTGTTACGAGGAGACTGTGTGAATCAGGCCTTCATGGTAGAATATCTGCTAGAAAACCACTGCTAAAGAAAGGCAACAAGCAGAAGAGACTTGTTTGGGCTAAAGAACACAAGTAATGGACATTAGACCAGTGGAAATCTGTGCTTTGGTCTGATGAGTCCAAATTTGAGATCTTTGGTTCCAACCACTGTGTCTTTGTGCGATGCAGAAAAGGTGAACGGATGGACTCTACATGCCTGGTTCCCACCGTGAAGCATGGAGGAGGAGGTGTGATGGTGTGGGGGTGCTTTGCTGGTGACTCTGTTGGGGATTTATTCCAAATTGAAGGCATACTGAACCAGCATGGCTACCAGAGCATCTTGCAGCGGCATGCTATTCCATCCGGTTTGCGTTTAGTTGGACCATCATTTATTTTTCAACAGGACAATGACCCCAAACACACCTCCAGGCTGTGTAAGGGCTATTTGACCAAGAAGGAGAGTGATGAGGTGCTGCGCCAGATGACCTGGCCTGTTTTTTTTCCCCAGCCTTTCTTTCTACCCTGTTTCCCTGAAAATAAATCAGTGTCTTATATTCATTTTTGCTCCCAAAGATGCGCTAGGTCTTCTTTTCAAGGGATGTCTTATTTTTCCATGAAGAAGAATAGGGTACACATTTATTGTTGAACAAAAAAACGGAAATGTATTACCTGTATACAAAGCGGGGGGGATCAAAATGACACAGGAGAATCAGAGGTGGGATTACCATTTTAGTAACCCCTTCAGATCCCCTTGTGTCATTTTGATTCCGCCCTCTGATCCTACTGTGTCATTTTAAGTGATTCCCCCACCCCTGTGCCAGTGGACACCTTCACCAGACATCCCCCCCACCCCTTTATCAGACATTTCCCCTCAGTTACCCCTGTGTGTCCAAACAATGTTCCCAACTCCTGCTCCACGCTACTCTAATTGTGAGTCGGCCAGACTCCTTCAGGGCAGATCGAGCAGCAGACGGCAGCTTGACCTAGAGGCGGCGTGAGCCCTCTGATGAAAAGAGACCATGCACTTCCTGTCTGCTCTGTCTGCGCTTCGGCCAATAGTGAGATGCGCGGTGGTGGCCGCCGCTATGATCCAGGGTACAGAGTTATGGTAGCTTCGGGGAGGGGGGCGGGCCTTATTATCAGGATGCCTTTTGTTTGGGGGAGGCCCTATTATCGGGAAGGTCTTATTTTCAGGGGATGCCTTATAATTCAGCGAGAGGCAAAACTGTAAGTAGGTCTTATTTTCGGGGGATGTCTTACTTTCGGGGGAAACAGGATATGTGGAATTTTATTTTCCTCAATGATTTCAATGAAAATTCTTTGCTTCGCCACTGCTTGAGACGATCTCTATATAGCAGCTATTTGGATCAGAGTTTACTCCTTTATAGTCTTGCTTTGGAGGCCATACCTGGACCCTTATGGACTGGATTTGTGAGACTAACCTGGAATGTGACTCTCAGGCACATGGCTCTGAATTGTGGGGCTATCCAGACCTAAGTGTACTGTGTTTACTGCTGAACACTTTCCAGGTCCCAAGCCATGGCACAGCCCCAAGTGTAAACCTCTAAAGACTCCCTTAGTGAGTAAGGCTGATTAGGCTGAAGCACCAAGAGCTACCTTAGTGTTTGCACTGATGGGTGCCTTTTCACCAAGGTACAGAATAAAAGCATAAGGACTGAGCGATTACATCAACCACTGGGTGCTTTATTTCCTGCCATTTATCTGGGAGGAAGCACAGTCTTGCTCCTGCATCTATAACACCATGTGTTTTCTCTGTGTCTAGCCTGCTTCCAGTCCTAGCCTATAGGGACCTAGTTACCTCTGGCCACCTAAAACCCTTATCAACATCAACTGCCTGCCTGGGTTATTGAGTACTTGAATCCTTGTCTCACTTTGGTCTCAGTTGTTTACGACTGTGTGGATGCAACATGTCTTTGCTAAGGCACACAGAGGACAGTCCAGGTCCTCTGGGTTTTTAGGAGCATTTACTCTGCATCTCCAGACGGAACTGAAACCTGTGACCACTATTGTTATACAGTCATCTTCAGTAGAAATGTGAAAAGCACTCTGTTTGGCTGAGATGTTGATTCTGTATCTATGAAGAATCTGACTTAAACTTTCAGGGAAATTGTTTGTTTGTTCAGACCTACTCTTGACACAGGCGAACCCTACCATCACTGACCGTCCTTTGGTTCTGCACAGAGCATAGGTACTTCCTAGGCCTGTCCGGTTTCCTGGTACTCTGGAACTCATTGTCTCTGTCCAAGTCCTAACTTTATGTTCCTTCCAGACGCCTACTTCCTTCAGAAGAAGAACCCATATAATTGGACACTGTTTTTTTCCCTGGTACTCCCTAAAAAACGCAATCTTGTAAAAAAAACATTTACATGTCCCCCATATGTACAGTTTTATTTTTCAGCTTGGTATTTTTTTAGAAAAACGAATAAATGTTCACATAGAATAGAACCAAACTATAATGGCCATGGTGGCTGGGTGGGGTTGGAAACTTGGGCACTTATACCCATCTGCTAGAGTTTAAAGAGGCTGGTTTCAGCATAAGTAAAATGCATAAGTAAAATGTTGACATGGAGTGGATAGACTTATAACTCTTATCTTCTGTCTACGCAGGCCTCCAGGTGGTGTTAAAGTCGATCATGAAAGCGATGGTCCCTCTGCTGCAAATTGGATTGCTGCTGTTCTTTGCTATTGTCATGTTTGCCATCATCGGACTGGAGTTCTACATGGGGAAGTTTCACAAGACATGTTTCTCTCGTGATACAGGTGAGGGGCAGTTGTGTGGTGGTGGAGTTGGAGGCAAAAATAAAGAGAATGCTAAAGATGTGCACAAACCAGAGCGACATTATCATAAATGAACCCATTCCCCGCTGTCCAAACATAGAATTGATCCTGTGTATCACCCCTGTACAGGAGGAATGGAGTTTCGGACAACGCCACAAAAAGTGTATTTGGTCACCATGGTCCCTCTTACACCTTGTGCAAGTACAATCTGATCTAAGGCCCATCAAGTAGTCTATGAGGAGTACAATAAACCCTTAGAAGGAGATACAGTTGAGTTAACCTTTACAAAACATTTAATGAGCACGTGAACACAGCCTAAAAGGCTTTCTCGCACTCTTCACCCACCAAATGACCAACATCCCTTTCCTAATGATCCATCACTCTGAAAGGATGCCGAATCAGTTAGGACTGTAGAAGCATGACATAACTTTGTGAAATTAATCCTTTGGAGGCCTTGGCATCCCTGGTGAGACTGAATATCGTAGTGGCCTACAAGGGCCATTTCGAGGAATTACTCTATGCCTTAACTGCGTGCTGCAGCTGCATATAATACAATTGCATACACTGTGGTACATTGAACTTACTTTGTAATGCAGGAAATGTCAGAAGTGCCCGTTATTGAATATTTGTTTAAGATGTGTTAATTCATATGCTGACCACCTAGCACCACACTGCAATTTCACCAGTTCCATATAAGTGTCATTACACTAGATGGGGCTATATTCAGTGTAGCCTGTTACCTTCTGAATGTATTTGGTCTTGTTCCAAACCGTCTGAATGAGATTATATGTTGGGTATCTCTGCGGTAATCCGAAAGCTTGCACTTCAAGGGCCAGTACTACAGATCTACTACGTGTGGTGTCATACATCACCACCATGGATGAACTGCACCCTGTTTCATCTATACTATTACCGATGAAGTCGATGGTTCCTATGAGGTGTTGTAACTGAGCTGCTAGATAATACAATCATGGCTTGGGCAAGGCCAACCAACCATCCCTGTTGGAACACAGTGATATTTGGTAGTGGCTTTAGCTGCTGGCAATAATTGCATCCTAAAAATCTGACATGCCGGCTGTACCCAGGTCGATCGATGGATCTACTTTGGTGCAATCAGCCTGCCCAAACATGGTTTGAATCTCAGGCCAGTCTCTGCTGAACTGTCTATGGCTGGCTTAAACAACAGTGTAACATTGGATAACATTAAAAACAATTTCCACAATAGCCAACAGGACTTGATCTTGACATACTCGCTCAACAAAAATCTGCCGTGGATGTTTTTTTCTGATCAGAAACTTTAACAGCCGTCTTCTGGCAGCATTTCTTCTGCCTTGTTATAATTACAGCTCATATCTGAAACTCTTGTGTCTTAATGGAAATCTCAATGACGGCTCTGTTGCAGCCGATGGCAGCTTCTTTCATTGCCCCCTTTGTCTAATATTTCCAGCTTTGAAAGTAGAGAATGACCTCCAGGAAATGAGAGAAGCTATCTCCGAGAAGCTGGCCTTGCCGTTTCCAGCGCAAGTTTTCAGATCAAGCGAGCTTAGAGCCCGATGTCAGGCCAAGTTAATAACTTTTTTTTTGCCGAACGGCATATGCGAGCGAGTCGAGTTTTTACCTTTAGAAATGAGAGTAATTAGAGATAATCCGCTGATGCGTTCTCCTCGCGATTCTTCTAATGTTATGGCAGAATCTGTGCCAAGGCTTAAACGGATTATCCCCCCATGTTTCTCGTTGCTCCACTTTCTCCACTATAAACAATATTTTGTACCAGCAAAGTTATTGTCATTTCTTGATCTGCTCAAGGACAAATAGAGGCCTTTGTTTAAAGGTTAATTTTAAGACATGCTTCTTTGGACCATGATGCAGTCAATGACAAGGGGCAGAGTAAGAACAACTGCTGTGTAGGCACTTCAGAGACCTAGCTATGACTGAGCTCATTTAAGAGTTTGTCTTCAGTTACCATAATGGTGCAGGCTTATTGAGGAAAGGTTCATTGCTCAAATTTGCTGCCCAGAGAGTTGCTGCCCTGTTAATTGCTTGACGTCACGTTGATAATAAAGGCTACCAGCTCCTGAGTGTTCTTAACCACTTGCTTACTGGGCCCCCCTCCTGCCCAGGTGAAATTTCAGCTTCCGGCACTGCGTCGCTTTAACTGACAATTGCGCGGTCGTGCGATGTGGCTCCCAAACAAAATTTACGTCCTTTTTTCCCCACAAGTAGAGCTTTCTTTTGGTGGTATTTGATCGCCTTGCGCTATAAACAAAAAAGAGCGGCAATTTTGAAGAAAAATACAATATTTTTTACTTGTTGCTATAATAAATATCCCAATTAAAAAAAAAAAAACATTTTTTTTCTCAGTTTAGGGCGATACGTATTCTTCTACAAATTTTTGGTAAAAAAAAAAAATCGCAATAAGCGACTGGTTTGCGCAAAAGTTATAGCGCTTACAAAATAGGGGAGAGAATTATTTTTTATTATAATTTTTTTTACTAGAAATGGCGGCGATCTGCGATTTTTATTGGTACTGCGACGTTATGGCGGACACATCAGACACTTTTGACACATTTTTGGCGGCATTCACATTTATACTGCGATCAGTGCTATAAATATGCACTAATTACAGTATAAATGTGACTGGCATTGAAGGGGTTAACACTAGGGGGTGAGGAAGGGGTTAAATGTGTATCCTAGGTGTGTTCTAACTGTGGGGGGAGGGGGGGTGACTGGGGGGGTGACCGATCTGTGTCCCCATGTAGGAAGGAACACAGATCGGGCTCCTCCTCTCCAGAGAAAGGACGATGTCTCTGTGTAAAACGGCAATGAGAGATGATCTATGAGATCATCTCTCATTCGCCCACAGATCGCATCGCAAACGGCCACTCTGATTGGCCGTTCGCCGCGATCTGTGATTGGCCGTGTCCAAGGGACACGGACAACACAGGGCTTCCCCGCAGCGCGCTCTACAGCGCGCGCTGGGAACGCCCAAAGGAGATGCCGTCAAATGACGGCATGTTGGATATTCAGACCCGCGCTGTTGCCGTCATTCGACGGTAGCGCGGGCCTGAAGTGGTTAAAAGATCATTCACCCAAAACCAGTATTGCTTTTAGTGGATGCTGGAGAGTTAAGAGATGGAAGGAACTGGCAGGTGGTTTAAGTTATCTATAGATGAGATCTCTACAATTAGATCTGTTGGGATCTTCACACCAGGAATTATGTCAGGAAGTTCATGCTGCTTTAGTATTTTCAGACATAAATGGAACCAATGGCTATTCAGGTCACCACCAGGCTTCACTTGTAAATAAATATAAATATTTGCAGTCCAAGGACCATGGCTATGGAACGCTCTACTCACAAACATCCGCATGGAAGAAAATCATTGGGCCTTCAGGAAAAAACTTAAGACTCATCTCTTCTGAAGGATCAGGATGACACTGGATGGAAATAAGCGCCTTGAGGGGATTTAGTTCGCATTTGTATCCCTATACAAGTTATTTACTCACTCAGCACTAAATATATTGTAATGGCAAGAGGCGGTGATGTGTGCTGGTTGGTCCATTGATGCTGGCTGCCGGGAGATCTGTTGCCATCTATTGTTGAGGGAGGGGTCTATTGGTGCTGGCTGCTGGGAGATATATTGTTGTTGGCAGGGGTTCATTGTTCCTGGAGTTAATGTTACTGGGGGGCTTGTTTTGTTTCAGGGGGTCTATTGTTACTGGCTGCAGGGGATCTATTTTACAGTTTTTTTTGTTTTTAATACCAAAGTCCATGCAAATGACTTAGCACCACAAATTGTTTTCTATAAAAATTTGTGGTACTGGGAGGTGGGTAGAGGGTGGAACCAAGAGACTGTGTTTAGAGGTGGATAGGATATGGAGAAAAAGAGCGACTTAGCAGGGGGGGGGGGGGGGTGAGTACCTGAACCCATTCTTTGAGAAATAAAGCCCTGGGGAGGACTGACTCTCTTATAAAATATCTAATTACATAGGGCTGTGTTAATTGATAGCATTCCTTCCTTTCACCTTCCAAAACTGTATATTACTGAAAAGAAAATGCCAATAAAGCCTAATCTATACATAAATGAAAAAAAGATAACAAAATGTTGCATTTTATTCCAGGTGAGCCCACTGGTGATTTCCCATGTGGGGACGAGCCCCCGGCCCGGACGTGTAATAACGAGACTTCAGTGTGTCGCCTGTATTGGAAAGGGCCGAATTTTGGCATTACCAACTTTGACAATATCTTGTTTGCGGTCTTGACGGTGTTCCAGTGCATTACCATGGAAGGCTGGACTGACATTCTGTACAATGTAAGTAGCAGAAAAATCTACAATTTGTCTTTCAAATTAAGGAAGATCTAAACCCTAACTCAGTGACTGCGTTTGATGGCATGGCACAGTGGTGACAATTGATAGCACAGTGGCTGCATTTGATGGGCACAGTGGCTGCATTTTATGGGGACATTGAGGCTGCAATTGTTTTTTTTTGTTTGCGCCCCCTCAAAAATTTTGAGCACCAGCCGCCACTGGCTATAGTCATTCCCCAGGGGTGCATGTGACAGGGAGACAATGCAGGAACACAGCTAGGAGACAGTTGTCACACTTCAATAGGAAGTGCCTGAACAAGAACATTTGTGCCAGGATCACCAGTTATTGATTTTTAATATAAAATGAAGATTAAAAAGGATTGGAAATGGCATTTGAAATAACATGAACATGTTAAATCTTACATGAGATGTTTGTGATTTTATTTAGATCCACCTTAAAATGCTTGTAAAGGCAGAAAGTTTTTTACCATTGGCTCCTGCTGCTGTCAATCACAATCAGTGAGCCAATCAGGTGAACACACAGAACCATGGGTCGGGAGCGCACCTGCCTGGATGCTTCCAGTATGAGGGAGGAGCCAGGAGCACCCAGCATAGGACCCGAGAGGAGGATACAGACTGCTCTGTGCAAAACCACTGCAACAGAGCAGGTAAGTATAACGTGTTATTTAAAAAAAAGAAAAAACAGGGCTTTAATATCACTTTAAACTTTTTTATTTGAAAACACTTTGTAAATAATATAAGATGTACAACATTTAAAGCAGAGATTAAAGTCTTGTGTAGAAAGAAAATAATTCTAGATTGATTTCTAATGGAGAGCGGATATCGCTATCTTCTTTCCATTATACAGTATTTCTCAATCCCACAATATAACACTGTTTCCTTATCCTGTGGCCAGCAATTGGCAGCTAGTTCATAAAATGCAGGCTGCAGTATGTCCGTGAACAAATCCAGTACTACACAAACTGCAAGAAGGTATAAAAACCTTCTGCCGCCCCAGCCCCCTTAATACTTATCTGTGCCCCTCTTGATCCAGCAATGTCCATAAGAGGCTTGGCTCACCGGGGACTCACTTTTCTGATTGGATTTTGGCAGCAACGGGAGTCATTGGCTCCCACTACTGTCAGTCACAGCCAGTGAGCTGATCAGGAGATAATGGGGTGGGAACGAGCAGTGGCTCCATGTGTGGGTGAACACACAGAGTCATAGCTTGTGAGTGAGCCTGCCTGGGTGCCCCCAGAGCAAGCTGCTTGCCATGGGAGCACCCGGCAGGAGGGAGGGGCCAGGAGTGTCGGCAGGGACCCGAGAAGAGGAGGATCTGGGCTGCTCTATGCAAAACCATTACACAGAGCAGGCAAGTATGACATATTTTAGAAAAAGAAAAAACAAGACTTTAATATTGCTTTAATGCAACAGAGGGGATTCCATGATTGGAGCAGAGCCAGCCATGTGACTTTAACAGATCATGTAATTAGGATTTCCTCCCCACTTTTTTACAAACTGCCATTCTTTTCTTTTTGCAGTCTACTGACTATACCGCTGCTTTGAAACCTAAAAAAAAAAAAGTTTTAAATGTTTAAGAAATTATATTTATACTGCTGCTTTTTAAATGTACAATTTTAAAGAAATTGTCCATTTTTAATTTGTATATGAAATAGTAATGGCCCATAGCTCAGTTGTAAGCTTAGAAAAAATATACACACACAGTCAAGGTGCTCCAGGGAGGTCCTATGAAAACAGTCCTTGGAGTGTGGGGTAGATTCACTAACCATAGCCCAGGTTCCGCAGGAGAAAGGAAATCAGGAAAAGGAAAAAGGAAAAGGAAACCAGTAAAAATCATGCTTTAATCAAGACATCTACTATTTTCATTAAAGTATGATCTTAATTTCCTTGTCTCCTCTGGATCATGGGCTCTGGTTAGTGCGTCTACCCCACACAGTCCATTCCACAGAGTTTTCAGAGGACCTCCCTGAAGTGTCTTGACTGTGTGTTTTTGTATATTGTTTTTACCACTATCCAAGTGGTCACTCTGAGGACACCCAGACAAGTCCACATACCAGGCTTTGCACCTTTCTCTGGCTGCTGATTAGTGTTGAGCGGAATACGCCATATTCGATTTTGCGATATTGCGTGAATATATAAAAGAATATTTGCGAATATTCGCTAATATCGAATATTCGTGATATTTTATCCAAAAATTTTTTTGGATAATATCGAATACTCGAATATGCAATATTCGTAGCGAATATTCGCAATACTACTGCTGATATGGATCCACATTGTGATAATGTAATATAGCGCCTTACATTCTTTTATATTATAACTCTAGCCCTTTGTAAAAAAAAATATTGCACGGTGTCTCCATATCCGTTACTATACATGTGCAGGAAATTGAATGACGCATGGGACAAAATGTTATAACAGAACAGGTTTGATTTAGTAGCTTGTCCCCAATATAAACTTGGGCCTTTTTTGTGTTGTTGCTTTATGAACTATGCTGATCAAGTAGAAGGGTAGGCACAGACCGCCAAAATTTTTTTTTACAAGTAAAGTCAGTCTACATACCCTTCAAATCACCAATTAATTGTAGAGGAATTAAAAAAAAAATTCCTTGAGGCTGGATTCACACTTGTGGTGTGAATTTCATCTCTTATCTCTGCAGAGAGATAAGAGAACTGTTCAGCAGATCAGCTCCGTTTTAGATGCGAATTTGGAGACCTGGGAGAGGGGAGGGGGAGGGGAAGGTGTATTGAGGTGAATGAGACAAATCCTGAAGAGAAATTAACACATCTGCGAATCAGATGGCTGCCCATAGAAGATAATAGACATGTGCATTTCGTTTCGTTTCTAATTCGTTTTTTAATGAAAATTCGTAAATTCGTAATTTTTTTATTTCCGAATTTTCGGACTTCCGAAAATTTCGAATTTCCGAATTTCGGATTTTTCGGAATTCCGAAAATGTGAATTTCCGAATTTCGGAATTTTCGTATTTCCGAATATTCGTATTTCCGAAAATTCGAATATCGGAATTTTCGTATTTCCGAAAATTCCAATTTCCGAATTTTTTAATTTTCGAATTTTGAATTTCCAAATTTTTGTATTTCCGATTTGTTTAATTTCCGAAGTTTCGTATTTCCGAATTTCAGATTTTCGGAAATTTGGAAATACGAACATTTTTAGTTTTTTTTTTTCGATTGTTTTAATTTTCGAATTCCGAATTTTTCATTTTTCGAAAATTCGAATTATTAATTTTCTATTTTTCGAATATTCTAATTTTTCATATTCAAATTTTTCATTTTCGAATTTTCACATTTCGGATTTCGAATATTCGAATTTTCGAATTTTTTATTTTTCGAAATGTCGAATCTTTAATTTTCGAAATTTTGAAATTTCGAATTTCGAATTTTTCAATTTTCGAATTTTCGAATTTTCGAATTTTTCAATTTTCGAATTTCGAATTTTTCATTTTCGAAATTTCGAATTTTCAAATTTTTCATTGTCGAAATTTAGCATTTTTGAATTTCCAATTTTTGAATTTTCGCATTTCGAATTTTTCAATTTCAAATTTTTTCATTTTTCGAAATTTCGAATATCCCAATTTTCAAATTTTTTATTTTTCGAATCTTTCATTTTCGAAAATGAAAAATTCGAAAAATAAAAAATTTGAAAATGAAAAATTCGAAAACTCGAAAATTAAATAATTCGAATATTCGAATTAGAGAATTCGAAAATTGAAAAAATTTGAAAATTCCAATTTCCGAATTTTGAATTTCCAAATTTTTGTATTTCCGAATTGTTTAATTTCCGAATGTTCCCGATTTTCGGAAATACGAACATTTTTAGTTTTTTTTTTTAATTTTCGATTTTTTTAATTTTCGAATTTTTTAATTTTCAAATGTTTGAATTTTTTAAAATTTTCATATTCAAATTTTTCAATTTTGAATTTTTCATTTTTCGAAATTTCGAATTTCCCAATTTTCCAATTTTTTATTTTTCGAATTTTTCATTTTCGAAAATTAAAAATTCGAAAAATGTGAAAATTCGAAAATTAAAAATTCGAAAATTAAATAATTCGAATATTCGAATTAGAGAATTCGAAAATTGAAAAAATTTGAAAATTCGAATTTTCGAATTATTTAATTTTCGAATTTTCGAAATTTCTAATTTTCGAATTTCGAATTTCCAAATTTTTTATTTTTCGAATTTTCGAAAAATAAAAAAATTACGAAAATTCAAATATTCTAAATTTCGAAATTGTAACATTAAAAAATCTAAAGTTCGAAAATCTAAAATTCGAAAATGGGAAATTTCTGAATTTTTCGAATTTAATTTCCGAAAATTATTTTTTTTTCATTTTCGTTTCATTCGTTTTTTTTCCGGAAATTTCGTTTTTTCCGTTTTATTCGTTTTTTTGCATTTTCGGAAATCCGAAAATTCCGAATTTTCGAATTTCCCGAATTTACGAAAAAAGCAAAAAAACGAATAAAACGGAAAAAAAATATTTGTTCGATCTTCCCGAATTTACGAATTTCCGAAAAAAAATTAAAAAAACGTATGAAACAAAAACGAAAACATTTTTTTTTTCATTTCCCGAATTTCCGAAAAAATTAAAAAAACGAAAATAACATAAACGAAAAAAACGAATTTTTTGGCAGTAATGGGCGTGAATTTGCACCTGAGCCGCACCGCAATGCCTAGAAAATGCACATGTTTTTTCGGCAGTGCGAATGCATCGCACATATGTGAACCAGCCTCATTAAAAACAATGTATTTAGAAATGTTCTGCAAATTGGATGAAGTTTAATCCGCTTTCAAATAGCGTCCTAGGAGTCTTTGGATCCAATTCAGGTGCAAATTCGGAACTTAAAGTGGATGTAAACCCAAAAATGTTTTTATTTATTTTTTGATGTCACAATGTAGAGTATAATATTTCCTATCATCTGTGCCCAGTCTTGCCACACAGAGTTAATCCAGCTCTGAGCAATCCTCTTTTATTGTTCAGTGAAAATTAACAGACTTCCAGATAAAAACCTGTCTAAATAAAAAGTCCTTTTCTCTTTCCTTGCTTTGAGTAACAGGTTATTTACATATCTAGCTTGGACATGTTTACCATGTCACTCAAAGCAAGGAGAGAGGAACGGACTTTTTATTTAGACAGGTTTTTATCTGGAAGTCTGTTAATTGTCACTGAACAATAAAAGAGGATTGCTCAGAGCTGGACTAACTCTGTGTGGCAAGACTGGGCACAGATGATAGGAAATCTTATACTCTACATTGTGACATAAACAAAAACCAAACCAGTGCACAGGGACGCACCGGACCCCAGACATTACCCCAGCCTTAAAATTACTGGATAGAGCAAATGCCAGCTCACTTCACCAATTCCGAAAAGGACTCAAAAATATACCCCAAAACCACTGGGGGTGAGGGACATGTGGAATCCATTATTTGTATCGTATACTGAAAAAGAACGCGGTAAAATTGAAGACTTTTATTGCACACTGTTATTGCTTGGTTATGTTTAATATGCACCTGCTATTCAGTTTTGTTTTTTATTTCGGTATACAGTTTTGCTATCAAGGATGTCCTGCTGGACACAGGGGGGGTGATCAGGGCAGTCACAACCTAATAAAAAAAGGGAAACTACATGAGAGGGGCACAGAAGACACTTTGTTTCTGGCGTATAAATGTAACAACAGGTATCTTGTATATGCTTTGGCAGAACTTTTTCAAATGAAGTTCAGGTTCACTTGAATTTGAGTTTTGTTAAAAGCTTGTGTATGCAGCCGTCGGACTCGGGAACAATTGAGACATAGCTACAAGAAAGCAACCTTTTAGTCCCTTTCAGGAAAAAAAAGGATTGCTTTTGATATGTGTTCACATTGCAGAATAGATCATGCTGTGTCTACAGAAACGCAAGATGATTCAAAGCAAAGGCAACAATAATCGCAAGTGAGCACTGCTCCGTATGGTCCAGTTTAGACCCGGTGAAACACAACCCCCTCCCCAGGCAGAGGCAGCATGGCCTGGGACATTGTTTACCAGTAAAAGCTTGGACGATCGATACTGCTGTAAAGTGATTTAAAAAATATATTTTTTACAGGGGTTATAGCAAATACAGTCAATACAAGGGTTTTCCTTAAAAAGATAAAAAGCTGCCCATCGACTGTTACCATTCTGAAGAGACCTAGAAAGCACATCTAACGGGCTTCAAAGCAAACGTGTGTTAACGGACGTTAAATGCACACTTTCTGCTTTTCTCCTAACCTCTAAAATCGAGCTGAATTCCCAAGCATGTCCGGCCTTGGCCGTCCGTCATCATTTTGTACACATATTCCTTGTGAGTGGCGAGGCTCCCTGCGTACATAGACTATAATTCTTGACGCATGCAGTATATCTGGGACACTCTGTCCTGCACAGGATAAAATTGCTCATTGGATGGCAGAAGGAGCTGATGGAGAGATTTGAATGAAAATGTGTCTGCTAGCTGTAAATGTAGGGGCCCAGGATAACATTGAGTTCAGCAAAATGCAATTGTGTTTTTTTGTACTGACAGCACAGATTCTCAGCTGTAATAAGGGAAGTAGGTAGTGCTAAAAAAAGTACAGCACTTTATGTCATTAAATTATCAGTTATTACTGTGTTGCTTTTTCTTTTATTCATAAGGCTACATTTACTTTTTTTTTTTTTTTTTTTATTTACACAGGCCCTCGTTCATCTCTGTGGGAGATGCGGTTTGATGGGGTTTTTAACACAAATAGAGGTTTTAATACACCCTAATGCACACTCACTGACAATAAGGGCTCATTTCCACTGGCGTTTTTACAGCCAATGGACCGACCGATTTGAACAGATCTGTCTGCTTGGATTTTGGTTTGCTCTCGTGTACACACGAGCAAACCAAAATCCCCGCCAGCAGACAGCGCGCTGACGTGTCGGTGACGTTGACGCCGCCACGTCACCGCACCAGGAAGTAAAACACTTCCGCGCATGCGTCAAAATCATTTGGCGCGTGTGCGAGAAGACATGTCTGCTGGTTAGCGTACTAACCAGCAGACATGTCGGGCGGACGGGTTCCCAGCCGACAGATTTCAAAGCATGCTTTGAAATCTGTCGGCTGGCCAAATCCGTCGGCTCGCCCGTACACACTGTCGAATCTGTTTGCTGGGACGGTCTAGCAGACCGTTTCCAGCAGACAGATTTGATCGTGTGTACGAGGCCTAAGAGTTGCCTAGGTGATCTGAGCAGAAGTTCATCACCCTACCTCCCTGTCCACAACCTCCTGGGACACGTTACAATGAAAGAAAAAAAGTCCCAACCTACAAAAAATTTTTTTAGGAGAACTGCCTTTTTTTTTTATCAGGTTTTTTTTTCCAAGATAAAACAAAGTAAGAACAAGACATTGAAGTTAGCAACTGACAAAAGGTGCCAGTATAGAAATTATAAAACAATAATACAAAGATAGAATGATTTGAACCCCAGAACAGGGTGCAAAATATTTTCCAGCCTAGCATTGGGATGACATAGTGAGAGCAACAAACTAACTTCCAATAAAGGAAAAAAGGCGCAGAAGCTCAGCTAAATCCCTCAACCAAAAACCACAGGGCACTATACTGCAAAGCAAAATAGAAATAGAAGAGGGAAAGAAAGAGAGAAGGGAGAGGGCAAGAGGCCATTTAGTTCTAATGAAAAGAGAGTTGTGCCTCGTACCCACGAGACTTTTTCTATCAGAAATTCTGACCGTGTGTATGCCCATCAGAGTTTTTCAATCGGATATTCTGATGAATTCCATCGGAGTTTAGATGGAGAACATGTTCTCTTTTACTCTGATGGAATTCCGATGTGAGTTTGGTCAGACAAATGTCAGATCGTGTGTACGGGGCTTTGGAGTTCAGCTTTATAACCCGATGGAGGTCAAAACCCTTCCCCCCACTCCATTTGAAATAAAATAAACAAGTTAAAGTGGAGTTTCATCTCTGTTATTGTTATTTGGGATTCCTTGTATTTAAACTATAGAATAAAATGGCTGCAACTAACCCTACCTTAAAAAAAAAATGGCTGCAACAAAGAAGCAGGACTTAAACACAAGGGGTTGCCAATATAGAGGGATGGTGCATTGGTGTCAACATAAATGAGCTGTTGTAAGAAGAGTCAGTGCTTTCATACATGAGGCTAATGGTGACTGATGCGAGTTGACGGTATAATTAAATAAACATTTTGTTGCCGGCTGAACTGGTTTGGTAAATCTGTTCCAACGCATCTATTTTCATAATATGTGAGGAGCTGTCAGTTTACTTAAGCTCCAGTACTGAGAAAATATGAAGGCTGCCATAGTTGGGTGCACCATCTGAAAATGCTAGTTCCCTTGGTGTCATGCTGAATCAATGTATTCAGTATTATCTGAGCCAGTCATACAAAACAGTCCATCTGACTTTACAAATTTACATACAGTACATGTCCCAGGTTATTGTCTCAGAATAAACACCAAAGCCAGAAAATCTGCATATTAGCCAAAGTAACTAGCATGTTTTCAGAAGACCAGCAATGCCAGGCCCATATTTCTTGCAGGAAAGGTCTATTTTAATGGCCAAGGACAGGATGGGCCAGTCAGAATGGGTGATCGAGTTTTTGTTGATGTAGCACAGATCCAAGGCTGGGCTGGCTTGTTGGTCCCAGTTTACATTCCCCGATAGGAACACCCAGCGCCCCCTCTCCCCTGATTGGCTAGCTGACTATGATTGACAGCAGCGACAGCCAATAGCACCTCTGCTGTGTTTCAGCCAAACAGGAGGCAGAATCTTGGACTGTTGAAACACTCAAGGACATCGCTGGATGTATTCATAGCTTCATAGTAGGTAAGGTTGAATAAAGAAGCTAGTCTGTTTACTTCAACCGTTGTAGCTGTGTGTCAATGTCAATAATAATTTCCCATATTCCTGTGTGTTGTGTTCACTAAGATGCATGTTGAAGAGTCTTTTAAAACTATCAATATTCCCCGCTGATACCACCAGTTGTGGAAGAGAGTTCCACTTTTATTTACAGGCAAGCCTAGATGAAGGCTTACCTGTAGGTGCTGGAAATATCTCCTAAACCTCCATAGTTTAGGAGATATTTACAATTTAGCTGTACGGCGATGACTACGGTGCTTGCGCCAATGTCTACGGCGCAGGCGCACTTTAGAAATGGTGATCGTGCCATTTCTAAAGGAACCATGCCATGACTGGGGGCTCCTGCGCCCATGCAACACCGGCCAGTCACAGAGGCGGAGTTTGCGGCCCCGGAGGGAAGAGGGGTGAAAATGGACGCTCGCTGCCAATGGGGACATCGGCGATGCGTAGCCCATTATGCTTTACCTTTGCAGGGAAATAAAGAGGAAGTAAAACCCATTAGGGTTTACTTCCTCTTTAACAGATTGGTCTGGCAAAAACTACCCTACGTAAACCCATGCTGATTACTGCTAATGATACGGTTTTAATCAGCAAATTCTTGGATATAGTCCCTTTTTACCCTCTCAAATAGTTTACATTCTATTTATTGATTGGCAGACTGGCCTGTAGTTTCCAGGTATAATATCCCTGCCCTTTTTGATTATTGGTACCACATGGGTTTTTCTCCAATCAGCTTGTACCATTCCTGTCAATATACTGTTCATAAAGATTACAAATAATGGTCTGTCTATAACCTAGGTGAGTTCTTTAACCACTTGTCCACCGGGCCTATTTTGGCACTTATTTCCTTCATGTAGAAATCTAAATTCTTTTTTGCTAGAAAATCAGAACCCTCAGACATTATATATTTTTTTTTTAGCAGCCTTTTTTTGGAAAAAAAAAAACGGTTTCATGAATTAAAAAATAACAAAACAGTAAAGTTAGCCCAATTTTTTTTGTATAATGTGAAAGATGAAGTTAAGCTGAGTAAATAGATACCAAACATGTCACGCTTTAAAATTGCGTGCACTCATGGAATGGCGCCAAACTTTGGTACTTGAAAATCTCCATAGGCGACGCTTTAACATTTTTTACAGGTTACTATTTTCGAGTTACAGAGGAGGTCTAGTGCTAGAATTGTTGCACACGCTCTAACGCACGCGACAATACCTCACATGTGGGGTTTGAACAGCGTTTACATATGTGGGTGGGACTTGTATGCGTGTTCGCTTCTGCGCGCAAAATAACGGACAGGGGCTTTTGAAAAAAAAAATATTATTTATTTTACTTAATATTTTTTATTTTTACACTTTGTTTTACATTTTTTTTTTGGATCACTTGTATTCCTATTATAAGGAATGTAAACATCCCTTGTAATAGGAATCTGTGTGACAGGTCCTCTTTATGGAGAGATGTGGGGTCAATAAGACCCCACATCTCTCCTCCAGGCTTAAAAGCATGAAATCGGTGAAAATAAATCACTGATCACATGTCGACAGCCGCGGTTTTGTTTACTTCCGGGTACCGGGCATGACGTCATAACGTCCCCTCCCGCTGCCTATAAGAACGGTCAAGTGTCGGTTCCGCCGCTTTGATAGTTCTTATGGTGCACAGAATCGCCGGCTGAAGACGGCGATATTTGAATGATGCCTGTGGCTGCAGGCATCATTCAGATATCCCCGCACAAAGTCTTTTTTTTCAACACCATCTTCTGTAAGCCACAAGAGTACATCCTGTAACACAGGGGTCTCAAACTCAAATTACCTGAGGGCCGCAAGACAAGTTTTCATATCCCATGGGGGGCCGCAATCAAACTTTCAGACTTCAAAAACAGTACTGGTGTCAGTGAACGCATTATTAACCCCCAGCACTGGTGTCAGTGGACACATTATTAACCCCCAGCACTGGTGTCAGCGGACACATTATTAACCCCCAGCACTGGTGTCAGCGGAACACATTATTAACTCCCAGCACTGGTGTCAGCGGACACATTATTAACCCCTAGTATTGGTGTCAGAAAACGCATTATTAACCCTGACCACAGCACTGCACACTGCCGACAGACCACTACATTACACACTGACCACTCACCATCATGGCACAGCACATCAAGGCTCAGAGCCCAGCAAATCCGGGCACAGCACATCATGGCACAGGGCACAGCACATCAGGGCACAGCACATCAGGGCACAGGGCACAGCACATCAGGGCACAGAACATCAGGGTACAGGGCACAGGGTACCCTGATGTACAGAGCCCAGCACATTGGGGGTACATGGGGCACATAGGACATGGGGTACATGGGGCACAATCAGAACACATGAGAGCAAATCAGGGCAAAGGTCAGCGTTTACTTGTTGTTTTTTTCAGATTCAGAGCAGTGCAGGAAGCGTCTGTCAGAGGTTCACTTCTCTCTCATGTCACGCTGCTACTCCCCGGCGGCCCCTCCTCTCTTCTCGTCCATCCCAGATGATGTCACAAGCAAATGGGGATGGACGAGAAGAGAGGAGGGGCCGCCGGGGAGTAGCAGCGTGACATGAGAGAGAAGTGAACCTCTGAAAGGTGCTTCCTGCGCTACTCATGCACCTCGATCTACACTTCCGCGGCCCCCGCCCTGCCTGCGGGCCATTTATTACCGGCCACGGGCCGTAAATGGCCGGCGCGGGCCGGTACTTTGAGACCCCTGCTGTAACATATTACTAACAGTACAGCCGTGGTCATTATACCCCTCCTTTTCCTATGTAAAAACTGAGGAGAAGAAAGCATTTTGTACAGTTGCCTTCTACTTGTCATCTTTAACCACCTTCTCTTCATCGTTCTTTATGTGACCAATATTCTCTGACCTCGCTTCTTTACTGTTAATATATCTATATTCCACCAAGTGTGTCTCTCATAGTCTTTTTTAGCCAACCTGATTGCATTCTCAGGCCCCGTACACACGGCAGAGAACCTCGACGGGCAGAACACATCGTTCCGCCCGTCGAGGTTCTCTATTTGCTCGACGGGTTTCCCGACGGGCGGGGCTCGCCGAGAGCGTACACACGGCCGAGGTTCTCGGCAGAATGCGGCTCCCAGCGAGGTTCTCGCTGGTTTCTGCCGAGAACCTCGGCCGTGTGTACGGGGCTTCACATTTCTTTATTGCATTCCTTGTAGTGTCGGGACACTGACAATGACACATACCCCTTATATTTTTTTAAAGGCCATATATATAGTTTGCTGAAAAAATCAGCCCCCCTGGTTGTGAATGTGCAGACTACAGCAAATTGTGGCAGATAAGGAAGGAGGGATTTTCTCAGCAAAGCACATCCTCCTGCCTGAATGCCTAAGCTAAGACCAGATGGATTCCAAGTAAATGTTACACAAATTTGCTTCGGATAGCCATGTCCAGAAATGCTAGAGGGGTGTTTTTCGAATTGATTTAAAAAATAATACAAAAAATATAATGGAGACATGGACAAATGGAAGAGTGTGCTTTGAATATTAAAAAGTTATTGAATTGGCGGTTTTGATTTCTAGTGCTCAGTAAGATGTAGAGAAGTTCTGCTTGAGGCTGGGTTCACACTGCTGCTAATTCTTCTGCGAATTTGAGCCGCTGTGATCGCTCAAATTCGCAAGTCAATAAAATAACATTGTTTTTCATTAGTGACGTTCACATCAGTGTGGTGCGAATCTAAGCTGCAGGAAAAAAGGGTCCAGTGGGAGTTTGATCCGTGTGGGATGCAAATTCAGCTCTATAGACTGGTATTCCCTGAAATCGCGGCAAAATCGCGGCCGTAAAATCGCACGGTTTTTAACTCGCAGCAGTGTGAACCTAGCCTTAAAGCTGAACTTCGGCATAACTAAATACATGTGTACTCTTGCTTGAATCTTTGCGTGCTTTGCGTATTTCTTTCAGTTCTATAAAGTGATCCTGTGTGAAACTTTGCCTCTGTGCAGGAGTTTTCTGTAAATAAAGACCGGTCACTTCTGCTCTCGGTCTTTGTGCAGGGTGACTGGTCTTGTCTCCGCCCCTCCTGTGGGCAGCCTGTAGTGGGTTGGACCTGCTGGCCCCTTCTACAGCTCTGCTCTCTGACACAGGATATGTACAGCACAATCTTGATGTCACTGCTACATTTATAAGACAGTACCTTGTTTTACAAAAGCATTTGGTGTTCACAAAGTGGATTTATACCCTTTCTGGAGGTCAGCTTTAAAAGGTAGCACTGCTTACAGGAAACTCCTTGCACTTTTATACAATCTTGTTACACTTTCATGTTTCACTCCGTCCCCAGAGCTTAATCACAGAGATTTCTTCCAAAATGGACAGGCTTGTATTTTGCTATAATTGTCCAGTAATGGTTTAATTGATATTTACTGATTCATGTAGCCTTGCATGTTTCTTGTGGTTTCTAGTCAAGAGAGAGATTTTTTTTTCTCCTTTCCAATTAATCTCCCTTCCTTCCGCTCCAGCCTGGTCGGATGTAGACATTTTGCCTGAGTCAGACCTTTTTACTTTCAGCCTAGCAGTAACCTCCCCTTCTATCTGATAAACACGATGATGGATGTAAGCAGAGTCTGTTACTGTCTGCCACTTCCGAATCACAGGCTATCCGTCACTGGTCATTTGTTATCCTATTGATCCTCATTTACCACTTTAATAGCGCTGGTGAAATAAGATGAGAAAAAAAAGGGAAACGCGTTTCTTCAGGGTAGGAGAGTAATGCACACGTTACTGTTAAAGGTTTAGTGGCATTAGTGGATGCTATGTTCTATCTTTGGCATGCTTCCCTCTGCTATGTCATTCTTCTGCGGATATAAAACTTTTTTTTTAATCAATTAATTATTATTATTTATTTATTTTTTGAAATATGGTCAATTCCTCCCAAACACAGAATTTTGGTTATGTGTGCTTGATGGGATTTCTATGAATGAGAAAGATCCGCCTGTGAAGGGGTTTAGTACACCTTTAGGAAAACACCAACCAGGATGGGGCTAGCCTATTACTTTATAATCTAGGGTCGAAAAGATTTTTAGCTTAGAGGTTTATGGGAAGTGGAGTACGCCCTTCGGATTAGGCCTGATATAGGCCTAGTTGTAAAACCTATGCAAGGTAACTGGAAGTGCTCATTGGCATCCTTGTGTTATACTCTTAGGCCTCGTACACACGAGGTGATATGTCCGCTGAAAACGGTCCGATGGACCGTTTCAGCAGACATCTCCGCTCGTGTGTATGGGCTAGCGGACAGATTTCTCCACCCGACAGATTTCAAAGCATGCTTTGAAATCTATCCGGTGGGAATCTGTCTGCCCGACATGTCTGCTGGTTATACACTTACATGTACGAAAAAGAACTGTGCGGTGACGTGGCGGCGTCAACGTCACCGCCGCGTCACCGCGCCGTCCGGCGGCGGGGAATTTGATCCGATGGTGTGTACAGTAAGGCTGGGTTCACTCTATTGCGAATTGGATGAGGCTTTTCTGCATCCAATTCGCATGTCAGGAGCCTGTGACCGGCTCTCAATGAAGTCAGTTCACACAGCTCTGGGATGGCTCTGGAGTAAATTGCACAGGAGTCCTGTGCGTCTTCAGGTCCGAATTTAGCAAAAAATTTGGACCACAATCTGATCTAAAATGGTAAACAGGGACATACCGGATCCCTGCTCTTTGCATGGAAATGTGAACCCAGCCTAAAATGTTGAAAAGGCTAATCACGTGGACACATGTATTTCTTGGGGAGGACCTCAGGCCAGGAGCATGTGAGTAATCAAGATGGTGGAGTTCTCCAAACTACAGGTACATGGTAACTCATCTCATACCTGTTGCAGGAGGATGATGGGAGGTGCCCTAGGATAGCATGAACATTGTAGGCGACGAACCAGGGGCCTGGATACCCATCTGTTGCAGCCATTAGAAATCTAAATGAGAGTGCATTTCATGTGATCTCTGAATGAGAAAATATTTCTCTCAAGAATATTTTACTTTAAAGACGAAGTTCATATTTTAAAAAATAAAAATAAAGGCACATTTGCAGGAAAAATCTGTAGATTGTGGGTGCAATGTCAGGCTCCTGCAGACACATCTTCCAACTTTGAAACCCTGTACAGAGGTAAGGGCACAAATCTGGGTTACAAATTACAGTTACAAATCTGGGGGAAGTGTGAATGAACTATGTAGGTGTTCATCAGCTGGAGCAAGTTACACCCCAAATATGGGTGTAAAGTGTAACATGTTCCTGAAAAGTGGACTTGCCTTTTAAAGACATCGCAAGACAGTCAGGTTGTTCAAAGCCCTCAAGTGAGCTGTCAGAAGGTAATGATTGTTATCTAGATGTATACAACAGTGCCTTTTTTGTTTTCCATTTTTAAACAAATAGGTGAATTATTTAAGTAAGGTGGGCTGGTGTGGGCATTTCTATTACGCTAAAAACAGCTAAAGCACAGGACCTAGGTAATTCGATGTCGGACGTTGTTTGGAAGAGCCATTGCCTAGCAAGCTCTACCTGATTTCTAGTCACCCAAGATCCCCTGGCAGATACCACGTTATCAAAGCTAAGGCAATGGGCACAGGAAGAATACACTATACCCTAATTAAAGCAATTGATGTCCTTTTGTGACCTTTCCTGATATAATCAAGCCTAAATCTTATAGGGTTGGTCCACCTAAAAGTAATATAGGTGGCACCTGGTGGGCTAAGTCAGTACTAATTACTCTAATAGCAAGAGCTCCCTGTAATTATTCTTAGGCCGCGTACACACGATCGGTCAAAACCGATGAAAACGGACTGAAGCTGTGTGGGCTCCATCGGTCAGTTATCCTTCGGTCAAAAAAAAGTGAATTTGCTTTAAAATTTTACGGATGGACGTCTGCCCAATGGGTCAAAACTGATCGTTAGTATGCAAAAGCATTGGTTAAAAGGGCGAGCATGCTTAGAATCAAGTCGACGCATGCTTGGAAGCATTGAACTTCTTTGAACGTTTTTTTCAGCACATCGTTGTGTTAAAACACATAAATGTCACCGCGTTCTAACATGATCGTTTTTTTAACCGATGGTGTGTAGGCACATCAGACCATCAGTCAGCTTCATCGGTTAACCGATGAAAACGGTCCTTCGGACCATTCTCATCGGATGGACTGATCGTGTGTACACGGCCTTAGTTTTGTTCTAATCCTGCTGGGAGTTTTGGGTGTTCCTTCCTACCGTTGTGTGTTACAGCTTATTTTATTATATCCCCCATAATAAAAAAAAAAATTATAAAATATTAGAGAGGAAATATAAGAAAGGATAATAATATTTGAAACAGGTTATTTTGGCCATTATTAAGAAAGGATAATAATAATAATGGCCAAGAATAACCTGTTCAGCTTGTCAGTCTTGGTTTGCAGAATGTGAACTAAAACAAAGGTGGAATGGTTGTGCATTGCAACCAGTTTTTAATTTTGTAAATGACGCAAGCAGGTTGATCCTAATGCTGCGGGATGTAGATCTACTTTTCTCCCAGTTTCTATTAATAAGGGTCTCTTTTGCTGACATGACAGTCTATATTTATGTATTAGCTTGTGTGCTGCTATCTATATGTTTCTCACTGTCGCCATTGCGTCTGTCTCCATATTCCTGTCATACTGTGTACAATATTATTCATTTATCAGCGCAGTATATTACCATGGCTGCTAAGTCATTTATCACACGCTAGCAAAAGTTCCTGGACAGTAAGGATAGAAAAGGGCTGAGAACAAGGTATACAGAAGCATACATCTAATAATGTTAATAATATTTTATTACAATACAAGAAGAACTCAATATGCAAATATTTTTCAAAATCCATACTAAATACAATTAAAAACAAAAAAATATATAAAGGGCACATTTATAGTTTAAATAACACTTGTTTCTATTTTTATAATGTTCACACAAATGCTTACTAGAGCACAAGCATTTCTTTACAGTGGAAGTTTGTATTGGTGTAATGTTTTTGGGCTTCTGGCTGTGTCAGCACTAAAAACGCCCATGAAGTGTTTCTTTGGCGTTATCCTGAACTAGTGGTCTCCAAACGTTGGCTCAGGGGCCAGATGTGGCCCTTTGCTAACTCTTTTCTGGCTCTTGGTGCACTATTCCTCTCACTGACTGTGTTGCTTGCGTCTATCCAGCAAGGTTACTTTGCGGTATAAGCAAGGAAGCCGAGACCTCTGCAGTGTGTAAATGCTTTTACTGAACAAAAATGCTGCACATACAAAACTATTACAATATTAGGAATACAGTACAAGGCTGACGGATATCAATAACAAGCAAATAAACAGAAACTATAGTCTCTGCACAGAAAAATTACGCTTAAAAATTACTTAAAGCGGAAAGTAAACCCATCAATTTGATAGTTTCAAAAAACAGTTAACATTCCCGCTAGCTGTTCACATCCAATGTCAGGCTAAGCTGGCAGCTTCCTTGGCTGAAAACAAAAGGAGGATTTACTTCCACTTTCACTCCGATTACTGTGTTTTCGTGATCTCCTTTGACAACGAGGACTCAGTTGACAGTTGCTTTGCAAATCGGGTATCTTTCTTTTTGGAAGGTTACAAACCTTCTACCTGCCATGGTGTTAATCCATGATTAAAGGGGTGTTCCAGCCAACAAATGTGTTTATTAAAAGTCAGCAGCTACAAAAAGTGTAGCTGCTGGCTTTTAATAAACACTCACTTACCTGCTCCTGCGTTCCAGCGATGCACCGACCGGGGCTCCGCTTCTCTCCCCCCCTCCCCAGTCGGCGTCTCCATCCCGACTGTGGGCACCCAGCCGTGACAGCCTTCGGCTTCACGGCCGGGCACCCACTGCGCATGCGCGAGCCGCACTGCGCATGCGCGCACGGCGCGGCTCGTCGCTGATTGGACAGGCGATTGCCTAGGACCTGTCAGTGTCCTAGGCCATCGCCTGCAGGGAGGGGCTGAAATAAGGCGATTACGCCTCTCGCCTCATCAGCCCCTCGGCGGAAGCAGGAAGTGGGACAGGAAGTCCCACTCCTACTGAAGCCCCCACTCCCCCCCCCCAAAAAAAATTACATGCCAAATGTGGCATGTTTGGGGGTGAGGAGTGGATTAAGAGGAAGTTCCATTTTTGGGTGGAACTCCTCTTTAAGTCCTTTGTGTTTAAGGCATGATAAGTCCTTTTATATGTCGGGTTATTTACCATAACAGCCGACTAACAGACATCTCTGTAGCTTTCAGTTTGCGAGGCAATCTACACCTATGCAGTTTTAGTGCTTTTTGCATTTTGCAGATTTGCACTACAGTCCATTTACCATGGTTTCCTATGAAACACGTTCTGTAGTGCAAATCTGCAAAATGCTCTAAAACTGCAGAGGTATGAATCAGGCCTAATACCTGTTTAAACTGTCAACTCAATACAACAACGGTATCTAATAACCCATTGAATCCATCAGCATTTGTTTGAGAAGTCCTGTGTCTGTAAAACCAGAATGCCATTCCAGTCTTCCAGTCAATGCAAGATGAAGGGAAGGACCTCCAAGGTGATATTCTCTGAAATATTGCCTGTGCCATGCGCAACACAGGAAAGGCAGGGGGAGATTAGAGAGCTGAATGCATGGCTAAAGACCTGGTGTAGGAAGGAGGGATTTGGGTTTCTAGAGCACTGGGATGACTTTTCATTGGGGTGCAACCTATATGCTAAAGATGGTTTGCACTTGAATGGAAGGGGGTCTGCTGTGCTGGGGGAGAGGTTTAGGGGAATGCTGGAGGAGTATTTAAACTAGACTTGAGGGGGGAGGGTGAACGTGAATTACATCGGGCACACAGGTCAGTTAGGGGTCAGACATTAATGGAGAGTGGAATGGGGATAGATGGAGGTGGGGTTATGGCAGGTGACAAGAAAGTTCCCATGTTGCAAACAGCCATTGGAAATTATAGTGCCATTTGCACTACTAAAAATTATATGAATCATATGAAAAACGCCAGCGAAAAATGTAACAATACATTTAAGTGTTTGTTC
The DNA here is from genome assembly GCA_029574335.1 of Rana kukunoris. Lineage (NCBI taxonomy): Eukaryota > Metazoa > Chordata > Amphibia > Anura > Ranidae > Rana > Rana kukunoris. The sequence goes on along the minus strand of CM056057.1, from coordinate 129,126,327 downwards.
ACCAATGCCAGAAGCCTTCCAAGCAAAACAGGTGAGTTGGAAGCTCTGGTGCATGAGGAGAGCTATGATGTAATCGGTATTGCTGAAACTTGGCTTCAATCCTCACATGACTGGGCTATTAATATTCCTGGCTATGCTCTCTTTCGGAAAGACAGGGTAAAAAGGAAAGGTGGAGGGGTCTGTCTCTATGTGAGAAGTGACCTCAAAGCAAGCGTGAAAGAGGACCTGGTTGATGGAGAGTGTGATGAAGTTGAAGCATTATGGGTGGAACTGCATACAGATGTGCGTAGTTCAAAGCTAATCATTGGAGTTTGTTATAGACCACCCAATGTTAATGAGGAGGTGGAGACTCAGCTCCTTGCACAGATGGAAAGGGCTGCAAGGGCAGGGACGGTGATAATGGGGGATTTTAACTACCCAGAAATTGACTGGAATAATGGAATTTCTGGGACAGTTAAAGGACAAAAATTTAAAAACCTATTGCAGGACAATTTTATGGTCCAGTTTATTGAGGCCCCAACTAGGAATGATGCTCTGTTGGACCTGGTAATCTCAAACCATGCAGAGCTCATTACTAATGTTCAGATAAAGGAACACCTGGGTAGCAGTGATCATAACATGATTTCGTTTAATGTAAACTATAAGCAAGAAATACATACAGGAAAGATAAAAACACTTAATTTCAAGAGAGCAAATTTTCAAAGCATGAGGACTGCTCTCCAGGGCTTGGACTGGGAGGGAATATTGGCACCGATGAACACAGAACAGAAATGGGAATTCTTCAAAAAGACTCTTTGGAACCTCACTGCAAAGTATATTCCCATGGGCAATAAGTTTAAAAGGCTACAGATAAAACCTATGTGGCTCACGGTTAAAGTTAAAAAAGCTATAAACAATAAGAAAATAGCCTTTAAAAAATATAAAAATGAAGGAACACTAGTGTCGTTTAAATGTTACAAAGAATATAATAGAATATGTAAAAAGGAAATCAAGGATGCAAAAATTCAAAATGAACGACAGATTGCAAAAGATAGTAGGACAAACCCCAAAAAATTCTTTAAATATATTAATAGTAAAAAGGTCAAGTCTGAGCATGTAGGCCCTTTACAAAATAATCTAGAGTGGGTGACTGAGGACATAGAGAAGGCAAATTTATTAAATGCTTTCTTCAGCTCTGTGTATACAATGGAGAATGGGGGAGCTCATGTCGATATAGGGGGTGGGAGTGACACAGCCCCAAATCCACAATGGCTCAAAAGTGATATGGTCCAGAAATATTTAGACAGAATAAAGGTGGATAAAGCACCTGGACCAGATGGCATCCACCCACGGATCCTAAAAGAATTGAGCTCTGAAATTTCAAAGCCACTGTATCTAATATTTAGGGACTCATTAATGACAGGAATAGTACCACTGGATTGGCATAAAGCCAATGTGGTGCCCATATATAAAAAGGGAACAAAGTCTTTACCTAGTAACTATAGACCTGTTAGTTTAACTTCTATAGTTGGAAAGATACTGGAACGTTTAATAAAAGACCACATGGATGAGTTCTTGCTGGAAACAAACTATTTAAGCAGCAGACAGCATGGATTCATGAAGGACAGAAGTTGTCAGACAAACCTGATTTCCTTTTATGAAGAGGTAAGTAAAACCCTGGACAGAGGCGTAGCAGTGGACGTGGTATACTTGGATTTTGCAAAAGCGTTCGATACAGTTCCCCACACACGGCTCATGTGTAAGGTAAGGTCTACAGGATTAGATATATCAGTTTGTAAATGGATAGAAAACTGGCTGAAAGACAGAATTCAGAGAGTTGTGGTTAATGATTCTTACTCTGAATGGTCCAAGGTTATCAGCGGTGTACCCCAAGGTTCAGTGTTGGGTCCCTTACTTTTCAATATATTTATAAATGATATTGGGTCTGAGATCAAAAGTAACATTTCTGTTTTTGCAGATGACACCAAGCTATGCAGTGGAATAATGTCCTTACAGGATGTCTCCAATTTACAAGCCGACCTCAATGCTCTGTCTAATTGGGCGACTAAGTGGCAGATGAGGTTTAATGTTGATAAATGTAAAGTTATGCACTTAGGGGCTAAGAATATGCATGCATCATACATGCTAGGGGGAGTACAACTGGGGGGATCTGTAGTGGAGAAGGATCTGGGTGTTTTAGTTGATCATAAGCTCAATAATGGCATGCAATGCCAAGCTGCGGTTTCCAAAGCTAGCAAAGTCCTTTCTTGTATTAAGAGAGGTATGGACTCCAGAGATAGAGATATCATTTTGCCCCTGTACAAATCATTAGTAAGACCTCATCTGGAATATGCAGTCCAGTTTTGGGCACCAGTTCTCAAAAAGGATATCGGAGAACTGGAGAAAGTGCAGAGAAGGGCAACCAAACTGATAAGAGGCATGGAGGAGCTCAGCTATGAGGAAATATACACACTCTCGGGTTTCTCGGTAAGAAAAACACTACCGAGAATCGCAACGAGAAAATAGAGAACAGGTTTTCTATTTTTCTCGTCGAGATTTTAGGCAGTTTTCTTGATGAGAAACCTGAAAGCCTCGTACACATGCTCGGTATACTCGGCAAGAAAGCTCTGCCAGCAGTTTTCTTGCTGGTTCTTGCCGAGTATACTGAGCGTGTGTACGAGGCTTCAAGGTTTCTACCTTTTTAGCATTTCTGCAGTAGGAATCCCATCTATCTCATCTTAAGGTACTCCTGCCTTTAAAAGATCCACCCACATTTGTTTCCTAGAGATAACTAGTTGGTTTTCTCTTTACCTCCTGTCTTCTCTACCCCATTCCCCTTCTTCTCTGTTCTTTTCTTCTTGTATTCTTCCTGTCTGGCCTTGACCTTATCTACTGCCCTCAGGGCCGGATTAACAGAGGGGCTGATGGAGCTGCAGCTCCAGGCCCCTTTCTAAAGATAGGCCCATTTGCCCCCCCCCCCCAAAAAAAAAAAAGTTTTTTTTTTTTTTTAGATCGACTTCGGGGGTTGTAGCTCGATGACCAGAGGTCACAGAAACCCCACATTTGGGGGTAGTCAGTTGAAGACCTACCCCATAACTGGTCAAAATATGGGATGGCTATCATTTATGGTTCCGGAGATACGGGCCTGCTTGCACAGCCTGTCAGACGCTACATATAGAGCGGCCATTATAAATACAAGCTGACACAATGCAGCAGACTGAGAAATAAAATCATCATTTGTTTTTTGCTAGGAAATTACTCTATGGTGGTCTTTGCAACTTTTTATGTTGCACGGTATAGAGCTGCACGATTCTGGCTAAAACGACAACTGCAATTTTTTTGCTTAGAAGACAGATCACGATTCTCTCACGATTCGTACGGCATAACATCATCTTTCACATTAAAATGAAAAATAAAATAAAAAATGGGCTAACTTTACTGTTTTGTTTTTATGGTTTTTATTATTCAATGAAGTGGGCAAATGCAGCGTGACATAAAATATTGCAGCAATTGCCATTTTTGTCTCTGCTAAAATATATATAATGTTTGGCGGTTCCAAGTAATTTTCTAGCAAAAAATATTGTTTTTTAACTTAAACAAGTGTTGGACTTTAAGTGGTTACATTTCTTGCATTTACACACAGAAGTTTGATCTAAAAAGGAAGTTGGTTACAATGTTTCATGTTGTTTACAAACTTGGCAGACAGTCGGATATTTTCTTTACACACAGAAGTTTATCCCTTTGTTATAAGAAGAAAGCGTTAGCTACAATGTTTCCTGCTAAGAACTTGGCAGACTGCCCGGATATTCACTATTGACAGCTGAAAGTCTCTCCACTTGTTATATGAAAGAATCAGCAAACTCTGCATTGGAGATGTCAGGGGGGTTGAATCAAGATCACAATTTTAACGATTAATTGTGCAGCTCTAGCACGGTACTGTATTTGTGCAGCAATTTTTCAAACATGTTTTTTTTTGGAAATAAACTGTTTCATAAATTAAAAAAAACACTAAAGTTAGCACAATTTTTTTTTTGGTATCCTAAGTGATGCTTTAAACATTTTTTAGGTTACATGTTTAGAGTTACAAAGGAAGTCTAGTGCTAGAATTATTGCTCTCGCTCTAACGATCCCGACGTATGTAACCTGTGTGTATCTGGCTCTGATACTAGCCAGTGCCTACCCAGCCACTGACTGGTATCTCTCCCCAGCCTGTCCCCACACACCCTCTCACCTGCTGACCTATAGATGGGGGAATCACTCCTGTAGTGTTATTGTGTACTGCCAGTGAGTACAATGATCAGTGTTGCTATCTATAGCTGGCAGCACTGATTGTTTTTGGAAAAACAGTCTGGTTGTACTCAAGTCGATTAATAGATTGACTTGTGTAAAACCAGCTAGCCCATACATAGATCGACTATGGCTGGTCTCTGCATAATTGGTGTAATTTCAATTCATGTATGACCCGCTTAACCACTACGCAGTCCCTAAACATCCTTCCACTCCTATACATTGTGCCCACTGTCATACCCTCCACACTCCTCTCCTGTACATAGTGACCACTGTCATACCCTCCACACTCCTTTCCTGTACATAGTGACCACTACTCTCCACACTCCTCTCCTGTCATACTCTCCACACTCCTCTCCTGTACATAGTGCCCACTATCCTCTCCTGTATACCCTCCCCTCCACACTCCTCTCCTGTACATAGTGCCTGCTGTCATAGACTCCTCTTCTGTACATACTTCCCACTGTCGCACCCTCCACACTCCTCTCCTATACACAGTGCCCACTATCATACCAACCCCATTCCTCTCTTGTACATACTGCCCACTGTCATACCCTCCACACTTCTCTCCTGTACATACTGCCCCATCATACCCTCCACACTTCTCTCTGGTACATACTACCCTCTGTCATACCCCCACACTCCTCCTGTACAAACTGTCCACTGTCATACCCTTCACACTCCTCTCCTGTACATAGTACCTGCTGTCATACACTTCTCTCCTGTACATACTGCCCACTGTCATACCCTCCACATTCCTCTCCTGTACATACTGCCCACTGTTATACCCTCCACACTCCTCTCCTATACATAGTGCCCACTATCATACCATCCACACTCCTCTCCTATACTGCCCATATACCCTCCACACTCCTCTCCTTACATACTGTGCCCACTCCTCTCCTATACATAGTCATACCCTCCACACTCCTCTCCTGTACATGGTGCCTGCTGTCATACACTTCTCTCCTGTACATACTGCCCACTGTCGTACCCTCCATGCTTCTCTCCTGTACATGATGCCCACTGTCATACCCTCCACACTTCTCTCCTGTACATTGTGCCTTTTGCCGTACCCTTTGCACTCTTCTCCTGTACATAGTGCCCAATGTTAGACCCTCCACATTCCTCTCACTCACCTGCACATACTTCCCACTTATAAACCGTCCGTACTCCTCCCCTATGTCGCTTACCCGCAAAAACAGTTCTTTAAAATGATACTGAATACCCTCAATGTTACCAGCTCTAGAATGGACACACTTTTGTTAGTTCAACTAAAGGAAATCTCAGTTCTCATATTTGTTCTGTTACTAGAACTTATTTAATTTTGTGATTACTACTGTGATGTACAGAGGAACATAGGGGATCGCAGCTACTCTAAATATAGCACTTGTGAAAAAGTGTCCCTGAAAATATTTTTTAAATGTTGGCAACTATGCACTTATGCACTGCCCAAGGGCCACTGGGTCAGTAGTGGGCCCCATGAGAGGTTTCTGGGATCCTGTGATATTAAAGCGGTACTAAACTTTCCTGACATTACTACTTTTTAGAGGCCCTGGGGTAGGTTATGCCACAATGTACAAGTATGCACAGCATATTAGCACATTAGGGTACACTTACATTTTCAGACTGGGCCCTCCATTGCTGCACTGTGATTCTCACGCATTTATTTATTATTTATAAAAGGCCCCACCAAAATCCTCAGCACCAGGCCCATGATGTTCTTAATCTGGCCCTGACTGCCCTGACAGGTTTTGTTTTAGTCTCCTCTAGCTTCTCCAACTGGTATAAAAGTGTAGTGGCTTCATGAATCTTGCTGTTTAATCCCCAGGCCTCCCAGCAAGGACAATAAATGAGCCCTGAGATTAAATGGTGTAGACTTCATCAGTTTAGAGAGCAGAACAGACGTAAAGGGTCCCATACATTCTGGAAACTTATTTAATCCAGTTATACAACCCATCTCAAGTAACCTGGAAATACATTCTCTTATTGTTCTCCAGGAGTAAGCATTTTACAGGCCACTAGGACTAGCGTATACTATAGACTATTCCATCTCTCACAAGGTCTAATAGTGAAAATTCACACTAAACATCCAGGCTTTTTGCCTAGCCTGACACAATTGTGGATTGTGGCTTAACACTCCCATAGCCACTGCTTCCCTACCTGACAAAACACTGTCCACCCCTTCATCTCAGAAAAATAGGATCCAACTCAATAGTGGTTCCCCAGACCTCTGTTTGTATTGTTTTGCCAGCTCATGGAGTTCAGTTTGTGTAAACTCCCATACTTCTTTAAATTCAACATTTCTGGGGTTGAGATAATGTACCTTCCCATCTGCCATATCCTCTCTACCATGTTGCCTTGTCCTATGGTTAGTAATGAGACGTCTGGCACACCTTTTCTTTCCCATTAGCAGATCATCATCTGAAATATCAAATGCTATCTCCTCATCCACACTATTATTTGAGAGCACATTCTCACAATACCAGTTTTGGGATGTGACATTGATATGTGCCCTGGATTTACTAACCAATTATTTGGCCTTTTCTTTTCCTTAAAGTGAATGTAAACCAGATTAATGAAATTTGAGCTGGGCACATATATCTGCAGTGTTTTCTGATCCCTCTTCAAAGCCCTAAGTCCCGTGCATTTCCCTGCTCCATTCATTTATTATTAGCATGATAACTTCTGACAAGTTCTCTGTCAACTGTGTTAAAACCAGGCTTAAGTTTGTGTCAGGGTGGGTGCTATAAATAGATTAGCAGAGAGCTGGTCAATTCAAAGCACAGCTCTGCTAGTCGCTGCCTATGTGGAGAGGGGGTGTTTGCCTTTTCTCCAACCAGCTGTCTCACAGTGTAATGCAAGTAACCAAGATTCCTGCTTTTACATACCTTCTCCAGCTGTCCCAGGATTGGCTGCTTGACACCTCAGCATAATTGGGCATGTTGGTGCCTTTTCTGAGTTTTGACTGGATGTTTCTCAAAACTCAGGAATGGGAGAGAGTGTAGAGGTGGGTGGGGAGTCTTGTGGCAAAGAGACCCACCCATAAGTATGAGCCCTAAGTTCTGAAATACCGCTAGCATAATTTCTCAGTATCTGTCCTTATATTTATTTTCTGTAATGCCCTACAAAGTAGCCATCAGACTGACAGTGTCAACACTTTGAACAAACCAGATCAAATGATATAACATTGCACAGTGCTATAATTTCAACATGTTTCAGGCACAGAGGCTGCAGGGGAAGGCGTTTTTATGGGCAAATAGAAGACCTCACCAGTGGGGTGATGCAAATTCTTAGCCCTGTGAATATGTTGCACATGGTAATATAGTAAAATAAGCAGCCGGTATGAATGGTGGTGTCATCCCTAGCATTAAAAGATACCAGGGTTGTGCAATGTAAACTGTAAAAAAGTGGAAAGAATATATAAGTTTTAGTGCTAAAGAGTTTGGGCTTCTACAGTGAAAAGCCTAGGTGTCCAAAGGATCCGTTCTACCATTTATGTAACTGAGTGAATTGATTTGCCCCCTGAATTACAATTTATTTTGATTAGGGATTCCAAATAACCCAGGTCAAAAACGAGCATGGAAAACAAAATCAGTATTCTTGTTACTGTAGCTCATAACTACAAATAGCGAAACTTCCTAAATAGCACTTGTTTTAAAATATTTTCAGTAAAAGGGCTTGGATAGCTTTTCTCTGTATCTACAGAACAGAAGCTGTTGAGGGTTTGGTACATCTCAGACTTCGTTTCTCCAAGGCATGCTGCAGTCTGTAGTTCCAGATCAGCTTTAAAACCTATTTGCACTTCTTTCAACATAACCACAGAGACATTATACATATTCATCATATAGTCCATCTCGCTCTTTCTCTGACGTTTGTGATAGATGTTCTGCCTTTAGAGTGTTATCCGTCAGCATGATACGCCATAGAAACGGTGACTGCAGATTGGTCACACTGATGGGGGGGGGACTCGAGCAAGCAGCCATACTGCCTGTCTGTCATGTCAGTTACAATAGTCATGCTGCCATTTTTTGTGGGTTGAATTAACTTTTGAAGCAGCAGCAGCAGCAGCATCCGTCATTTGAACTGTCAAAGGTTCACGGTCCTTGAGGAGAGACATTAAACCTGTGTGTTATCACTGATTTAACCGACTACATTGTTTTATTATTGGTCCGGACAAAAGAAAAATAGGCTCAATTAACTAAGCTATAACATACGTGTTCTTTGCCTGTGAGGGTATAATGTCAATAAGGGATGAAAATAAAACATTTTTCTCACAAATAATGTTTTTTTTTGTTTCGTTTTGTTTGTTTATTTAAAGTTTAGTCAATGCACCACTACAGACCACTTGGGTATGGATGGGCCATTAGGCTCCATTCACACCTAGGCGTTTTAAACGCCCGACGCTATTGCAGCCTAAAATACGCTGGAGGGGTGATTTAACATTGTTGTCTATGGAGATGGTTCACATCTCCACGCCGAAACGCCGAACGCTTGAAGCTCCAAACAAGTCCCAGACCCTTTTTTTCAGGTGGCTTCGGCGTTCGGCATAGACAACAATGACTTGTTAAAAAAAAAGATTAAAACGACGCGTTTTATCGCGGTACAAAACGCCGCGCTTAGGTGTGAATGCAGCCTTAGGGTTGTGTAAAAGCCTATAGACTGTTGTCAATGCTTACTACAGCGGGAAGGCTGAGGGAATGGCTGATGATGCTGTTGCAAATTTGGAAGGGGTATAGTAGTGTTGTTAGCCCTTCGAGCAAAATGATGTAATCTTGTCAGTAGTTTCAGAATCAACAGGTAAAAAAACCTGGGGAAGTAAGGGGATATTCAGAAGTATATTTTACTAACTGAAAAAGTAAATAAATCAACTTTTGACCAATTTTACCTTTACATACACTTTCACCTTAGTGACTGTTATGATAAGCAAATAGATTTTGTGCTGCTTTTATAAATGTCTCCTTTGAGAAAACCTGCCGGTGGGGTCTCTAGCGATATACAGTATGGTACAGATCCTTTAAACTCATCAGGTCGAAGCTGCATAGAAAGGAGCCAGAGTCAGCCAAGCGTGAAGAAAAGTGGCATCTATTATACATAGTGATCTAGAACAGGCTGCAGGCTCCTGTCACACACACTTATCATACTAGAGCAGCAGCAAGCACATTTCCTGCGCTATCAAATACTCAAGCACGCTAACATGCATGAAAGGGGGCAGTGCTTCTTGGCTGGTCTCTATCTGAGATTTAACTACCATAATACAGGATTTGTATGGCTTCCACAGTTTGTGCAGTACTTTGCAAAATAGAAGGAAATGGTATCATTACAAAACAATTCAAGACAAGAGGGTTTGAGTGATTCAGAGGGTAACTGGAGGAAAGTCGGGTCTATTGCCATAAGCCTTAAGAAAGAGGCAACAGTTCTTTCATGCTAATAGAAGATCTAGTGAACAACTTAGGCCCCGTACACACGGCAGAGAACCTCGACGGGCGGAACACATCGTTCCGCCCGTCGAGGTTCTCTGCCGGCCGTCAGAATCGGCGACCCGCCCGTCGGGAAAGGCAACCAGCCATTCATCCCGACGGGCCGTCGAGCAAATAGAGAACCTGCTCTCTATTTGCTCGACGGGTTTCCCGACGGGCGGGGCTCGCCAAGAGCGTACACACGGCCGAGGTTCTCGGCAGAATGCGGCTCCCAGCGAGGTTCTCGCTGGTTTCTGCCGAGAACCTCGGCCGCGTGTACGGGGCTTCAGTGTTGCTTGGTCCTATAAGCCAGGCCAATTGTTCCACAGATCATCTTAAAAAGTATTCAGTCCTCAAAAGAGCCAATTTTTCCATCAGAAAACATGCAAGCTCGGAAACAATTCAACGTATGCTCGGAAGCATTGAGCTTCTTTTTCTCGCCTCGTCGTAGTGTTGTATGTCACCACGTTCTTAATGCTCGAAAGTTCAGAGGACTTTTGTGTGACCGTGTGTCAGGGTCTGTGGCTCAGACACGTAGCTACACAGAGGAACTGAGACCAAACAAAGTATTTATCATTAAAGTGATATTTATTAACAGTGAACACACACCAATAAACATACACAGCAACCAGTGAAACCAATCCAGCAAACAAGAACAAGAATAACTAATGAAACAAACTGCTCTCTATATACATAATCTACAACATAAAAAACAATTTAATAGGGATGCAAGGAAGGCAAACATGACTGGGAACAAGAGCATGGAACAAGGCAGAAGGGTGCAGGATGGATCAGGACAAGGGAAGATTATCAGGCACAATCTGACAGCAAGGAGGCAATCCGACAGGATAGTGACACCCTGGGGAAGGGAGGAGCAGCCTTAAATATCCACCGGGCAGCTGAAGCCAGGTGTGGCTGATCAGAGCTCGCTGGCTTCTGGGAGACACCTGCTGGTGAACACTGGAACTGCAGCCATCTGCAAAGTGAATCCCAGTGCCACCAGCAGGTGAACTCAACACCAACACCATTTATGAAAGCCAAGCTTGAGCAACTTTTTTCCTGATGGAAATTACGCTTGTGTGTACAGGGCATTAAACAGGTTGAATACCTTTGTGATGATAGAAAGCTTTAGGCTCGATTTCTTGGATACTCTAGTCTCTCTGGTTCATCCAGGGGAGTGGATTGCTTCAGTGGATATGACAGGCACCTACTTTCACCTCCTGGTAGCGAAAGGTTATCAGCCATATCTCAAAATTGCCATAGTTCATCTACACTATCAATTGTTCTGCTTTCTGACTAATTTGAAAGTCTTCCAAACAGTGGGGGTCTTCCTGTGACTTTAAAGGATATGGATACATCACTATTTGATGATATGCTGGTTTTCTCGTCTTGTAGCCCACAGGCAGACAGTTCTAGACACCTTTTCCAGATTTATCTGGCTAGTCAAAAGTCAGAGGTCATCTTAAGTTTTCCCGGATCTTGGGATATTTTAGCAAAATGGTCAATTCATTACTAGCAAGGACTTTTCTTTCACAGATAGGGACAGACAGATTAGTAAAAGGTCCAGAGCAATGATTTGCTCAGCCACTTGTCTGGCATGGGCATGTTTGAGCTAGAGTAAATCAACTTTCTCTCCTCCATGATTCCAACAGTACCTTTTACTCATTGGTATCTGTGTCAAATCCAGTTTTCTTTTTCAAACTCGTGGTGGTAAAGCCTTCTTGTGCCAAGTGATTTTTCTGCCCTAGACTATCAAAGTGAGCCTGGGATTCATGACCCAGTGAACCTGTTCTGGGGCAGACCTCTCAGCCCTGGAGACTGGATCACAGTTACTTCAGATTCCAGGCTCTGGGGCTGGGGAATGCATGCTGTCAGGAACATCTTGCTCAGGGCAGATAACTGGGCCCAGTTCTGAGACACTGAAACATGATAGATCAGCATTGCAAGTCTTTAAAGAGTTACTAAACCCACAACCTGCATTCACTATATTTGCTCTCCCACAGTACACAGAACATGGAAATGCAATTATTTTAGTAAATATAAACTAATAAATACCTTTTCTCATCAGCAGTATTTTGACTATCAGTTCCTAGTAAAGCGTAGTTTTAATTCTCCCCTGATCCTCTGGACCAGGGGTCTCCAAACATTCTAAACAAAGGGCCGGTTTATTGTCCTTCAGACTCTTGGAGGGCCAAACTTTCGCCAGCGGGAGTGGAAATTTTTCCTGCTGTCAGTGGGAGTAAACATCTGGTATTAGGGGGAGGAATAGTGCCCCATTGCTGGCATCATAGGGAGGAATAGAGCCCCATTAGTGGTGTCAGTGGGAGAAATGGTACTACATTGTCAGTGTCAGATGGCAGAATAGGGTCTCATATCGGTGGGAGGGATAGTGCCCCAAGGGCCGGATAAAGGCAAGCAAAGGGCCGCATCTGGCCCTGGGGCCACAGTTTATAGACCGCTGATTGGCCCTGTGGTGATCACATGCACTCTCCCAAAAACTCTTTAGCAGTGCACACCAAACTGAGCATGTCTAGCCCATCCCTTGGCTCTGTGAATATTAGGTTATTTTTTTAGAGACAGTGGAAGCAGAGGAGGATCAGAAAGACCAGATTAAACAGCCTTTATACACAATGCAAAGGACACAGTGAGTGTAACAAGTATGCTATACTGCATATACAGACAGATTTTAAACCGCGTACACACGATCAGTCCATCCGATGAGAATGGTCAGATGAGAACCGTTCTCATCGGTTCACCGATGAAGCTGACTGATGGACTGATGTGCCTACACACCATCGGTTAATGGGCCGATCGTTTCAGAACGCGGTGACGTAAAACACACAACGTGCTGAAAAAAACGAAGTTCAATGCTTCCAAGCATACGTCGACTTGATTCTGAGCATGCGCTGCCTTTTGATCGATGCCTTTGCATACTAACGATGGTTTTTGACCCATCGGTTAGCCGTCCATCGGTTGAAATTTAAAGCAAGCCATCTGTTTTTTGCCTGAAGGATAACGGACCGATGGGACCTACACACGATCGGTTTGGACCAATGAAAACGAACCTCAGTCCGTTTGCATCGGTTTGGACCAATGAAAACGAACCTCAGTCCGTTTGCATCGGTTTGAACCAATCGTGTGTACGAGGCCTTACTGTTGTGGGTTTAGTAACACTTTAAGAAATTCTTGCTATTACTGAAGAGCCGTTGAGTCAAGGTGCCAATCGACACCTAGACTGCTCTATCGTTTGTTGTTTACCAGGCAGGTACATGGAGCGTGACCCTTCCTGACGAGTTGAACCAATATTTCACCATTCCTAATGAGTGGACACTGAACTGGAGCTCTGGATTTCTGTAGCATTTCAAGTTTAGGGAACCCCACAGATAGGACTTTGGAAGCTGAGCATTGACCTGCACCACCCTAAGTTCTGCCCAAAAGCTCTGGAGCAGAATGTTTCATTTACCCACTGACATCATTGATCCTTCATTCTTTAAGATTGACAGAGAAAGAGTAGCAGCAATAGACATCCTTCTAATTTGGGCAAAGAGGCACTGCTTTCCCAGCTCCTAGAGTTGCAGATAGATCCTCCTGTTCCCCTGCCTTGAGAGAGGACTCTCCTTTTCCAACAGTGATGTGGAGATTAAAAGAAAGGAGCTGTGACATCTAGCTTTGCCGTCATTGGTAGTGGAAATTCTTTTGAAGGCTGCTAAAGAAAGGGTTGATAAAATTCACTTATCATAGAATATAGGCAACATTTCTAAAGAATGAGGATAGGCCTTCTGTAAGTAATACCCTGGACTTTCTTCAGTGAGACCTAGATTTGGATCTCAGCTATACCACATTGAGAGTTTAATGTTCAGCACTTACAAAGTCTCACTGGCATTCCTATCCACTGGTAAAATATTTTTTTCAAGCAGCCATGAAGATTAAGCTACCAGTTAAGCCAATATTTACCAAATGGGACTTGCCTTTGTAGTTCAGAATGGGGTCTTCCTTCATTCCTGCTACCTCCCGCTCCTTGTGGCACTTTATCTTACTAATTTAAGATCCATAGGGGTTTACTTACTAAAGCTAGAGAGGGCAAAATTTGTCACAATTTTGCAGAAAAAGCAACCGGCTTCTAACCTCAGCTTTTTAAATTAAGCTTTAGCAATCAATCATAGACGCTGATTAGTTTCTCTGCAGAATTGTGACTAATTGTGCCCGTTCTAGCTTTAGTAAATATACCCTATAGTCTTGGCTTAAATATTTTCATACCTACAAGCCTTTTCATTTGGAGAGCCACATGTACTGTTTCTGTAGAGGGTGAGACCCGCGGGCCGACTCCGGCCCTCCAGGTCATTTCATGTGGCCCTTGCACCTCTCATGCAGCTGCAGTAGAGCTCCAGCCCTCCTATGGTCCTCCTCCAGACCCCTACTTTCTGCTTTCAAGCAATGCATCCAGCTTCATCCCAGCAGCAGCATAAGGAAAGGGGGTGCACTGTCATGTAAGGGAGAGTAGGGAACTCAACTTCTGGTGGTGGGGTGGCATCTAATGTAAGGGGAGGGGATGCGGTGGACATCTAATTTTTCAGATACAACCGACCCTTTTGAGAACAATCATAATGCTGATGCGGCCCACAATGAAATTGAGTTTGACACCCCTAACATAGTGTATAGGTTCTTTCTGAAAGTTACACTAGAGTTTCACTTTAGCTGGGAATTTTTTCTAACAGCTTGGGGTTCCCACAACTGTCTCCAAAATATGTGCGATTTGAGGAGTCGACTGTGTGCAGCTGATTCCTATGTACTTACAAAGAACAGAGGAAAATATATTTGACTTGGAGGCTTTTTGTGCTTTACAAGGGTCCCAAGAAAGGGGTGGCAGGCTTCCTCAGGAATAGTATCATTATTATTGGTGAGGGCCATTAAACATGTTTACAATTCAGTAGGCATTCCCCATGTGAATAATTAAGGGATCATCTTTGGTTTGTATATTCTGGGCCTCCTGCTTGGTGGTTGTAGCTATATTTGTGCACTTGTGACAAACAATTGAGTACTGTGAAACTGATGTTGCTTACAGCCAGTTGAACCTTTCTCAGTATGTCCATTGATTAATATAAAGTTAAATGTTAAATAGTTTGGCTCCTCTGTCTTTACTATTGCCATTTACTCATGAGTAAATACATTTTGTACTTCCAATATCTCTGAATATTGTTTTGTATTCACATTTATTTTTTTGCTACAGTAGCTATGGTTGGTGGATTTATCGTGAGGGGTATCAGAGGGGAACAACCTATTGGTAAGCTGAAAAGAGGGAGAGGCAGGAAAAGAAAATGGGTCATTTTGAATATCAATTTTCCATAATAAATATGTATAAAATGTTATATCGGATCCCTTCCCTTATTGTATTTTTTACACTTTTGTCATTGCATTTTTCTTCCTTCCTTTTTTATTTTTTTTATTTTAGCTTTTGTGCCATTTTGGCAACGTTGATCTTAAAAAAAGGTTTTTACATAATCCTCCCCAAGGTTGCTGTCAGCTTCATGGTACAAATAAGGCAAGTCCTGTAGCTGTTTTCTCTGCACTTGCATACAGATCATACACAGCAGTTCATATATCCATAACCTTATTATTTCCTCCTTCAGTGGTTTCAAATGCACTTCTATTCTACCCAAAATGTGCGGCATAAGCACTTTTACTGATATGCAAATGTTGACTTTTTGCCAAAAGTCAGTAGTTAAACTCTTTTCTCCATCTTAAAGGGGTTGTAAAGGTACAAGTTTTTTTACCTTAATGCATTAAGGTAAAGAAATATCTCACAGTACCGCCCCCCCCCCCCGAGCCCCCGTTGTACTTACCTGACCGTTCGAATCTCCCGGGCGCGTCCACGTCGTCCTCTTCGGTTCCCAGCCTGGCCGTTGATTGGCTAGGCTGGGCGGATTGATAGCAGTGCAGCCATTGGCTAGCGCTGCTGTCAATCAGAGCGGATGACGCGGCGCGCCGGGGGGCGGAGCCGAGTGATACAGTCGGCGGCTATGGCCGCCGCTGTATCACGGGAGCGCGCTCGCAAAAGCTTTCCACCGTGCGAGCACCCTCGCATGAAGATGGAATGCTTTTGCGAGGAGGAGCCCAGACAGCCGCCGAGGGACCCCAGAAGACAGGTTTCCGGGCCATTCTGTGCAAAACGAACTGCACAGTGGAGGTAAGTATAACATGTTTGTTATTTTTTTTTTTTTTTTAAAGTCCTGACTTTAGTGTCCCTTTAACTATTCCTCCTGGTGGCTGATTTAGGCAGAGAGGAAAGACACATGACCGTCCCAAGAAGGAATCTGTGGTTAGAGAAACGGATATCACCTTCTTTATGTTGTGTGAGGCCACGTACACACGACCGGTTTCCTCGGCAGAATCCAGCAAGAACCTCGATGGGAGACGTATTCTGCCGAGGAAACCGGTCGTGTGTACACTTTTCACCGAGAAACCCGTCGAACTTGTCGAGCCAAAAAGAGAGCATGTTCTCTATTTCCTCCATGGGCAATGGGAAAATTTGGCTCGACTAGTTTTTTGACGGCCGAACAAGGAACTCGACGGGGAAAACGATGTGTTTCGCCCGACGAGTTTCTCGGTCGTGTGTACGCGGCCTAAGAGCCAATATGGTGGCACTAAAAATAAGAATAAGTGCGTTTCTAGAAACTGGCTGGAGCTAAGCCAAATTCAGTGGGTAATTGTTCATATTTGTCAGCGTTTTATGCAAACACTTGGAAAGGAAAGGGTTGTTTTATTAAAATTCAGGGTAGCAGGGTGTGACAATTTTTGAGCGAGAGGAAAGAATGATAATTAATCATAACAGAATATGGAGAACAGACAGATATAGCATCCCAGGGGGGGAAATTTGTGTACATGAATATTGGTTTTATTGACTGAACAAGTCTGAACCAGGAAAAAAACTGCTTCCTTGTTTGAGTTTATGCATTGTCCTCTGTATACATCAGTCAATGGAAGGGAGTCAGACTCAGGGCCAGTGCTACCCCTAGGCAAACTAGGGGTGCCTGGCCACTGATTTCCCACTGTGTCTGCAGGCTGCAGCATGTAACTAACTCAGTCTGAGGCAGCTGCTCCATCTGACCAGTAGTGTAATTAGAGGCTCAGCACTGGAGGCAGCACTAGAGGAAGCAGAGCTGATGCTTCCACTATAGCGTCACCTCCTGTCACATGGGCAGGGCAAAGGGGTAGGAGTCAGAGGTGGAGCCAATGGGGGCAACAAAATTGAAAAAAGGTATTTAGTAGTCTATATGTACTAAAATAATTGCATTTCTGTGTACTGTGGGAGACCAGAGTTAGTGAATGCAGGGTCCTGACTGGGCACAATCACATACCTGTACGTGTCTCTTTAAGCCCAGCCATGGGGTCGCGAGCGCGCGCCGGTCCGAATCTTTATGAACACGCCCGCGGGACCTGGGACCCGATCGCCACCGGTGTCCCGCGATCGGTCACCGGAGCTGAAGAACGGGAAGAGGTGTATGTAAACACACCTTCCCCGTTCTTCATTGTAGCAGTGTCAGTGATCGTCTGTTTCCTGATATCGAGAAAGACGATCACTGATGTCACAGGTCCAGCCCCACCCCCCTACAGTTAGAAACACATATGAGGTCACACTTAACCCCTACAGTTCCCCCTAGGTTAACTCCTAAACTGCAATTGTCATTTTCACAGTAATCAGTGCATTTTTTTTATTTTTATATAATTCTTTATTTTTGTATTTTCTGTATATTACATCACTTACATGTATACCAAACATCCACCGGGAACAAAATACATAACATTTATAAATACAAACAAAACAAGTATAAAAACAAAAAAAAAAAAGAAAGAAAAAGGGAATAAAAAAACAAAAAAAAAACGGCCAAAATAATGATAATGCTTCTCCCCCCTCCTGCTCCCACACCCCCCCATATAGATTATAACTAGATTATTCCTCTTAGGGTATTCCCTCTTTTATATTCTTGTGTGTTTATCGTGTTTGTCGTGTTCCTATATCCAAACTTGCAAAAAAAAAAAAAGTATATGCATATATATCTACATACCCATACATACTTCTACACACATGTGCACATATATACACGCATACACACACACACACATACACGTATACATACCTACATACACGCCCCCACACATACATTTATACATACATATTAGTTTTAGGCCCATTTCAGGTTTATTTATTTGTGCTGTCTATGTGTCTGTGTTTATTTTGTGTGTATAAATATTACCCTGTGTCTCTAGTGTTTGTGAGGTTCTTTGCTTCAACCTTCTTTATATTCCCTTTGTGAGTTATTTACATATACGTTAAAAACCTGTTCCCTTCCCCTTTACTAATCATTCCTCCCCCCCTTCCCTGTGGAGAGAAAGGAGAGGGTGAGGGGGAGAGGAGTAAAACAACAAACAAAACATAAAAAAAAAAAAAAAAAGGAAAGAAAAAAAAAAAAAAAAAATTTAACAGCATTCATCTAAAATTGTAGTTTGTCTTTCTTACTAAGCATCGAGTGTGTGTGTATATATATATATATATATATATATATATATATATATATATATATATATTTTTTTTTTGAGAGAGGAGTGAGTATATGTGGTTCAAGAAAGTGCATTTTTATAACCCTTTTTTTGCTGTGAAAATGACAATGGTCAAAAAAAAATCGCTGATCGCCACCATTAGTAGTAAAAAAAAAAAACATATTAATAAAAATGCAATAAAACTATCCCCTATTTTGTAAACGCAATACATTTTGCGCAAACAAATCGTTAAACGCTTATTGTGATTTTTTATTACCAAAACAATAGGTAGAAGAATATCGGCCTAAATTGAGGAAAAAACATGATTTTTGTATATCTTTTTTTGGGGAAATTTATTACAGCAAAAATTAAAAAATATTGAATTTTTATCAAAATTGTCGCTCTATTTTTGTTTATCGCGCAAAAAATAAAAACCGCAGAGGTGATCAAATACCACCAAAAGAAAGCTCTATTTGTGGGAAAAAAAGGACGCCAATTTTGTTTGGGAGCCATGTCGCACGACTGTAAGTTAAAACGACGCAGTGCCGAATCGCAAAAAGGGGCCCTGTCATTGACCAGCAAAATGGTCCAGGGCTAAAGTGGTTAAGCAATTTTGTAACAAAATCCACCTTTTCAATTTATCTGGAGCTTCCCTTTTTTTTATTAACATTTATTGCATTCCGCTGAGAATAGAATTGCAAAGTATGTTGGATTATTAGAAGAGCATTGGCTTCCGAATTACTTTCTCTGCAACGGTTGCGTAAATATATTTTAATTGCTAACGTACTGAATTGTTTGCCGACAAATTAAAACTCCCTTTCATTTAGTCTGACTTAAATAATTGTAAATATTTGACAGGTCAACAGTGGCATTGCTGCTAATCGCTAATTTTCAAAGTGCGTTTACCTTTGCTGCTTGTTAATAAATTTGGAGTTTAGCCGAAAGGTAAAAATAGCAATGTTTTCATAAAATAAAGAGATAGGATTGACCAACTTTCTGATGAAATTCCCAGCCTACCAACGTTGATGCAATTGTTCAGTATACACATTTAAAAATGTTACTTTTTTTTTCTGTCTCTGTCCTATTGAGAAAATCTCCTTTTACTTCCTGTTCTAGAAATGCCCTATCAGTCTCTACCTCCTCTTTGAAAAGCGATCCAAGGTGGAATGTGTTAGAGGGCGGTACAGCTTGGCTTGCAGGCCTTCAGGAGGTGATACGGCTTGTTTTTTGGCAGTTTTTTTGCCAAAATAGAGATTTTGAATGTGATTAGTGCACCATGGGTTGCAGTGCAGTCTCTTTGACTTCAATAAGCATATTTAACAGGAAGCAACTGGGAAGGAGGGGGGTGCGGTAAAACTGCAGATCGACTGCCTGTTTTTCCACCCATGTATAAGGCCTTCCACAGTTTGTAAGGAGGGCGCGATTCCCCTGCAGAGATTCATACAGCAATAACACCTGCCAGATCACTTGCAAGGATCCTACTGTCTTTTCTTATATGAAGTCATAGGATGTGCTATGTCTACTCTAATGGGGTCTCTATAGTTCTGGGGTTAATGTCGCTCAGTAGAGCCAGCGACATAAACCCAATGATCTTTTTCTAGCTGTCTATAATATTGCCATTCTGACCACCACTGTAAGGAGGAGCATTCTTCCCACTAACCACCAATATGAGGGGCATTTTTCAAAAATATCCACCCATATGAGGAACATTTTTCCCAATATCCACCCATACGAGGAGCATTTTTCCCAATAACCACCAATATGAGGAGCATTTTTCCCAATATCCACCAATATGAGGAGCATTTTTCCCAATAACCACCAATATGAGGGGCATTTTTCCCAATATCCACCAATATGAGGGGCATTTTTCCCAATATCCACCAATATGAGGAGCATTTTTCCCAATATCCACCAATATGAGGAGCATTTTTCCCAATATCCATCAATATGAGGAGCATTTTGCCCAATAACCACCAATATGAGGGGCATTTTGCCCAATAACCACCAATATGAGGGGCATTTTGCCCAATAACCACCAATATGAGGGGCATTTTGCCCAATAACCACCAATATGAGGGGCATTTTTCCCAATAGCCACCAATATGGAGGGGCATTTTCCCAATGACCACCAATATGGAGAGACATTTTTCCCAATAACCACCAATATGAGGGCATTTTTCCCAATAACCACCAATATGAGGGGCATTTTTCCCAATAACCACCAATATCAGGAGCATTTTTCCTTATAACCACCAATATGTGGAGCATTTTTCCCAATAACCACCAATATGAGGGGCATTTTTTCTCAATAACCACCAATATGAGGGGCATTTTTCCCAATAACCACCAATATAAGGGGCGTTTTCCCAATAACCACCAATATAAGGGGCATTTTTCTTTTTAATAACCACCAATATGAGGGGCATTTTCCTCAATAACCACCAATGATTTGGTTTTTCCAAGAGTTCCCCAAGATCTAAAATTATTTCAGATGTTCTCCTGCGGTAAAAATGTTGAGAAAGACCCAGTCTTCTTAAAAACCCTACTAGGCTGCATGATTTATGTAACTGTCAAACATATACACAGTTGGTATCAGTTAAAGCGGATCTCCCATGCCTATACAATTTTTTATTTTATTTTTTGGGGGTAGTGTAATGGTTAATAGCATTCAATAAATAAACTCACTAGTTTGGTGTCCCACGTCCTCTACTGTGCCATTCTGTCTGCAATTTACATTTATATTCCGCTTGTTGCCCCATTCCCATTTTAACTGTGGGCATTAGAAGCCCACAAGCAGGCACTTCCTTGTTGCGGTGATGCTGATGTCCCAGGATCAACCGCTCGATCCTGCACATGCGCACTCGTATCGGGGAGCAGAGGCATGTTGCCATCACAACTGCAGGCGTCTATGGAAAGTTACCGCCCCGTTGTGATGACAGCTCCGCAATCAATACTGGGAGCTATGATAGAATCTCCCAGAGCACACTGTGTGGTACGGGAAGTGACACAATACCCAAAGAATACACGCAGTTGTGCAGACCGGAAACAAGATTAAACAAAAGGTACTGTACAGATCTAAAAATTAAAAACCTCAGTTTTAACCATTTTTACTGTCGGCATTATGATTAGGCTAATGTGGAAACTAGGGTGGAGCTCCGCTTTAAGTGATGAGCCATGCTATGCTAGAAAGGATCAAGAGTGGTATGGGCAGTGTATTTTGCGCCATTTACAGAACACAGAGAAAAATTGTTGATGAAAATTTGTCTGTGTTTATTGAAACTTCACTCTCTCAATCAACATTGCTTATCTTTAATCCTTATGCTACTAGCATTAGTACATATATAGTAAAGTATATCATATTTACTTCCTTACAACTTTAGTTTTTTTTTTTACATTTCTTCAGTTACTTCCTGGTTTCTAGCCTAGGCAAATTATATTATACACCCCAGAAGTTTTCAGGAGGGGGGGGGGGGTGTTTTTCTCTGCCAATCACACTCTCCTGCGTGCAGGCTTGAGCTAAGGGCAGATTGATTCCAGGAAGTAAATGCTACGTGAATCACTTGCCCTTACTCAAGATGGCCACAGCCAGAAATGCTAGAGGGCTGTTTTTTAACCACTTAAGGACCGCCTAACGCCGATATACGTCGGCAGAATAGCACGGCTGGGCACAATCACGTACCTGTACGTGATTGTTAAATGCCCAGCCGTGGGTCCGAAGCTCCGCGGCTGCGGGACCTGCGGACCTGATCGTCGCCGGCGTCCCGCGATCGGTCCCCGGAGCTGAAGAACGGGGAGAGGTGTGTGTAGACACACCACCTTCCCCATTCTTCACAGTGGCGCTGTCATTGATCGTGTTTCCTGATATAGGGAAACACGATCAATGACTTCACACGTCCAGCCCCGCCCCCCCTACAGTTAGAAACACATATGAGGTCACACTTAACCCCTTCAGCGCCCCCCAGTGGTTAATTCCCAAACTGCAATTGTCATTTTCACTGTAAACAATGCATTTTTATAGCATTTTTTGCTGTGAAAATGACAATGGTCCCAAAAATGTGTCAAAATTGTCCAATGTGTCCACCATAATGTCGCAAAGTAGGTAGAAGAATACGTATCGGCCTAAACTGAGGAAAAAAAATGATTTTTTTTTAGATATTTTTGTGGGATATTTATTATAGCAACAAGTAATTGTCGCTCTATTTTTGTTTATAGCGCAAAAAATAAAAACCGCAGAGGTGATCAAATACCACCAAAAGAAAGCTCTATTTGTGGGAAAAAAAGGACGCCAATTTTGTTTGGGAGCCACGTCGCACAATTGTCAGTTAAAGCGAAGCAGTGCCGAATCGCAAAAAGGGCCTGGTCCTTTACTTGCATTTTGGTCCGGGTCTTAAGTGGTTAAAGAGATTTCTAAACAACATAAAGCATGGAGACATGAATGAATGCAGGAGTTTGCTTTGAATATTACAAATGAATCAAATGGTGTTTAGGTGTGTGGTGCTCAGATGCAGTGAAGATCTGCTTTAAAAAACAAAAGGACATATTCCCAATTGACAATGAATATTTTTTTATTTGCAAATTGGAAATAAAAAGAAAGACCTCTATGAAGATAAAATAGTCAAAATAAGGAAAACAATCGTAGTGGTGTTTTTTTTTTTACTATACTGTGTTTACCACTGAAATCGTACTCAAAGGTGACATTACACTAATAGAGCTAGTTGTAACACTTGGATTCATCAGTTTTACAGGTGTAAATAGCTGTGACAGCGTTTTACAGAAAAAGTTATGTTTAAAGTGTTGTTTGGAAGGTTATTAGGTTAAAGAAAAAACCTGAATGATCTACTCAGCTATTGTCAGAGGCTGACAGGGTTGTCATTGCTGGCAGGAAGTTAGCTGTTCAATGCAAAATATCTTCCCCTCAGGATCTAATTTTGATTTTGTCAAGTTCCAGTTCTTAAAAACCCCTGGAGCTTTTGACATATATTTTTTGATGCTTTCAAGTTTGTTTTGTATCATGCAGCATGAATTTGTTTTTTTCACCCCCTTTTTTTTTTGTGATCCACTTGATTTTGTTTTAATGATTTCAAAACCTTTTCCTTGTGGATTTAGTTTTTAATTATAGTTACATGTGAGCTTCCATCTTTGCTCATCACAAGTACAGGCCTGTTTTAGTAGTGCCGAATAGTGGAGATGCTTTATTAAAAGCAAATAGACTCTGTACTTTGCACATGCAGTTCCACCCCAATTGACTACACTTTTTTGTTGCTCCTCTCATCTAAAGTAATTGGGGATATTTTACTAATGGCAAATAGACAGTGCACTTTGCAGGTGCAGTTCAGAGCCGTCTTTAGCGCAGGGCAAATTGAGCACCTGCCCTGGCCCCATCTTTGTTGAGGGGCCCATGCTACCCATTATTGGGGCCATGATGACGGCTTTGCAGAGTTCAGAGGACACGGGAGGCTGTATTCCCATGCTAGCCAGCAGAGAGGGGTGGGGCCGGGAACTCCACTGATGCTCTGACCCCGCCCCATGTAGCCTGTATGCCCTGAACAGAGAGGCTGTAGTGAGAGCCAGTGATCGGAGTGGGTGCGTCAGTGGAGTTCCAACCCCGCCCCCTCTATACTGGCTGGGGAATACAGAGGATTGGGGGTGGGGCCGGAAGCTCCATTGAGGCTCTAACCCCGCCCCATGCAGCCTGTATGCTCAGGGTGGAGCATTTGTAGTGAGAGCAGAGAGTGGAAGCATGGACCTCTGAATGTATGTAGTGAGCTTGGCTGGCCAGGTATGTCCTTACACCCAAAGTAGTCTCTGATTGTCTCCTGTAGCATGTCCGTAGTCTTTAATTGTCTCCTGCAGTTTGTCCGCAGTCTCTGGTAATCTCCTGCATATGTCCGCAGTCTCTGGTAGTCTCCTGCAGTATGTCCGCAGTCTCTGGTAATCTCCTGCAGTATGTCTGCAGTCTTTGAACCTCTCCTGTAGAATGTCTGCACTCTCTGACCCTCTCCTGTAGTATGTGTATTAATGTGCCTGTTTACATGCTCAATTATTTGGGATTACTCAACTGCTCAGTGTGTGGTAATGATGTGCTGTAACCCCTAGCAACCAATCAATAAGCGCTAATAATGTGCAGTAACCTTTAGCAACCAATCGGCAAAAAGAAATTATGTGTTGTAACCTATAGCAACCAGCCAGTGAGCAGTAAGGATAGGCTGTAACCTCTGGTAAACCATTGTAATCGCTTCCTGATCTGCTGTAGTAAACTGATTTTAAGTCTACCTGCTATTTTTTTTGTATGTCGAAGAATAGAGGGGGCCCCAAGAATTTTTTTCCCCAGGGCCCAATCAAAATTAAAAATGGTCCTGGTGCAGTTACTCCTTCCCCCCACCCCCAGATATTAGTGAATGTGGAGAAGCTTCACTTTGTAAAGAATACGCAATCGGGTGAAGGAAAATAAAAAACAAGCAGAGCTTCACCACATTTACTAAGCCCTGGGAAATTAGTGCAACTGCACTTGCAAAGTGCACAATCTATTTGCCGTTAGTGAATCAACCCCTGTGTTTTTGCTTGTCTGAAAGAAATAATCCTCACATTTGAAGACCAGTCCTCATAAACCAGACAAGTCATATTCTCCTGATTTCTTCACAAAACTCCAGATGAAAAGTCATTTCATTAAGTTCTATTAAACTTTGTGAAATTGTGATGCTATATATAATGTTCTAGTATGCACCGCATACCAACACATTATGGCAGACCTACCTGTCAGAGGATGCCCTCCGGCGCTGCAGTGTCGGTGCTCGGGCCCTTCCATTTTCTCCCGATCTTTCTTCTAGGTTTGCTGTGTTCATCTGCTTGAATGGCCATGCCGCGATGATGTCACTCCTGTGCATGTGCACAGAAGTCACTTCATCACAGTTGCCACCTTTTTTTAAAGCCAAACCCAAACACTTTAGTGGCGCACATATTTTTTTTATTTTTTTAGGGGGACACTGTGGACTCTGATGTTACATAGAACTCTGATAGAAGAAGGTTTCTGCTCACCAAACCTTCCACTTACATCAGAATTTCCAGCATTCCCCTTAAATTAGAGTTCACAAAGCCCCCTTAGCAGAGTCTACAGGGCATCCCTTACATCTGAGTTCCTCTTACCTTAGTGTACTTACTCTGTTGGAGGCATGAGAGAGAAGGGGGGGAGGGGGGGAGACTTCAGTGACAGACATTGGATGGTGAGCTTATTCACCCAGGGATGGAGGCTCAGATATGGACACCTTTCACCCATGATGTATCTGCTGGCTCCTTAGCTTCAAATTTTCCAGCCCACACATCATATCTGAGGCACAGAACACCAGGTAATGGAGAGTGGGTGGGCAGCCAGAGGGTTGGGGTGGAAGGAGGAGGAGCAGATCAAGCCCTTTCTCCTCTCCTGTCCGTGTATAGGGATGGGGCCTGTGTGCACTCGTGGTTGTGCTACTTGGTTACTTGGGAGCCACAGTCCATTATGAAGATTGTGTCTGGGTTTCAGGCAGTCTAAAAACGCAGAGACACGATTAGAGACTGAGTAAATCCCAGACAGGTGGCAACCCTAATTATAGCTGACAGGCAGGGAGAAGCATTAAAGTCTCCTCTGTCATAAAACCCCTGTTTGTTAGCATTTTACATTTTGAGTTTAATACCGCTTTTAAGGGCCCATTTAGATATATGAATGTGCATAGAGATGTGTTTTCTTTAGCTTAAGACAGGTATGTTTCATGCTTCAGCATACAATTCCTTTTATGCACTGACAAGCTTTATTGACTCGTATTGATGTGCGTTTCCAATGTGTTTTTGAATTTAGGCTTTGAAGGGGATAGAGTTAACAGCCATTGATCAAGGATTATTAATAGCCATTGCCAACGCAGTAAAATTAATGTTTCATATATTTTGATGTGTTGCTATTATTGTCTTCTATATGCGTCCCAATGCACTAAAATGTAAAAAAAAAAAAAAAAACAACCAGTACAGTCAGCATCTTTGTTGTAAAAGTTCCCCATACAAACAGTGTTCACATTCTGTCGTGCATTATTAAAAAACATGTCTGTCATACAACTCATTGGAAATGGCTTTTAAGTGACCGTGCTCACTGGCTCAAAAGAAACGGCATCCCCTTTAAGTGAATAAAGGCAGCACACAGCATGGCACACAATGAGAGGGTTAATAATTAATGGTTCTGGCTGGCGAAGCGGATGTGAAATCACATTAGAGGGGAGATGGGAGGCAGGAGGGAGTCTGTTGGACACACACCCTGACAGTCATGGAGGACTCTACTCTGCTTATATAAACATGTCTGTTAGGGTGACAGATCTGTGTAAATGCTGGGCCTTTTAACTAACAGCACTGCACAACAACCCATTTGTGATATGATATTCTGGATTGGTGGTCTCCATTCCCACATGGGCACAAGCAGCAATGTGTATTATTAACTACAAAGATGTGAGTGGGACTGGGGAAATCTCAGAATTGTAAATAAGTCCTCGCATTCTACAGACACTATAGCTTGAGTTTCGGAGGTCAGAGGTCACTTGAAGCCTGACAGTTACTTGTCAAGTGCCGCCCCCCTTTTCCCTCACATGAGCCCACTGTGCCCTCTTTTTGGCTCAGACTTACCTGTGGCAAGTATACTGTGAATATCTGAGATTGGGATCCCTGGTGTTCTGATCATTGTTGGTGGCTAAGCCTATACCACTGAATGATAGGGTGAAAGGAGCCATAAGCATGTATCCACAAATAAACAGCATCCAGGGGTGGGCAGGTGTGCAATCCACAGATAACCGCTGAATGTGCTGATATATTATTATGTAGCACCCTCTACCTTTAGGTAGGTGCTAAGTTTAGGGTTTTGTGTTACCTTAGTGCAGGTAAATTTACCAATCCCCTGCTTGTTTTTGATCTGGGAGCAGGGGAGTGGTTTAGTGTAGCAGTAGGTGACAGACATGTACTTCAGCTCTTGGGCGCCTCCCCTGTTTCCAGTGGAGAATGTTCTGGAAAAGAGGCAAGGCTGAGGGGCTGGAGTGACATTGGGGTACATGTGAGAAGCTCTGACCAATCCCCATCTAGAAATGGCAAGGGGCAGGCCTCCTACATATAACCACAGTCATCCTGCTAGGGGAGGAGTTGTCGGCTTGGAAGGATGGAGTGCTAGACGGTCGTGCAGGGGGAACGTTACCATCTGGGGGGGGGGTGTAAATCCGCCGGAGGAGCTCGGGAGCTGGGAGGGAGCCTCTCTCCTTACACGGTCATGGAAAGGTGTCCTGGAAGCTAGGAGAGGCAGTTGGTCCACACGTCCGGAGCAAGTCCATCAGGAAGGATCCAGGGCAGGTGTCAATGAGTGGAAGCACAGTGGAGAGATCTGGAAGAGGCATGCCAGGGGAGCTGGGCAGGGCAGGCAGGATTTGCAAGTTGGACCAATGGCCCCATTCAGAGTGAGGCCTAGTCATATCTAATGGCGTGACAGGAATACTAAGACTGTGACAGGATATGTTCTGAGGTTTAGTTCTGTTAACCACTTGTCATCCGTCCACCGTCATATGACGGCAGGCGGATAACTTCATTGTCCTGACTGCACGTCATATGACGTGCAGTCAGTCATAGAAAGCTGCTAGGGGCGCGCGCCGCGGCGGCGCGCACCTGTCGCATCACTGGGACCCCCGTGCGTGTTGTCCCGGCAGCCGGGATGGCCGCCGGGCACCCGCGATTGCCGTGTAACTGAGCTGGGACGTGGAGCTCTGTGTGTAAACACAGAGCTGCACGTCCCTGTCAGGGAGAGAGGAGATCTTGTACATAGGGACACAATCGGTCACCTCCCCAGTCACCCCACCCCCCTCCCCCCACAGTTAGAACACAAACTAGGAGAAACATTTAACCCCTTCCCCGCCCCCTAGTGGTTAACCCCTTCCCTGCCAGTTACATTTATACAGTTATCAATGCATATTTATAGCATTGTTCACTGTATAAATGTATATGGTCCCAAAAATGTGTCAAAAGTGTCCGATGTGTCTGCTATAATGTCCCAGTCCCGAGAAAAAATCGCAGATCGCCGCCATTCCTAGTAAAAAAAAAAAAAACATAATTATGTCCCCTATTTTGTAGGCAATATAACTTTTGCGCAAACCAGTCACTATATTATTGCGATTTTTATTTTTTACATTTTTTTACCAAAAATATGTAGAAGAATACGTATCGGCCTAAACTGAGATAAAAAATGTTTTTTTTTTTTTAAATGGGATATTTATTATAGCAAAAAGCAAAAAATATTGTGTCTTTTTTTTCAAAATTGTCGCTTTATTTTTGTTTATTGCGCAAAAAATAAAAACCCGCACGAGGCGATTAAATACCAACAAAAAGAAAGCTCTATTTGTGGGGAAAGGGGGTGTAGGTGCACAGTAGGCAATTGGTTAAGCTGTGTGCAGGGGAAGAGAAGTTCTGAAGTAAAAGTCTGTCAAGTTTAGTGTCAGCCATCTTGTCTCAAGAGTGTAACACATTAATTTCTAAATCCTATCTGAAGAAGTGTAACGCATCTAATGCTATAACATTTCAACTATTCATTAGTTTCTATGGGCGTCCCATATCTCTTCCCCAACCAATTTCCATCCGCTAATAAAATAACAAAAACAAACCAGCAAAAGACTGTTCATTGACTAAAGGAGTGTAGCACTACCCCGAAAGAGCTGCTGGTTTAGATTTGGGGAAATTAACCTTACCTCTAAGTTTGTTGTCCAGGGGAGAAAGTCTATAGTAATTGGAATGTCCACATAAGATGTAAAACCTTCAACTGTAGAGAGTATAGAAAGAAGATGAAGGTTCAGGTACGTGGTACAGAATGCACAATAGTATTCAAGACACCAATATCTGCCACTCAATCCTGAGTGGGTATTGCTCACCCGGATAGACCCCTCTCACTTGGCCTAGCAGCCAGAATGATGCACGGATAGTATAGAGACAGTCTCTGCCACAGACTGCTTGAGAACACAATGTATATCCAGGAATCCTCTGCCACAGGATTTTAGTCCCGAACTTCCTGCCTTACAGCCAAAGGGCCTTTAAGCCAATCTGGCGGACTGTAATGTGTTCTAGGTAACGTTGCATCCTTCAATAAGTTACCAAGCCTCTCCCAAAGTACCAGCCTTCTGCTCGGTCCTTCCCGGGACAGGTCCTTCCCTGGCTTCCTTCATTAAGTGGCTTCTTCCCGCAGGACAGACAGCACAGGATCACATTCAAGCATAGGCCCCAGCCAGGATAACTGAGCCTACTCGACAAGAACACGGCCTCAGACCAACGTGGTCCCGAGACTAAAATCACACACACCCACCTTGCGCCAGGAGGGCCACGAGGCGAAGGACCCCGATAAACGGGCACTGCCTCTTAAAGGGGTTGTAAAGGAAAATGTTTTTTCCTTTACAACTCCTTTAAGCCTGGTTCCTCAAAAACTGCCAGAAATGTGCACACTGTATGGCTCGCTTTAATAATAACATTCAATCATAGGCCCAGTTATGACTAGTTCTCTTTAAGGTGAAATTTGTGGACTAGCTTTGGAAAAAGAAACTAGCCAATTTAGAGTAGTACTTTAGTAAATCAGGTAATCCTGTGTTCTGGGGGCTAAGACAGATTTTTTTTCTGTTTGTGTATGTTAAATCACTTTCCAGGGTGTGATCTGCACCCACTCCATGTAGCATAACTGGGCCTCTTGGGACTGCCTTCCAAGCAAGCAATATCACAATTTCCTGTTATCTGCAGGAAGTGTCTGGAGGGAACGATTAAATATGAATCAGCAGAGAGAGGGGAGGATTTGTCTTTTTTTTTTTTTTTTTACATCTATAGCTAGAAAGGATATTGAACTCTCTGTGCCAGTGTAATCAGGGTTTGCGTAGGGGAATACATTCATGACAAGACCTATAGGCTTAGGCCCACTAGAGACCATACTGGATGACCAGGCCAAAGGAGCAGTCACAGACCAGAACTCCAAATCACCATCTCTGTGTACCCACAAAGTAGCAAACAGTGAGGAGAATTTACTAAAACGGAAGGAAACCGAATCTGGAGCAGCTGTGCGTGGCAACCAAACAGCTTCTAGCTTTAGTTTTTTAAAGCTTAACTGAACAAGCTAATGCTAGAAACTGATTGGCTACTGTTTTAGTTCACCCCTCTTATTCTCTTGTGATCCCCCACCCTACTGTGCTAAATGCTTAATATAAAATGCTTAATATAAGGAGGGTGACACCACTAGAGATGTACATCTTCCAGTAAAGCCAACAAGGGTACCGTATCTCTGTCCTAGCCACCAACCACTCCCACTACAAGCCTAATTTTATCTTTCAGATGTCAAGTGGTAACTCAAGACCAGCTGAATAAAGAAGTGACTTTGTGCCTTTGGCAGGAACACATAGGTGAAAGGTCTGAGTTTCTAATTAATATTTGCCTAATGTTTGAATTTTTTTTGTTTGTTGCAGACCAACGATGCCGTCGGAGCAATGTGGAATTGGCTGTACTTCATCCCCCTCATCATTGTTGGCTCCTTCTTCATGCTGAACCTGGTCCTGGGTGTCCTGTCCGGGTGAGTGGTATTAAGTGACACATTGAGGTAGATTTACTAAAGGCAAATCGACTTGGCACTTTGCAAATGCCGTTGCTCCGGACTTTAACTAATGCGAAGCTTCACTTTACAAAGAATACCCAATCACATGCAAGGAAAATAAAAAAACAGCATTTTTTCTTGAATATGATTAGATGGTGGAACTGAGCAAAGCTCACTTAAAGTTTTTCTTTATTTTTTAATAACAAACCTGTCATACTTACCTCCACTGTGCAGTTCGTTTGCACAGAGTGGCCCCTGATCGTCCTCTTCTGGTGTCCCATGGCGGCTCCTTACCGCAATAGCTAACCCCCTCTGGGGGTTACCTTGCGGGCGCGCTTCCGTGTCATATACTCGGCGTCCATAGCCGTCGAGTGTATGACTCGCCCCCAGCGGCCGCATAATTGGATTTGATTGACAGCAGTGAGAGCCAATGGCTGTGCTGCTATCAATCTACCCAATGAAGAGCCAAGAAGCAGTAGAGAGAGCAACGCGGGATCGCACCCATGGAAATTTGAGGCTCAGGTAAGTAAAACGCAAGGGCTGCGGGGCCGGACACAGCAAGGTGTTTTTTCACCTTAATGCATAGCATGCATTAAGGTGAAAAAACATGAGAGTTTACAACCCCTTTAATTTACTAAGACTTGCAGACTGCACAGTCTATTTGCTTTTAGTAAATCCACACCATAGCTTATTTTCATTCTCTGTGTACAATTGATTGCTATGTTCCACACACAATGAAAGTCTGGCTAGTACTATACACACTGACTGTATACTGGCCAATTTCTGAGAATTTCCACCACTTTCAACCATAGATTTCCATCACAAAAAATATCGAACCAAGAAATCATCTGACTTCATCTGTGACATATAAAAATGAAAGCCCAACTTAACGTCCCTGGCAGTATTCCCGAGTGTGGATCTGGTTAAATTTCAGTACCATTAGCGGTAACCCCGAGCCACACTCAGGATTGCATTGCAGTATGTCTTCAGTATCCTGCAATGTCCCCGCGCTATGTCTGCTGCGGCTGTGTCCTCCGTCTGATTCCTCTGTGTGCCGCACACTGTTCCCTGCGAGCATTGCGATGCGCGGTGGCGGACCCGGCGGCAAATTCAAAAAGTGCAAAATTCCATAACAGCAGTACACTGTAATCTTACATATTACATTACTGTATGAAATCATTTCACATACCTTTTT